>JAAXCT010001280.1:0-199887 GCA_012490785.1 Eragrostis nindensis
CTTGCAAACTCACGGATAAGTGGCCTCTTTTGTTGATTGTGCTATGTTATTAGTTGGATTGGTGAAATGTGCATCGGTTTGCTGTTTTGGTTGCGTTTAGACGTGGTTTGAGCTTTTGATGCGGCAATGTGCCAACATGTACTTTGATCTTGCCTTCATTGATACTGCGATTGAACCTGGTTCTTCACTATCTGTTTGGCAGGGTTGGCAACCTCTGCTGCTAAGGTTTTGTTACCGTTACTCCCTCCGTTTTCTATTGATGTCGTTAGGACAAACCAAGTAGTGGAAATTTGCACTACTTAGCTTGTCCTAACGACCTCAATAGAAAAACAGAGGGAGCAGATGTGTAGGTACTCGTACTTTGTTCGTGATGTGTTTATTGACCCATATGCCTGGTTGTTATAGGTCTCTGGACCTGTGGTCGTGGCTGATGGAATGGGTGGTGCTGCCATGTATGAGCTTGTTCGTGTTGGTCACGACAACCTCATTGGAGAAATTATTCGTCTCGAGGGTGATTCAGCCACAATTCAAGGTATGCAACAGGAAATATCTATCTTATACGCTACTCAGGAGATGTGATAATAGTTTTCAACTTTCTAACATCACCGACCTAACAAATGCTGTCATGTGTGTTACAGTGTATGAGGAAACTGCCGGACTGATGGTTAATGACCCTGTTTTGAGAACAAGAAAGGTGCATTCTTGAGATTTTTTGATCTATCTTCAAAGGTCCTCCTTGTATTATTACTTTTAACACATAGTATCTATTACCATACAGCCTCTTTCAGTTGAGTTGGGACCTGGAATTCTCGGAAACATTTTTGATGGTATCCAGGTAATATAATTATGATAAGGCTTGTCTTGTTACGTCACGCACTCTTGTTACTTCTTATCTACTCTCTTGACTCCTTTTTCATTATATTTGTAGCGCCCTTTAAAAACCATTGCTATTAAATCCGGAGATGTGTATATTCCTCGTGGTGTTTCAGTTCCTGCCCTTGACAAAGATGCACAGTGGGAGTTTCAGCCAAAGAAGTTAGGTAATGAACTAATGAGTTTTATAGCTCCAACGCTCCGAACATTAGGCATGCTATTTTTTTTTCTTTATAGCTTTTATGTGCTTTATGATGCATCTAAAAGCATTTCCTTTTGGGTTCAGGTGTTGGTGATGTCATTACCGGGGGAGATCTGTACGCTGTAAGTTGCTGTGAAGTTGATTTTTCACATTATGCCTGATATTCTGCAGAACACTAGCATTTTGTATAGATATATGTACGGTATTGCTCTCCAATTAAATGCTAATTATTGTTGACTATATGGCAGACTGTCTTTGAGAACACATTGATGCAGCACCATGTTGCTCTTCCACCTGGTGCTATGGGCAAAGTGAGTTACATTGCACCAGCTGGCCAGTACAGCCTGCAGGTAAGTTGATGCTCAAATTGCAAACTCCATGTATCAAATCCTATTGATTTGTTATGTTCAAGCTTATCTGAAACCTCATAATTGTTATGTGCAGGATACAGTGCTCGAGTTGGAATTCCAGGGCATTAAAAAAGAGTTTACTATGCTTCAGGTATAAATGAAATCCTTTGCGACGACAGAACACTCTGAGGATTTAAGCAATAGTTTAATGTGCTTCACTATTGCTTTGCAGACGTGGCCTGTGCGTTCACCAAGGCCTGTTGCGTCTAAGCTTGCTGCAGATACACCTCTTCTAACAGGGCAGGTTTGTATATAAGTTACATTGAGGTTCATTGTCCATGAAAAAATGATTAATATGCTTTTTACCATTATTTCAATACTATAATCTCAAAAAACAAAATATCCAAATGCCTTATCCTTATCATACTCCATAAAATCTTAGTCTTGATTATTTTTCAATGGTTCCAGCGTGTGCTCGATGCATTGTTCCCCTCAGTTCTTGGAGGAACATGTGCCATTCCAGGAGCATTTGGTTGTGGAAAAACTGTCATTAGTCAGGCACTTTCCAAGGTGATAATTGTTTCTCCATTCATTATTTTGCTCCTGCTGTTGAAGCTGCAGGCCCACAGCAGATACTCCTTTTATTGTCGTTATTATGATCACAACTTTGTACTGAGTCAAATGTTGTGTACAGTACTCCAATTCTGAAACTGTGGTCTATGTCGGCTGCGGTGAAAGAGGCAATGAGATGGCTGAGGTTCTTATGGACTTCCCCCAGTTGACGATGACATTGCCTGATGGGCGTGAAGAATCAGTCATGAAGAGAACAACACTGGTGGCTAACACGTCCAACATGCCTGTCGCTGCTCGTGAAGCGTCCATTTATACAGGTAATGACCGGAGTGACATGATAATATCAGCACAGTTTATCAAGTTTATGTTTTTTAGTCTTCCATTTTTTGTGTTGATATTTGTCATTTCAGTAGGAATTGTGTTAGTAATGTACTGAATAACTTTCTTCCTTTTTAATGGGATTTCAATTAAGCCAAGATTGCTGATTATGGATTTGTAACTTTCTTTCAGTTCGGTTTTAAATATAATTACCACAGTAGGGGCTTCCCTACTGTAATTCCCTCAAAAAAAAGAGTACTGAATAACAATGAGCCCAAATATTTTATGAGACCTATATGCCAAGTGGAAATTAGTAGAATGTTTTGACTCTATGCGCTTTGCCGTCAGTTGCGTCCCTGTTTTGTTGCCGAATTGCCCAAATTTTTTACTTGCTTTGATATCTCGACTAGTATTGTTCATTCATACTTGACAATCGACTGATTTTTGAAACGTCTTATGTTATTCTTTTCCTTCAGGAATTACAATAGCTGAATATTTCCGTGATATGGGATACAACGTCAGTATGATGGCTGACTCCACCTCCCGATGGGCCGAGGCATTGCGTGAAATTTCGGGGCGTTTGGTATGCTCCTTATCTTCTACCCCACTTGCTATTTTTCTTCAGACTCTTGTTTTCTAACATTACTGATTCATTTGCTTTGGTCGTCAAGTCTTGTGCCAACACATATTTATGTAGGATATTTTTTCAGTTATTATTATTTTTTGCCAGGATAGTCTGTTGTCACAACTCACCATGTAGTCCTCTTCTGTTGTTACAATTATTTAGCCATGTACCGACATTGACCATTTGAGCCCTAAATTAGTCTAAGTTTTTAGGAATGTTGGTACGAAGTTGAAACGTAAAGGAATATTGGTGGCCCAAGCTCACGTAGTAGTTCTGGATTCTGATATTTGTGATTCTGATGGCCATAAATTTATTTGGGAACAAACCTTACTCATCAGCAGTTTCAGTGCTAAGATGCCATTTTACTTAAACTAATGCTGTGCTATTCTGGTCCAGGCTGAAATGCCTGCCGATAGTGGTTACCCAGCATATTTGGCTGCACGGTTAGCATCCTTCTACGAACGTGCTGGTAAGGTAAAATGTCTGGGGAGTCCGGATAGGACTGGCAGTGTCACAATTGTTGGAGCTGTCTCTCCTCCGGGTGGTGATTTTTCAGACCCTGTTACCTCAGCAACCCTCAGTATTGTTCAGGTGAGGAAGCTGCTAAATTACCTGAATCCATGATCATACTTCAATCAACTTGTCCAACATGTGCCTTCTCTTGTTTGCAGGTCTTTTGGGGTTTAGATAAAAAGCTTGCTCAGAGGAAGCATTTTCCATCAGTAAATTGGCTCATTTCCTATTCGAAATACTCCAAGGTTATTTCCTATCTTGTTTAAGCTGTTCATAGTATAAATTTATCTAGAAATGTTTCCCACAAAATGTGGAACACAAGAGAAGAAACAAAGAAGCTGGTGATGTTGCAGAATGCTGTAGTATTAAGAAGTTAACAGTTTAACAAAGCAATGCCATTTTGACTGCTATTTCCTGTTTGCAATGACGAGTTTTGTGATGTCACCATTGAGAATATTATGTAGTTGGTTATTATCTGCCTAGTTGGAAAGGGTGCACTATTGGTTGCATTACTGCGTGCATGTTTATTTATTTGCCATAATGCTTATATATATGTCTGCTCTTTTCTGTGTGATATCTGCACTTGCTCCATTGTTGATGTTATGTGACCATACTATTATTTGCGTTGCAGGCCCTCGAATCCTTCTATGAGAAGTTTGATCCAGATTTCATTGATATTAGGACAAAAGCTCGTGAGGTGCTGCAGAGGGAGGATGATTTGAACGAAATTGTGCAGGTACATTTTTTTGGCCTTGTATAGATCATATCTCGCATGGAACTATATGAAATTTAACTTCTTATAATTACCATGCTGCTTTATTTTGCTAATGAATATGAATGTATATTCCTTGTTACAATAATAATTGCTCTGCACAGTATTTTTTCTGTTCACATAGATATAGGATTCCTATACTCAACAAATAATTAGCACTTGCTCTACACAATCTTGATAATTGACTGTTATGTTCAGCTTGTTGGTAAAGATGCCCTGGCAGAATCTGACAAGATTACCCTGGAGACAGCAAAACTTCTGAGAGAAGATTATTTGGCACAAAACGCATTTACACCGTGAGTGTTTCCCTATTTGATTAGCTATGTTATACTGCCCAGTTTTCTCCATATTAGTTCTGACCGTTCTAATATTTTGCTTGATTCAGATATGATAAGTTCTGTCCATTCTACAAATCTGTTTGGATGATGCGGAACATCATTCATTTCAACACATTGGCAAATCAGGTAGGTTTTCTTTCCAATGTGGTTATTCCACATAAAGCTGTCCAATCTGCAAATCTTTTTTGGCTCTTTTCTCTTAATTGAAATATTATTTTAATAAAGAATTATAGCCCTGTCCTGGCATCAACTTGCTAGTGTTTGATTACATTATAGTGAATGGTGAGGAAACCTTTAAGATTAGGAATCAGCCAAACTAACAATAGCTTGTGGGATGAGCATTTGCAGTTTCTTATTTTACATGTTTGTATATTTTGAAGGCTGTGGAGCGGGCTGCTGGCACTGATGGCCAAAAGATAACATACAGTGTCATTAAGCATCGCTTGGGTGATCTATTTTATCGCTTAGTGTAAGTATTTTCTCTCTATATTTTTGAAACCACTTTTCTGATTACAATATCACTAACAATTCTTTTTATATATATTACAGTTCTCAAAAGTTTGAGGATCCTGCAGAAGGCGAAGAGGTTTTAGTAGCCAAATTTCAGAAACTGTATGATGATCTTACAGCTGGGTTCCGCAATCTGGAAGACGAGGCCCGGTGAATTGTTGTAAATTTTGTATAAAACAATAAGGGCTGCCAGATGTTTCATAAGATACGAAAGTTGTAGGTTGAGACTATGTACGAGAATTCCTGAACCGCTGCTCCACCGTTTGTCGTACCACTGTTTTGGTCACCAGTGCTCGAGGACACTCCATTTCTTTTGATGTATAATTTATTGTTGCCATTGTAATAAGCGATGGGCATGCTTGTAGTATGAATAAGTACAATGTCCATATATTCAAACATCAATGTCATCTTTTATCTTTTTGGCCATTTATTTGTGCCGACAAGTCATGTATTTACGTACTGGGGGAGGTATCATCGTATCAGTAATGATCATCTAATCTTACCTTCTATTTTTGTACGGCGGATGCTTCTAGCTGGTCGGCTAAGAGCCAAACTTAGGTTGATGGCACATAAAGTGGAACAACGTTTTGGGACAGTAAAGAGCCAAACTTGAAAACATATGCTGGGTGTTACCGATAAATGTCGATAAGAAAGCTGTATCTGTACTTTTGCGTCTCACTTTCTATACTGCTTTGTTCCCCCCTTTTGATCTATAGCAGTCGTTGAAATTTATATTAATCACCTTTATATATACTCCTATAGGAACCCACTGATCTCCATATCCAAGAGCTTTTAGAATTCCATGCGTCCGCTGTGCATCGACTTTGCAATCCTTTTTTGTAGATATAAAGTTACTTAGTTACAATACCCTTATCTGGAACCACAAATGCGTACAATGGTCAAATAACACAACGTTAAGCAAAAATCTGAACGCTCTAATTTATACAATCTACTCAATCCGTTTCAATCATTGAATTTGCGTTGGATTTTTCTTCTTCTTTCGGGCTGGGTCAAAACAGGCCAAAGCTGAGTGGCTGACCAAAATGACCTGTCGAGTTCTTTAGTCATCTTTGGGAAAGCACCTTTACTATGGCTAATCATTGGGCATTTTTAATACAGCGTATATAGACATGTCCGGCCTGTTATGCCGTGTTGTTATTTGGATCGACAGGTTGTTATTGGACTAGAGATCCATGTCGAGGGTTTCCACAAGAATTCCTCCACTTACAACAAATATATTCAAGGAAGGAAAGGAAAACTATTGAGGTCCGATTCCACAACAATTCCCTCTCAATTGACAATTGTATTGTATGTACATACATTCCTAGAATCTTTCCTGTATTCTCCTTGTTATTTTTTTAGCGGTCTTCTTGTTATTTTAGACGGTTGGTAAACTTAAGTAGTACTACTTAAATAAGCTTCTGTTTCTTTCTTGTGCTGTTTCAACATTTCCTTCTTTCTTGTTCTGTTAAAAGAACGAGGGTTAGTGGGTTGCATCTATATAAGATATATAGATACATGAAGTAATGTTTGACACCAACTATACTATTTGACCTTTGAGCAATTAGCATACTATTTGAACTTTTCTTTGGTTAGTGTCTTGTCTTAGCATCAATAGAAATTTTTTGAAGAAGTACATAAAGGGTCACCGCAAAAAAAAAAAAGTACATAAAAGGGTCAAGTAGCAATGTCGTAGTCGTATCGGCTACTATAGAAGTATCTGAAAAGCACGTAGACGCCTTTAACATTATTTTATTGAACATGTTTTATGTGAAGTGACATGATTTTAATTTAATGTGTTAGACATACTTATGAACACACCTTAAACTCTTGTGAAACTAACATGGTGAATATAAAGAAAGAAAAATCATCCTAAGAAGGGATAAAAATACCAAGAAAATGATGCCTAGGCAGCAATAAATTTTTCTCCGGTTAATATTTAGAGTAATAGGAATACATGTTGGCGCCGCCATTTTTTTTTCTCGGTTTGGAAATTGGTTGTGTATCAATATCTCTGCCGTCTTCCTCCACGGCCGCTCTCCATTCATCAGCGGCCGTTGTGAAAGCGGAAAGCCAAATTAACCTCCTGATCAGATAAATCTGCAAGGCCTTAAACAACTAATTAACTCCACTCCGCCGTTAATTAATCCCACTGCTTAAATCTCTCTCCTTCCCCTCCGCTTCCACCCTTTCCACCACCACCTCCTCGTCTCCCACCTCCGCCGTGCTCGAGCCCTAGCCCGATCTCGCCGGCGCCGGGCCTCAGATCCCACCGCCCGCGTTGCCCCGGGACGCGCCCCACCGGACTCGCGGCTCCTCGTGCTCCAGTCACGACCTGGTAAGTCGTCGTGCCGCTCTGCGGCGGTTGAGCTCGACCGGTGCCTTGCGCTCGCCTCCTCGCATTGGACAGAGGTGCTCTGGGATGCGTCCGTCCTGCAGCGTCCGATGCTTGCTTATGTCGTTGTGACCGCGGAGTTTCTGTTTCCGCGTGAATTCTGGAGGCGTTTTTGGCGTGGGCGTGTGATTTGGTGCGTTTGGGGGTGGTCGTGGTTGGGTTTGCATTTGGAATGCTGTTGGGCTCGTGGAATTCAGCTAGGAGTTGACTTGGAGCCGCCGTTTGAACTCATCCACGCTTTTGGTGTGCATGATTTGATTTGGTTATGAGATCGCCTACTATATTTTGTTGTTCTGATCGGTGAGAGGGTTGTACGATTTGGATTATTTATTTTGTAGCTGTCGAACTCTTGTTAAACTGTCAAGCAAGTAGGAGCATCAGGATAGTGACAGAACAAGTAGCAGATCTTGGAAAGCAACCTTTGGATAGGTAGAGGTGACTTTGTTGTCGGCCTTACAGCACCAAATCTTGCTCAATTGTCTAACTGTACATGAGAGATGTGTGATTCGGATCTTTCCTGAGTCTTGGATTAATGCTATGTGCATCTTGCATTGCAGAAAGGTGGCAACTCTGTGGCATAGCCTGGTTCATCCTGTTTGGAGGTTGCTGTGTGGCATGTACTTGCAGTATTGGTGGAGGCTGTCATCACAAGGCATATGTTGTGATTTGGCTATGGCCAGGAGATGAACTTATCGCAATCGTGGCAGCGGAGCAGCAAGGACATGACAGCCATGCCCCCTCTGCGCCAACGAGGCGCTGCGAAGAAGCCCATGTGGATCATTGTGCTATTGTCGTTGGTTTGCGTTTCACTTATCGGGGCCTATGTTTACCCACCCCGGCGCTACTCCGCATGCTACTTCTTTGCTTCAAGTGTCTGTACTCCGTTCAAGGATTGGCTACCTGCTGTGGCCCAGCGGGAGCGAACTGATGAAGAGATTATTTCATCTGTGGTTATTAAGGACCTCCTTTCGATGCCTATGCCTGTGTCAAAGAATCCAAAGATTGCCTTTATGTTCTTGACACCTGGTTCATTGCCTTTCGAGAAATTATGGGAGAAATTTCTACAGGTTTGGTGCACATTTACCCATCACCTTCTCCATTCAATATTTTGTAAGTTTGTATTATGCAGGCCTGTACCATCATCACCTAGTTATGAAATAGTTTAATATTTTCATTTCTTGATACACAGGGACATGACGGGCGATATTCCATATATATCCATGCATCACGTGAAAAACCTGTACATTCTAGTTCTCTATTTGTTGGTCGTGAAATTCACAGTGAAAAGGTATTAACTTCTACCTCCCACTTCATATACAACGTACTTCCATAGTTCAATTTGTTCTAGTTTTTGGTTGGTGAACCAAACATTAAAATATCATCATATATTGTCACTTGTTGGTTCTTGTGATCGCTGAGAAAGAAGGAAACTGTGGCACTGCTTTTCTTTTTCATTACCTTTTGATGAGAAAGTTACACCAAATCTATAGATTGATCATGTAGTACTGGTAGCTACTGAACATTTTTTTTAGAGCTGTCCATCTAAGGCTGTAGATTGCATGCTATTTCAATGAACAATAATGGAGGAGCAACATGACAATTGCTACTATGGAAACCAACCAGATATTTCGAGATGACTGAAAAAAATATTCTTTTTGCTGTTCGTCCTATGTAGCCAAGTCTCTGGATCTGATTAAAAAACATACTATGAGAAATTTGTCTAATGCTTTATGGAACTACAGTAGTATTAGCGTGAACTAGAGATTGTGGAGAAGATTAGATGTTTTAATATTGTGACAAGTTCAAAGGAAGGAAATAGTTTGCAGAGGCCAAATGGTGAGGAATAAGTTATCTATTGAGTGGAAACATCTAAAAGCATCTGGATTAGTTTCGAAGTTCTATAAGGGAAATTAATTTTGCAATTAATGCTCCGAACACCAGCTATGATTTCACTTGGTTTCTAGAATTCCAAGACCTCATATCACTTTACAGAACAAGAACTATGACTTGTATTGTTAAATTTTGCTATACGAATGATCCCTTTCAGTTCTTTTACACCAACTCCCCTTTCTGACACATCATTGCGTTAACTTTTTGCTCAATCGAAGTAAAGCACTAAATTATCTCTGAATTCTAGGTAGTATGGGGGAGGATTTCGATGGTAGATGCAGAGAAGAGGCTGTTAGCAAATGCATTGGAAGATGTTGATAATCAATTTTTCGTCCTGCTTTCTGACAGGTTTTGAATGATTGCGTAATAGTTCCTTATTCCTTTTCTCAACTTTTTGGTAGCATATTAATTTTATTTTCTTTTTATGACAGCTGTGTTCCACTACATACATTCGATTATATATATAATTATCTGATGGGATCAAATACCAGCTTCATTGATTGGTAAGAGCACTGGAATTCATATTTTGCTCCTTATCAAAGTGTAAAATATAGGGAGCATGTAATTATGTTGTAACATATTTTCCTATGCAATGGGTATGTTCTCTATTTCAAATTCACATGAAGTCCTGTTGACTTAGGAAAAATCATGAATATGTAACTAGAGCATCCTTCCATGGTCCCGTCATGTGCGTTGTGTTGCACAGTCAATGTTTTTTTCTTGGCATTTGTTACTATAAAGGAAATTCACATATGATATCCTGAGGGTAGTTTAGAAAGTATAACTACTTATTTTGATCGAAAGAATATATCAAGAAGTTAATGTTTGTTAGCTATGACATGTTACTGAAAATTGTTTGTGTGCTAAATCTATTTTTGTCCATGGCATCAGCTTCCTGGATCCTGGTCCCCATGGAAGTGGAAGGTACTCCCCAGAAATGTTTCCTGAAATCGAACAGAGAGACTTCAGGAAAGGTGCCCAGGTATATCTTTGCAATACTAGTACTAGTTCAGTATTTTACATAACGTTGGATGTGCGAATTGGTCAAGTCTTCCGATAGAGAAGGGATAATCTTGATTTGGTGTTTCTGGATCGTAACATGTCGATGTAGAGGCATTTGTGCAGTACTAACATGTCGAGGAAGCGTACAGCATGCTGTAGTTTTGCTATATGAGTTGAAAGCCTTGGCCTTCACCACAAGAGCACATCCTCTCTATTTCTAATGCATCTGAAAATTCATTCAAAACTCACCTGAGTAGCTCTATAATTGTTTATTTGAGATGATCATGTCAATCTTTGCTGCTCCAAAGTCCACCTGCTCATATATCCTCATGTATCTTTGTAATCACTACCACTTGTAAGCTGACAAGTTCAGTAACTAGGACATGGCAGTTTCCAATTATGTGATGATCACATTTTTCATGCATTGCTCAGTAAAGTTTTTGTGATCACTGCAGTGGTTTGCTATAACACGCCGGCATGCTTTACTGATTCTGGCAGACAACCTTTACTACAACAAGTTCAAACTATATTGCAAGGTATGTTCCTCCCCAAGGATTTTTCTTTTTTCTTTTCTTCTGGGATTAAACTAGAATTTCAGTACTCCATGGCCCATTGCCAATACATACACTGATTACTTTTTGTGCTAATTGATAACTACAACTTGAAGTTGATAACGGATCTAAGCCTTTTTACCTGTAGTCTGGATTGGAACTATCATGATGGAATTCTCAGTAGTATATATTTCAAAATGATCTGAAAATGGTTATAGGGAAAAGATTTGTGTGTCGCGTTCCAACTGCTTCAGCCAATAAGACATGGGAAACCAAGGGGACAAATGCTTTGAACATACAGTAGCAAGACCTTCAGAGAGTTGCCTTTAGTACCCTCTGTTAGTGTGTGATTCATATTTTCGATTGATACTGAAACCAAAAGAAAGGCGTGTAAGAAATACTTACAGGTGTCAGGCTTAGAACTTCGAAAGAAAAAAAAAAGTGTCAGGCTTAGAACTGACAGAGCTATATCACATCTCATGCAATTAATCACATGACAGGCTGCCAATATTGTGGGCATGCTGCATGATAGCTTCTTTCAGAATCAATGCTTATGACTTTCAGGACATCCCTAGCATAATTTTTTAGTTTGTGAAATTAAGTTTTGTTTAGGGATAGTGAAACTTCGTTTTTCACTTAGCTATATCTTTATTTTTGTGAATTTTGCAGCCAGCAGAAGGACGCAACTGTATTGCTGATGAGCATTATTTGCCAACCCTCTTCAATGTCAGTAAATTCTTTTAAAATGATATTTACCTCATCATTTTATCCTGGTTTCTTGCTTTTCTTTTCTAATATAGCTGCACTTTATTCTTCAGATGGTAGATCCTGGTGGAATAGCTAATTGGTCAGTGACTCACGTTGATTGGTCCGAGGGAAAATGGCACCCTAGGTCTTATAGAGCTGCGGATGTTACCTATGAACTCTTAAAGAACATAACGGTATGCTTTTGTCTTTCTAAATGGAAAACATGTCTCCACGTGTGCTCTTTTTTGTCCCGTATTGATTTATTTGCTTAACTTCATGCAGTCTGTGAACGAGAATTTCCGCGTTACAAGTGATGATAAGGTAAGCATAGCAATTCCTAGATTCCCAAGCACAACATAAGAATTTGCGATTACTAGGGCTTGGTGATGGTTATTCCTGTGGTTGTTGTTAACAATACCTGAAAATATTTATTTTTCCGTGTGCTGTGCACTCAATGAATCAATGTTGGCCCGAGTTTTGGGTAGTTAAGTGAGATGCAAATGGCACCTGTTTAGAAATGAATGCGTTCTGAAGAATATTCCACTCAGATAATTCAACTATTTTCAAGTACAGTGCTGTAGCATTTATATCATATGAAATGTTAATGTATTCTGTTAATCTGAAGAATATTCCACTCAGATAATTCAAACTATTTTCGAGTACAGCGTTGTAGCATTTATATGAAATGTTAAATTTATTCTGTTAATCTCTATTGCAGAAAGTTGTGACAATGACCTCATGTATGTGGAATGGAACAAAAAGACCGTGCTACCTTTTTGCTAGAAAGTTTTACCCTGAAGCTCAGAACAACCTACTGAAGCTATTCTCGAGTTACACGTCCACTTGAATTCTACATATGATTCTTTGCTCCTAGGATTTGCCTGGGATTATTTTTTTTTGGGTTCTGTTTCATGTAAATTGTGTGGTTGATACTAGCTGCTTAACACAGATCCAGGGCCAGGACAAGTCGTTGCCACAGCACTGGTGACATCTGTAATTCTTAGTCCCTAGGTAGGGCTGAGGTGCTTTCTATTTAGTATTGACACTGCCCTCCTTGTAAGCCCGTTGTCTTCTTGTATGTTTCTATTAGCTCTTCACTTCTCATCTTCTTAGATTCATAGAGCTCATTTCCTGAGTAACAGGGGTTTTGTCAATTGAACAGCTATTATATGATCCATTCTTTGGTAGACTCGAAGAATTATGAAATGAGTTTATAGTTTGATCTGATCTCAGTTCCACAAGGATCCTGTCATGATCAGCAACCTCGGCTCGAAATGTTACTATGGGCAGTTCAGCTTTTTTTTTTTCAAACCTTGTGTAAGTATTTAATGTACTAACTACTTAATTAGTTACTGATCATGTCACAGTCCAATTTGGATATTGCCAAAGAAAACATTGATGTACACCTCTTAATCCAGCACAAAATCTCAAGCTATACAGGTGCTGTTCTACCCAAGTAAACTAGCTGTTTCACAGAATACTTGAGTTGCCTTGTTTTTGAGGACCAGCCATTGCTACAAGGTCACTGAAAGGATCACCAAAAGGATTTGAATGCACGTAATACTGTTGCTGCTGGTAATGGTACAGATTCTGTTGCTGCACCGCCATCAGATGCTGCTGTTGTACATGAGAATACTGCTGCTGAGGCTGGAAATACTGATGCTGCTGAGCGATCTGTGCTAACTGAACATTAGATGGTGGCGCAAAGCTGCTGGACATGGCGAACGGATCACATGTTTCGAAAGGGTTTGCTGCTCCAAGGCTACCGGTGTAAGTCATGCTGGCGATTTGCTGCCTCCTCGCCTCGTCTTCGTAGAGGCTGTCAAGTAATAGCTTGTCAAATCCTCCAGCCTGTTGATCAAATGTAAGCGTGATTTAGTTTTGGGTTACACTGAATTCTCATCATGAGTTTAAGAGTTTGATATCTGAAGAGGAGCTTATGGACTAAGGATATTGTGCGTACAAAGTTGGTCTCAGTTGCTTGGCTAGTATGGGTGCTTGGAGCAGTGACCAGTGCCAGCTCCCACCCAGATGCGTTGCCATCAAACAGATCATAAGATGTTGAGACCTTGTTGTGGTCACCTGCATCCAAGACCATAACAATTTCTGGCATTGCCTTCTCATAGCGTAGGTAAAAAAACATTTATGTTCAATGTGGTATTAAGTGTGTCAACAAAAGTACTTGTGGTGCTATTTGGAGAACAGGAATCCAATTGATCTTAGTATACCTGGCGCTACAATGGCAAGTGCCAATGCATTCCTTTCTTCAAGTTCCGCGACCGAAGGATTCACCTCTGCATCCAAATTCTGCGTACAAGTACAAAACCATGAACATCTTAAGGTTAAGGCGAAGTGGATCAGGTAAAAGGCTGGAGCTTACTAGTAGATCTCCAGTTGTTTCCAGTGGCAAGGGTTCAGGCTCAGGTTGAGGTCCTGGTTCTTGTTCAGGCTCTGCCGCAGGCTCCTCTTTCTCCTCTTCCACCAGCTGTTCGGGTTCCTTGGGAGCTTCTTCGTTATAGGTGAGTAGCTTCCTCTCCTCACTCTCCTGCTTTGGCAATATTAAGAGTTCAAAACAGAATAAAAAAGCAGAACTTGTCTTTTAATTTCCCAAAAAGAGGTGCACTAACCGCACTCTTAATTGAGGGCCGGGGTGCTTCTCTGATGTACTCTTCCATTGTTGCTAGGAATGATGGGGGTGGCTGCAGAACGGCCATGGACTCCGCAATCATTAGAGTTTTGCCATTTTTTGCCGATTGGGAGTTTTAAGCATTAAGCATCGTAATAGCTGATGCAGAGACAAAGTAACTAACCTGCCTGAGAGTAGGAAACTGGAATGTCCTCGCAAGCTCAAGATGTTTGCAGAAATCATAGAATTCAGCAAGGTTTTCTGCCTGTTTTCATTCATAAAAAAATGTCAATACAATTTTTCTTTGACAAGCATTTGGCGAGAGTTTGATATAAGCTTCAATTCAGTAGAGATGCGGCCACAAAATTTGACACACCTGCAGGCCTGCTCGTTTATAGACAGCTAGTGCCTTGATAGCATCATATTTTGGCATATCAAAGAACTACACCGGGCGATAAGAATAAGAAAACAACGGTTATGGCAAAAAAAAAAAGATGATTCAATGGTAGGATGCCATGTAGAATTGCTACTTTACCATATCAACAAGATTGATGATGCCATCATTTATCGCACAGTATATCTTGAAGCTTTCCTTCAAAACCTAAGAAATGTAGGGCTTCCATGAGTATCTAAGAACGGACACTATCTTGCAAAATGGGAACAAGCTTTACAAAAAGGAAAATATTTATATTTGCATGTTACCAAGGCTAGTGCATATTGAACGAGGTAATTTGAGCAGGCAGCTCCTTCAGGCTGCAATGATGAAACAAGGATGCAACTAATGAACAACATGCATCCAACAAGTTTTTACAAGAGCTTAACAATAGAATTTGAACGTGTCTAACCTGAACGCCTATGAGCCTGAAAAGCAGCTGCTGCAGTGCAGGTAACTGCTCCAAAAGATCGGGGGAAGGTAGGGTCCTGGTTTTACTATGTGCCTGTCAGGATTACAACATGAGATAAATGAAATCATCTACACTGTTTAAATGTTCGGTGGTAATTTCGAGAAAGACAAAACTACCTTGCTAGAACACTGGGGAGATTTTACCAAACGCTCGGTTTCAATGTCATATTTCAGAACCCTAAAGCACTCGAGTCGCTCCTCCAGGAAGAGCGCGTAAGTGCGAACCCATGCGGAGCAATCCCAAGCTGCAACATTAAGGAGATAGAAAATGGGGCATCATCATTTACATGGAAGATATACTGAATTAGGGCTTCTCTATTGGTCCATCAGGATGCAGACGAACTAACCTAATGGGCTCGAGTCATCCTTGAAATTCGCTAAATGCAAAATGTTTCCCCTATATGAATAGGCCAGGAACTCTTCCTTGAATGTAGGATCACCTTCTCTCAGAAGCCTATGTACCACTATCAATGTCTTCAATGCAACCTGCGTGATGCAATACGAGACAAATCATTCACATGATAATTAAAAAGGAGGAATTAATATATAGGTGTAAAAAGGAAGAAAACCCACTGTCCAATTCTTAGTCTTTGACAATCTTCTTGCCAATGCATATATGCAATATGAGACGTCGGCGCGAGGACGATTTACCGAGGTCGCGAATAATATTTCTGCAATTCGAAAGGGAGTTATGACTTATGAGACTCTTCATCAATTGGGGGCGTTGGAATAATTCGACAAATTTAGCTTACAAGCGAATAGAACAATATGGCTACTCACTTCTGACGTGCCGTTCCTTGGGAGGGCATTCGACATGGTTGGTCGCCTTCACAATCGCGATATCCAATTCCTTTTTCAGAAAACAAATGAAATTTAAAAAATAAAAAAGCCATCAAACAGTAAGTTCAAAGCAGTTGTACATAAAACAGAGGACTCAAAATCAAAATATGATTGAAAAAAAAATGTTCTTTGCAACTGCCGGTCGTTCGGTCTCTCCATTGGCGCTCACCTTGTAGTCGCTATTGACCTTGGCGAGGCCAACCTTGGTGGAGTCCTTGAGGGCGCCGTAGGCCTTGCGCCACGACCCCATCAGGCCGTGATCACCAAACCCACTCCGCGCCCTCGCTCCTCTCCTCCTCCTCCCTGCTCACAATCGCCAATGCCTCCTCGCCGCCGCAGCCCCATGCTTCCCCCTACCCTGCCCACCACACGCCTCTCGCTAATTTTAGCTTGCGGTCGATGCTCCATCGAGAGAGAAAGACAAGCGTTGCCGTCATTTGTATCTTTTTTTTTTTTTTGAGCAATGTCATTTGTATTTTTGAGCAATCATGTTATTTGTATCTGCCCGGCATGCGCGGGACGGCGGGAGGATGACGAAGACACCATAGGCCAATAAACAATAAAGCCCATACCTCGCACCGCACGAGTCAACACCAGCCCGGATCGGCCCGGCCCAACAACCCTTTCCCTTTATCCGAACAAATTCCCCTCCCCATTCCTCCCCACCCACCCACAGACGCCGACGAGCAAACCCTAGCGAGCGCGTGAGAGAGGAGATCGATCGGCCATGGCGCTGCGAGCCCTGTACAATGAGATCCGCGGCATGAAGGTGCGGGAGGTTCCGGCGTACCTGAAGCCGCGGCTCACCTGGGAGAACGTGAAGAAGAGCACCGACCAGGCCGTGGACCGCTACATCGAGAAGTACATCGAGACGGGATCGCCGGAGCCGCTCTTCCACGTCTGCTTCGGCGGGATGGCCTTCTCCTACCTCGTCAACCTGCCCTGGGAGCGCGCCCACCTTGCCCACCTCGAGGAGATGGAGAAGCACGGCGGGAAGCACTAGATCCGTCGCCGGCCGGCAGCCGAGGTGAGTACACAGGCACCCGACTCCTCTAGTCTCATCCGATGTTATCATATGAGATCTGGATTGGCCCGATGGAGTATGTCGCGTGTAATCGCATTTAGCTTCTGGGTGGATCGACTAGATGCGGGGCATTGTTGGTATAGACTCGTTTGCTTGTCGTGAGACGTGATTGCGATGATTATTTGCCTGCGTTTGTGCGCAATTGATTGTGACAATGCAGTGCTCCTCTCTATGGCCGTGTCATACGAGCATATGATGCGAAATGGAACTCCTGTCCCTGGCGAACTAGTTTAGAATCTTGCTTGATGAATGCAGATACAGATTGAAAAGTTTCCACGCTTTTTTTTTTGAAAAAAAAGTTTCCATTCATTGGATGTACTGCTATTGCATTTGTCCTTGTTCATTGTGTTCTTTTGTTGTGTATCATTTTTTTTTAGTTATTCAAGAAACTCGGCTGCCTGACTGCCTCTCGTTGTCACATCAACAAAATCCTCTTATTTGGCTAACTATTCAGTATAACGTAGTTGCATGATGTATTGTGTATCTAGATTCTGTTGTGTATGTAAAGTGCGCCTAGTCATCTTCATTCATGAGCATAATAGTAGGTTTGTAAGGATTAAGTACTGTGTTGAAATGGTAAGATATGTTGCCGTGTTGAACTGGTGTTATTTGGATTCAAAATTTTCTTCAAAGTAATTCAGAGAATTTTATTCATTTCCAACCAATGTATCTGTTGACACGTATTTTTTTTTCTTTTAATTTCTTTTGCAAATTGTGTAGCCAATTTTGTTTTGAACTCATGAGCTTGCATTGTAGTATGCCGTTCAGCCTTATGGGGGGGATTTGAAAAGGCTAGGTGTTGACGTGTAGAAGACCAAAATCTTGCTTCCGTTGTGTATGTCTTTCTTAGTTCCAATCTGATAACATTAGTCTTGTACTTGTGGTGTCCAAAATTGAATTCTATGGGGGGTTTTAAGCATTTTTTTAGTACAAGTTGTTAAATGCATGATTATTTGTAATTGTAACTTAAATGTGATACATTCCATGCTTTCGACAAGTGATGGTGTTTCTGGTGTAATCCAATGATATCTGCTCCTGATTTATGTACATAGGTTATGGCCCTATGAATCTTGCTAGCTTATCACAAGGGTAGGGGTGAAAATTGGTGCCCCTTAGGGTAACCTCCGACCCTCTTTAGCTCAACCAAATGAACTATATTTCCAAAATGACTCATTTTGGAAATATAGTTCATTTGGTTGAGCTAAAGAGGGTCGGAGGTTACCCTAAGGGGCACCAACTTTCACCCCTACACAAGGGTAGTTTAGCTGCCTTCCAATTAGCGTTTCTGTGACACCTTGTTCTTCCTTCTATTTCAGGATGCCTTATCTGGGTTCCATTCGAGTTGGTGGCTTCAGTTTTCTTCTACTGATGGCTTCTTGGAGTCGATGGTCATTTGATGTTTAATTTTGTACACAGACAGCAGACAGCAGGAGAAACTGTCCATCTTATTGTTATGTTCAGGTTATGTTTCACCACCTCCATCATAAGCAACTTCAAACTGGGAAGTGCGTGAGTTGTGATTAAAAACGTTTTCAGTATTGACAAAGTGCGCCGTGAAACGTGTACTTTAATAATACCTACGCTACATTGCTGGATATGGTGAGTGCAAAGTTGCAATGTTTGTCCGTTGATGTTGTATGGGCAATATGTTTATACGATACTTGATATACAACTTTACTATGGGCGTTCAATGGATTCGCACGTACCAAAATATGTGTAATTCTTGCTAATGTTACGGTGCTTCACCTTGATTTGAATTAATGCCCCAAACTAAATATTTGGGCCAACGGATCCATATCCTGCGGAAGATATGGATGTGCTACGAATGCCATTGCCAACGGATCCATGTGCTGTGTGAAGTTCTTCCTAACAGGCATGGAGCTTACCGTACTTGAACAGACTGTAGCACAACATAATCGCAAGCTTAAGACCATGTTAATGGAAAAGCTGGGTAACCCAAGTATCGACAGATCATTGAGTTATTTGTTCTACATTGGCTTTACATCGTCCGTAATGGTTACAACAAAAGTTTCAACAAATTGGTTCACAAACAATTCAATTCGACAGAACCCACATTGGTATCCTGAATTGTCACTGACATCTTGCTCACCAGCCGTATTTTGCTTGTGTTTCTGCTTTCGTAAGAATGCCCTTGGAGCGCCTCTCAGCAAGTTCCATCTCCTTGGACTTCATGTCAAAGTACAGAGAACCAATCTGATGCTTCCTTTTATGCAACTTGGATGGCTTTCCCTTTGTGGAAGGGGCAGGCTGTTCACAAGGTAGAATACTTCAGTAAGGACCAAACTGATGTGGAATATATTCTTTTTCTCATGCAAAAGGAAATACTAACAAAACAAAGTTCAACAGATTTTGAGATATATTTTTAGCTGGTGATAATTATTCAGTAAAAGAAAGCCAACTGTTGGTTCAACGAGGGAACCCTTGATTCACAACACATTGTTCCCATCGAGAACCTATGGGAGTAAAACATTGTTCCCTCCCATCCTGGGAGTACATTCATCTTTGTTTACATACATTACCAAATACCATACTATCAAAACAGTAACATATTAATCAGATGATGCCATCAAACTATCGTTTCTGTTTCCGCTACAAATTGGGGTAAGATATAATCTAAACCCAAGATCCACTTACATCCTATACATCCTATCACCAATAGGCCTGCAAATTGGTGACCCTTAGAGGCACCTTTAACCCTCTTTAGTACAAACAAATGAACTTGAACTCGGGTGAGTGTTGGAGGTGCCCCTAAGGATCACCAATTTACACCCCTGATCACCAATAACATTATTCATATGCAACAAGGATTAACTTATATTCTTCAAATGTCTATTGAACCCTATCCAAGCTTGCCAGAATCATCTTCCTGAATCCAAAATCCTATAGCATGGAAAAAATTTATGCACTAGCTTTATCCATGAACCCAAAATCCTTGAGCTTTCCTTATGGAGGAGTAACAGATACTCTAGTACACACAGACAGGCTTTTATGTTCTACCCATCCAGAGTTGTGCCAATTTTAAATCACAAATCAAGAGTGGATTCTGTTTACTTAACCCTCAAATACTCAAATTTTGTGACACTATATACACACTGGGTGCGGCAATGAAGCATCTCTTGCCTCTTCCTTCCCTCCCACCCAATAAACTGAGACACGGTTTTGTCTGTATGATCCGTAAGCAAAGCTTATATGTTTTCAAGACAAAAAGATTTCTGAAACTTTTTGAAACGGTACATTTTCTGAAACTAACTGTGCATAGAATGACTTCAATGAATACCAGAACATAGCCGTTTGCTCCACTGAAGACTGGGGACCTAAAATATGAGCTAAAGAAATACTTACTAGTCATGTTACTCATGTATTTAATTGCTTCTAGATGAATTAAATCTACAACAAAACTAAAAAAGCAACAAAATATGCGTGCACTTATTTTTCAAGAACCATTTGTTGTCGACAAACAGTAAACCCAATATTGTATCTGATCGTCTGACAAAAATACTAATTTTGTGGCTATCACTTAAGCATGAAGACAGGGAGACTAATTATCTAACGCTGGCTAACAAGTCATAGCAGTAGATACAGTGTTAACCTCTTTGAACACGAGCACAGGGCACACAATGGCATTCTCATCCAACTTCCATCTACTGGATTTAGTACTAAGCTAGCAAAATTGAGCGAGGCTAATATGTATAAAAGTAATACACTCTCTACAGAAAATTAACATGAAGTGATGGATCTGTACCTGATAACTAGGACCAAAGGCCAGCCCAGTGAGCTTGGACTTATCCTGCTTCGGTCGGTTCTTCATCAGCTCTTCCTGGTTTACCTCTACAATCTCAGTTGGCATGTCACTCCTACCTCTCTTCCCTCCAATCCTACCCATCACCGGGGGCAGTACCGGGTCTTGCACCGGAGGGAATGTTGTTGTGGCCGCCTCGTGGCCATACCCTCCAGTATAATCTGCTCCATATGGCGCCGCCACATTTGCATACCCACCAACATGCTCGCCTCCATGTGAGTGAGCATACGCAGCAGCTTGCTCTCCTCCATATGGCGCATACTGTTCTCCAGTCGCATAATTCACATTGCTATTAGGATCCCAGCCATAATTTGCGCCGTATTGAGCATAGTAGTTTGGATCCCATGCGTAGGCTTCATATCCACTTGTGCTCCCAGCTCCAGCATCATAGCCTTGTTGTTGCTGTTCAGCTCCAGCATCGGAACCCAGCTGTTCACCGTCCTCCTGCTGATCCGGCACAGGCATTTCTTCCTCACTGCCGGTATCCTCCGAATCCTCATCAGCAGCAGCACCAGCATCGGCTCTTTCTGGCGCTCCTGCGTTGCCAACCGAGCTTGAAGGCACAGCAGCGCTGAGATTGGGCCTCTCCGGCGCAGCTGTGTCGATCACAGACCTCCTGGCCCCGGCGCCGCCGCCGGAGCCAAGCCCGAGCGAGTGCTTCGGTGGCGGGAGGAACGATGACACGGGCCCCGAGCCAGCAGAGACAGCAGGGCGCGCCTCGGCAGCACTGGCTCGGCGCTTCTTGGCTTCTTCCTCCTCATCATCGGAGCTGTCGCCGGTGGGCTGCCGGATCGGCTGCGGGCGGTACTGGACCACGCGCTTAGGGTTCCCGGAGGACTTCGGGGCCGGGATGGCGGAGAAAGTGGGGCCGGATTTAGGCGCTGGGAGGGAGGAGAAGAGAGGGGCGGATTTGGGCTGCGGAAGAGAGGAGAATATGCCTCCGCTGCCGCCGCCGATGGAGGATGAGGAGGAGGCAGCAGGCTTCGCGCCGGCCTCACCGCCCCGGACGGCGGCTGAGGCGCGGGCAGGGGCGGGTGGGGCTTCGTCGGCCTCGTCGTCGGAAGAGGCGTAGCTGGCTAGGAGCGAGTCCATGGGGATGTCGCGGTGCCGAATTACGGCTTCGCGCGCGGTGGGCGGCCGGGGAAGGAGGAGGGTAGGTGGAAGACGACGGCGGCGTGCGGCTCGGGTTCGGGGAGCCCGAGTCGTCGGCGATGGCTGGGTAGGAAGGAGGTCGGTTCTCTCATGGGCCGGACGGTGGTATACGGTCTTTGGGTAATTATTTAAATCGTTGGCGGGCTGCTCGGCCTTTCACTGTCTACAGATTGATTCCTTGCGATGGCCTGTTTCGTGTGCAATTAGCTTTCATGATTCTGCAAAAGACGAGTAGCAGAAGTTCAGGTTGGCCTCTGATAACATCAGTATCGTTAGAAGCATCAGTGGGTCAGGGTTTGCTCCATATATATGGACATGTTGTTTGGGAGATCAAGGCGTGAGTGGTGGACTTCGTGATTGCGGACTTCGTACATGAAGGACGAGTGTCTAATGGAGATGCACATCCCTTGGTACATGAATGAAGAGTGTATAATGGCGATGCACATGTTTGGCCGCTGAATCCGGCTCGTGCGTCTGTAACTCATACGTTCTTGATTAACAAAATGTGAGTTTCCCTTAACAAAGATGAGTAAAACCGCCAGCATCTTGATTTTAGCATAAGATTATTTGTGGAGCAATGACATTTTTTTTTGGGCGAAATGGAGCAGTGACATTTGATCGAGTTACTTGATGCTGAACGGGAAACAATCATCTTTGAATTATTTCTCTTCCGCTTTCAGATAGTACTTCTTTTTTCTGAACCGATGAGGGCCAAAACGTGAATCCGAACAAGGTCCGAAAAGGTGAATTCAAACCATCCGAACAAGGTCCCGTCCACAATGGACACTACTCCTGCCTTGCACCAGAGCTATTGATAGTACTGCCTGTACTGGAAGTTTCTGCCTTCGTGGTCGGAAGCCCGAGCTCAAGCAGCTCAAGCAGCCCAATGCGCTTCCTTTGTCACTTTCGCAAAGCGTCCTGCCTGCCGTGTGGTGTGCCGTCAAACCGGCAGGTCCAAGATGCATTGCTACTGCGTCCGTTCCCATGCTCCCCCTACCTACCAGCGTCGCCGCTGGCCGTTGCTGGATGGCAAGGCGCGCGAGGGAGAGACGCGTCCTGTGCTCTCCGTCTCAACAAGGAACGGTAGGCCTGTTCGTTTCCTTTAGGCCTAAATTTAGTCCTGCCACTAATTGCTATTTAGAGGTATTAAATAAAGTCTAATTACAAAACCTTGGTACAGATGTGCGCTATTTTGCGAGACGAATCTAACGAGCCTAATTAATCCATGTTTAGCTACAGTGATGCTACAGTAACTATCGTCTAATCACAGCTTAATTACCCTCATTAGAATCGTCTCGCGAAATAGAACAGGGTTCTGTAGTTAGTTTTATAATTAGACTTTATTTAATACCCTTAAATAGCAAATTAGTGCGAGAACTAAATTTAGGCCTAAAGATCCGAACACCACCTAAAGCTAGCGGTACCGGAAAGCTGCCCGACTCTCTCTGGTGTTTTCCGTGGCTTGCTGGCTGCAAAGCGAAACAAACAAAAGGCTGCTCCAAAGTTGAGAGGCAGCTCGTTCCTCTCTCTGCGCTGATCCCTTCGGCTTCCCTTGCTGTCCTCTGTCTCCACCATCTCCACAATTTGTTCAATCTCGTCTCCTCCTCTCGCAAGCCCACCGCCACCATGTCGAGTTCTTGCGCACCCACGGCCGTGCCACCGCCGGAACCATTGCGGTCGCTGCGGATCACCGCGTCCAACTGGAAGCCGCGGCCAGCCGGCTCTCCAGCTGCAGGTAAGCCCCTGCCTGCCTGCCTCCCTCCCTCAAGCCACAAGCCACAGGTAATCCAGTACTCTTTCACCTTGTCCTAACATGGCAACGGCGATGGCGCAGACATGGACGCGGAGGTGCTGGCGCTGTCGCCGCGGGCGCTGCTGGAGCCGGGCCATCTGTTCGCGTGCGACGTCTGCGGGCGGCGGTACCAACGCGTCCACAACCTGCACAAGCACCGCCAGCTGCACAGCGTCGCGTCGGGGAAGATGCTGTGCCCGGGACGGAAGACGAAGTTCGTGTTCGTTTGCCCCGAGCCGAGCTGCCGCCGCCACGACCCTGCCCGCGCGATGAACAACTTCGCCCGCATCAAGAAACACTTCCAGCTCAGGCACGGCCACCTTGGCACCGGCCACGGCGGCCGCGTCTCCTCTCGTCAGTCCCAGGCGGCGAGGTCTTCTACGGAGCATCAGGACACGCGCGACGCCAGCCAGCTGCCGTCGCCGTCGCCGGGGGCTGTTAGTGGCGGCGTTGGCTTGGGCGTGGCCGTGGTCGCGTCGCAGCAGCTGCATGCAAGGGCAGCGTCAAGTGCAAGCCCGTCGTGCGGCGATCTCGGGTCGAGCACCACGGCGGCCACCACCGATGCAGCCAACGCCGTCGCGGCATTCCACGGGTTCGATCCGGTGTTCACTCCTCTGACGCCGCCCGAGCGTCCCGTCGTCCACAACATGCAGGAGCCGCAGCTCATGCCACCGCGCGGAAGCTGCGCGCGCGGCGCCTCCCCCGCGGCCGTCTGGCGCAGCGCCCCGCCGCTTTCGCATGCGCTCATTCCCCAGCTCGAGCTGTCGATGTGGTTCGGCGGCTCACGGGGCGGCGAGAGCCTGCCTTCGGCGGCGGCGGCGGCGGCAGCGAGGCTCAAGGAAGAGGCCCGGGAGCAGCTCCGGCAGGCGGCGGCGGAGAACGCCGCGGCGGAGGCGGCCCGGGCGCAGGCGAGGCGGCAGGCGGAGCTGGCCGGGCAGGAGCTCGCGATCGCCCGGCGCGTGCGTGAGCAGGCGCAGGCGGAGTTCACCAGCGCCCTCGAGCTCCGCGACCACGCCGTGCGCCAAGTCCACGCCGCCATGCGGGTTCAGGCCACCTGCTGCGGCTGCCGCCACAAGTTCAGCTCGAGGGCGCCCGCCATGAACTCCGAGGTCGCCAGCTACGTGTCGTCCGTCGTCACCGAGGTGGACGACGACGGCGGCCATCTCAACGCCGATGGAGGACGTGCCAAGCCATGCTAAGATGGACCAATTTTTGGCTAGCTAGTAAAGCGGAGATCATTTTTTGGTTACTTGAACACTTTAGTTATTGAAGACGTGTAGGGAATATGTCAGTTATTTGATCGAACTGGTAATTGCTGTGACGGTCTGAAAGAGATTAGTTTCAACTTTTACCTCTTTTTCTTCAGTTCACGTACAGAGCGTAATATTTGAACTGGATCAATTGAACGGCACTTGATCAGCAATTCATGGACATCCAAGAGCTTAGCTTATTTTCTCTCTCTCTCTCTCTCTCTCTCTCTCTCTCTCTCTCTCTCTTTCTTTAGTCCACGTAAAGCCCTTGGGCAGTGGGCAAAGGAGGCGACGCTGCTTTTGGATTTGATGAAAACTTTAATAGGACTGAAAAAATTGGAATTTCTTTTCTTTTAGGACTGAAAACTCTTGGGTTGATCTTCAAACCCCTGTTTTCCTGAGGATGATTTGTGGGATGGCCAAGCTGGCATCCAATCCATCAGTCAAAGTGTCTAGTCGCAAGCAGCTCAATCAACAGATATCACACTGAGCAGTGCACCCATCTCATCGGCTACATGCATGATGGCGTAGGAGTGGTAGTAGGACAGACATGCTCTGTGGAGGATGAAACAACAGACAGGACGGGCTCCGGTTCTGACGAAGAGCTCGGTCGCGACGGCATGATTTCGCGGTACTGCTGCGCCATTGCCCAAGCCCGATCCAGTGCCAAGGCCTCGGCACAATCGCGTCGCACGAGTGACTGGCAATGGCAACTGGCAAGTCGCGAGCCAACACGCACTGCTCTCCTGTCCTGTGCCTTTCGCTCCATCCCCACGCGCCCTTTGGCCGTAGCTGCATGCAGCGCAGGGCAGGCCGACCCTTTGGCCAATGTACTGGGGCACCCGAGCACCAGCCGATCAAAACAGGATCGAAAGCTTAGCAGTACGAGAAAGCTGCATGACCTTTGTCCCTCTGGTGTTGTCTTGTCTGTGCCTTCTGCACTGCGAAACAAACAAACAAGACTGCTCCGGAATCCGGAGGCGAAGAAGACCCCTTCCCTACTCATCTCCTCTCGCTTGCTCGTTCCCAGTGAAGTAAGGCCCCGTTCGGATGAGGGCTATAAAGTGCCCTCTAAAGTTCTACCCTCTAAAGTAAAAAGAATCTTCCTATTTAAGGGTACTAAATAAAATTTAATTACAAAACCTTTCTGCAAATGGGCGTTATTTTTCGAGACGAATCTAACGAGCCAAAGAAATCAATGTTCTGACACAGTGATGCTACAGTAACCATCGTCTAATCGCGGCTTAATTACCCTCATTACGTTCGTCTCGCGAAATAGAGGGGGGGTCCTGGACTTAGTTTTGTAATTTGACTTTGTTTAGTACACATAAATCGTGCCGGAAGTATTGATGTGACAAGCTACAGTGCATAATAGGCCTATTATTTGCATCCGAACGGCACCTAAATCTCCCTCCCTTTTACATATAGGTAGCGTTCGGATGAGGGCTCTAAAGAGCCCTCTAAAGTTCTACCCTCTAAAGTAAAAAGAATCTTCCTATTTAAGGGTACTAAATAAAATTTAATTGCAAAACCTTTCTGCAGACGGGCGTTATTTTTCGAGACGAATCTAACGAGCCTAATTAATCAATGTTTTGACACAGTGATGCTACAGTAACCATCGTCTAATCGCGGCTTAATTACCCTCATTGCGTTCGTCTCGCGAAATAGAGGGGGGGTCCTGGACTTAGTTTTGTGATTTGACTTTGTTTAGTACACATAAATCGTGCCGGAAGTATTGATGTGACAAGCTACAGTGCATAATAGCCCTATTATTTGCATCCAAACGCTACCATAGTACATCAGATTTGTCTCGGTGGCGAAGAGAGCGGAGACCCGCCACGCAATATGTTGAGGGGGTGTTCGTTTCTCTAAACTTAATTTTAGGCCGTCTAAAATCTTGTCATTTAAGGGTATTAAATAAAGTCTAATTAAAAAACTAACTACAGAACCTTGTACTAATTCGCAAGACGAATCTAATGAGGGTAATTAAGACATGATTAGACGATAATTATTGTAGCATCACTGTAGCAAAACATAGCTTCATTAGGCTCATTAAATTCGTCTCGCAAATTAGCACACATCTGTAAAAAGGTTTTGTAATTAGACTTATTTAATACGCCTAAATAGTAAGATTAGTTTTGATGTGACCTTTAGGCCTAAGAATACGAACACCTCCTGAGTTCTTGCGCGCCTACGGCCGTGCCACCGCCGGAGCCGTTACTGTCGCTGCAGATCGCCAAGAAGAAGCGGCGGCCAGCTGGCACTCCCGGTACGTTTCAGTACGCACGCACCCAACTGCACAATGGGAATGTCGATTGGCGCAGACATGGACGCGGAGGTGGTGGCGCTGTCGCCGCGGACGCTGTTGGCGCAAGACAGGCAGATAGCGTGCGAGATCTGCGGGCAGAAGTTCTGGCGCGAGCAGAACCTGCAGGTGCACCGGCGGCGACACAACGCGCCTTGGGAGCTGCGGAAGCGAGCCGCGCCGACGAGGAGGTGCGTGTACGTGTGCCCAGAGCCGGGATGCCCATACCACGACCCCTCTCGCGCGCTGGGCGACCTATGGGCATCAAGAAGCACTTTCTGCGTAAGCACGGCGGCCGCCGGCGGTGGACGTGCCCCCGCTGCTGCAGGGCCTACGCCGTCCTCACCGACTACAAGGCGCACCTCAGGGCATGCGGCGACCGCCCCGTTCACACCTGCGGCCGTTGCGGTCGCGTGTTCTCGAGGCCGGAGAGGCTTGACGCGCATCAGCACACGTGCGGCGCCGGCGAGTCGCCGCCGTCGCAGCCGCAGCCGCAATCCGCGGCGTCGGCGGCGTCACGCGCAGGCCCGTTCGACGCCGAAAGCCCTACGGACGCCGCCTCTGCTGCCAGCGTTGGCGCCGCATTGCAACTGTTCGATCCGGTGTTCACGCCTTTGACGCCGCCTGATCGTCCCGTCGACCACAACACCGAGGAGCTGCAGCTCATGCCACCGCGCGGAAGCTGCGCGCGCGACGCCGATCTCGCCGCCGTCAGGTGCTGCGAGCCGCCTGCTGCTATAATTCCCCAGCTCGAGCTCGAGCTGACGATGTGTTTCGGCGGCGCGGGCGGCGGCGACAACCTGGCCTCATCGTCGGTGGCAGCAGCGACGGTCAGTGCCCGGGAACAGCTGCGGCTGGCGACGGCGGAGGAGGCCCGGGCGCAGGCGAGGCGGCAGGTGGAGCAGGCCGAGCAGGAGCTTGCGACCGCCCGGCGCGCGCGGCAGCAGGCGTAGGCGGAGTTCAACAGCGCCCACGAGCTCCGCGACCACGCCGTGCGCCAAGTCCGCGCCGCCATGCTGCTTCAGGCCGCGTGCTACAGCTGCCGCCACAGGTTCAGCGCGAGGGCACCCCCATGAGCTCCGAGGTGGACCACAACGCCGGTCGAGGACACGCCAAGCCATGACATCAGCTACCACCACTAGTACAGCAAGAATTAGCTGCTACTAGGTCGTCATGCTTTGCCCTTTCGTTTTTTTTTTTTGGCTGAGCCCTGCATGGTGCTGTAGTTAGATTGTGTGACGGGATCATTAGCTCTAAACTTCCATGAATGGTACGCTGTGAACTGTTAAGCTAACAGTCACTTGATGACTTTTTTTTTGCGAGGAAGTCACTTGATGACTTGAACGCTAACTGCAACGTGGAATCTTCCGATTCTTTGCTTGCTCGATGTTAGATATTTTATTATTATTATTATTGGAGGAATCTACGGTCACCTGAATTTCTCATTGCAGATGTTAGATTCTGCGCAAAGACAAAGCAGGCGTGCGGCTGCTACCCCGGCCAATTCAGACAGAGATGGACGGAACCAGTTCTCACTGAAGTGGCAGCAACTGTTTGACTGCAAACTTGTGCTTGTTCCCTTGATGGCACCACCAAAATAAACAGGTGCAGTAGCATCACACAGCTTGTCCTGGTGCCGTGCACATGGAGCCCTTGCAACTGCAAAGGCCAGCCCTGGAACTGGAAGCAGAAAATGTGGAGCACACAGATTGAAAAAAATTGCAGTACAGACTACACATCGTCCAAAGTCCCCAAAACGTGCTGCCCGGCCAGGAGATGATGGTGTTTTCACTGAAACTGACAGCTACTATTTGAAAGACATCTTGGATTGCCCGTTAGAGTATTTCGTTTAACGACCACGCCCCCGTGCCGGAATCGCGGATGAAACTGAGGGACATAGGAGTTGTTCAGCCCACATGAAAGGAAGCTCGCCCGATGACATCCGGTCCGGGACTGCTCGATGGGCCACGCGCACACAAGCCAGGCCGAGTAATGAGCCCGCGCGCGGGCTTGTGCCAGCTGCGAGCCGTGGCGCGCCTTGTGGCCGGGCGATAGCCGGTTTCCCGTAGTGCGAGACATCGCTCGGTGTGCACGGCGTCCGCGACTCGGTCAGCCACGCGCCGGCGTGGTGTGATGGAAGCCGAGTTGGCGACGCGTCTCATCTGCCGTCCGGGCGATTCGACGATGAGCGCACGCACGGGAACGGGGGATCGAGCTGTGGGCGCGAGGAACGTAGCGTGGCGGGCCGCGGGCGCCCAAATTCTCGGCGTTTGTTTTGTTTTACCTCCCGCACCGCAGCGCGCTACGTCGTCAACCAAAGTGCGCTACTAGTGCCTGGAGGTTTCACACGAAAAATTCCACGAGCCCCTGATCCGTTCAACCTCAGTAAAATATCGATCAGTAGTTCCACGAAATAAGTCCACGCTCACCTTACCCGGCCGCAGTCGGCGGGCCACTACCGCCTCCGAACGAGCGGCAGAGGGGACGGGAGAGAGAGTCGGGGCCCCGGCGACACCTCCCGGATGACGGCACGTATAGTTTCCTTTTTTTCTTTTTTGCGAAGGAGAGAGCTTTATTAATTAAGGCACAGCCACGTTAGTTTCCTTTAAAAGCATGGACTGACGCTTTGGGGAGAATAGGGAAGACCCTTGCCGCAGAAGCTCACCAACGCTGTCCACGCGTGTGCTTGGTTTGTTTAGTTGATGGGACGTGCACATCGGTCACAATACCCAGAGAAAATATCCCAGGTCCTGGCCAACCGCTGTCGTGCCCCCACCAGCCGCGCAACGTTTCAGGCCACACAAGTGACACCACGACTAATCAAATCAAATCAAGTCAATCAAGTTGCATTTAGTTTAGTAGAGATTTGTTAATGACAAGAGGGCCAGCCAGCCAGCCAGCCACCTTTTACACACTCTTTGGACCTCACCTCATCCTGACCACACGATGTTTCTTCTTACGGTTAATTCTTTTCTACTTGATTAGGGAGGAAAAGAACAAAGAAACGTTGCCCACACGATGTTGCTACTGCTAGCACGCGTTCTATCTCATCGCTTCAGCTCGCGCACAGCCATGGACCATGAATGGATGAACGATCGATCGATGGGGACCCGGGCCGTCCACCGGTGGCGTGCGGATCAGGCGCACTCGGCCCATCCTTCCTCGTGGTCCTCGTCGGCCGGCCGGCTTCTCGCCATCCACGACGCCACGGTCAGCACCAGCCTCGCCGGCACGTGCGCGGTGGCCTCCAGCCGGCAGAGCAGCGCGGCATCTCCTCCCTTGCAGCTGGCCGTGAAGGAGGAGACCTCCGTCCAGAGCGCGGCGGCCATGGCGACGCGGAGCGGGACTCGCGCGGCGGCCACGCCCCGGCCCAGCGCACGGAGCGCGCTCGCGGCAGCGGCCGCTCGACGCCGCGCGGCCCCGGGCGCGAATCCCATCCGCTTGGCCCACCCCTCCAGCACCGCCTCCGCGCGCGGCCGCCGCTGCTTCCGGCCTCTGCTCGCAACCGCCGCCGCAGACGCAGGCGCCGCGGCGGTCGACTCCGCGGAGTCCGCCGTGGACACGCAGGAACAGCTCGACGCCGAGGAAGCCGATGACGCGCCGGACTCGGCGGCCGCGGCCGCCGCGCCCAGGCGGCGGCGCTGGTGCCTGGACGCGAGGAAGTTGGCGCTGTGCACCCTGGCGTCGCAGCGCAGGCAGAGGAAGGCGTTGTCCGCGGCGCAGTGCACGGCGGCCGCGCCCGCGCAGAGCTCGCACCGCTTCTTTCCCACCGCCGCGTCGCCACCCATTTCCTTCTCTTCCTCTCTCTTCAATCTTCTCCTCAAACTCTGGAGCCTTAGCTTGCTGCGATCGGATGATCACCTTGCCCCGGACACGCGCGCGGCGAGGCTATAAAAACAAGTCTCCTCCTCGCTCCTGGCTGGCGCGAGGCGTTTCCTTGAAACCGGATTCGGGGTGTGCAAGTTGCGCGCGTTTGAGGCGGAAACCGTGGGCGGGTGAGGAGGGAGGAGGCTTCGGCAGGAGGGAGATGGGTTTGGAGGCTCCAGGCAGCGATCGCGTGGCCCGTATTTAAAGGGGCCCCGCCCCGCGACCACCGCCTAGCAAGAGGGCTAGCGACTGACTGGTAGTCGTGTTCACTCACCAATCACCACTCGTAGTAGTACAAACTCTCTCTTGGACTTTCCTCTCCCCCTCTCGCCGTTGGTGGAGCTTGTTCTCATTTTCTGAGCGACACATGGAGAAAAGGAATGTGTGCGGTGTGGTGAATTCCGGGGTTGGGATTTGGACTGTAGTCCGGCCGGTTGAACGGTTCTCGATCTGTGGTCTCGGTTTTGCGATTGACCGTGCTCAACGTGTGCTTTACGACGATGTTTCAGGGAACGGAGGAGGGGGTTTTGTCTCGTACGAGCTGCTTCATATATGACCTCTTCCCTACTGTACTGGTGCCACGCTTCATACGCCACGGCACATGTGCAAACGTATGTGTGTGGGTCGCTGTTTGCTCAGCCACAACTTGAAGTTAACATCCATATACCATGCACAATATTTGCGAACCAGAGTAGCTATGCACAATCCTGACCATTTAACAACAAAAAAAAAAAGCCACATAGTAGATGATAAGCATGTTCTAATCATCATTTGCATTTCTAGTTTTGGGACAAAGCTTGTGCTTGCAGTTGACGACATGACCCCATCTCGAGCTTATCCGATTCCGTTTCCCATCCTTTAGCCGCTGATAACAGAAACAATTGACACTTGCTTGCGACCAAACCCGCATTCAGGTGTACTCTGCACATGCCACTTGGAGTACTTAATTGAAGCGACCCACCACTGATCAAATATATTAGTGGTTTCATAAGCGGCCATGGTTAGCCGACTCAGGATTCAGGAAGACGATTAAAAAACTAAGTGCTTATTATTATTGACGTGTGGCATAATCAAGGTCTCGGCTGGGGGCGAACACGAGCCGTTGGTTGGGGAGGGTAGCCAGCGACGGCAGGACGATCCGTGTCCACATAACCTCGACCCACTCGAAGGTTTTGTTATTCCTATTACTTCCTCTGCTTCTTCGCCTGTTCTGGAAGCCTGGCCACCTCCTCGTTTCTTTTGAATTCTATGCCTATCCTATTTAGGCCTGGATTGGGTTGTTAGATTCGCTTCTTGATCGCCCGAATTATTTGCTTAGAAAATGTTATCCGCCTTCAAGTCATTCGGCTTGATCTGTCTGTATATCTGGTCTACTTTTAATCATGATCTTACGTTTTGGGGGATAAGTATCGTCGATTTTTTTACCTTTCTTTGGATGCGATCAAGCAACTAAGCATTTAAATTAAAGTGCAACAGTACTTTGCAGAGCCACAAGCTGCTGCGACAGTTGTTTCCTCAAAAAAAAAAAAAGTCAGTTCGTCCTCTGTCTACGCGGTGCCGTGACTTCGTAGATCTTTCTTTTCCCAGATACCTCGTGGCGAGAAAATAGTCCGGCCAAAAACGAAGGGGTGAAGGAAGACACCGTGCGTGCCGTGGCTCAGACCTGACCACGCACCGGTGTGTGTGTTAGGCACGGCGATCGTGGTCGGCCCCGGCCCGTTCTTGCCTAGCTAGTTAACAAAGTTGTGGACCTTAATCTTGCGCGCGCTGATCACCACTATGCAAAGAGCCAGACGTATTAGTATTCCCTCCTTCACGCCTAGACAAGTAGTATACGTCTGAGCGGCTGTGCCTCGTGGCGTGTCGCGGGGTCATAGGGCAAGGGATACGTGAACATGACGTGGTACAGTATATGCGGCCGTGTGTGTTTTTAGTATGCCAACCGATTGTGCATGTGTGACCTCCTTCCGATGGTGCTTGATTGTGACACATCGCTAGAAAGTCAGAGAACAAAATAGTGTGTGCAGCTAAGATAATAGTAATTACTACTACTGCTGCTGCTGCTTTGTTCGTTGGGGACGATGGATGTGTATCTTTTTTTTTTTTTTTTTTGCGAAAGGGAAGGCTCCATTGATTAAGGCACAGCATAAGTACAAGATACAGGGTTCACCGCCATCTCCTGACCTCTACTGCCACTAGAACTAGGAGAGTGGTGAGACAACTCCGATTCGACTAAAGTTTTAACGCACAGAGGAAAATCAAACCTCTTAACTACAAACTCGTTACTTCTAATGGCATGCTGTGCTAAAGAATGAGCCACTTGATTAGCCTCCCTCTTGACACTCCTAAAATTGATACTGGGTAGCAGCCTCCCAGCAGCAAGAATGTCCTGCACGATTCCTTCCCAGGATGACCTCGTCTTGGCTGAAGATTTCAGTGCGTCAATAAGAACCGAGCAATCCGCTTCTACTACCGCCGGTTGTCGCACCCAGTCCGCTGCAAGTCGCACCCCTTCCAGGCACGCCTCTGCCTCTGCCTCCACAACTGAAGCACATCTTCTGAGGAGCCGCCATGCAGTCAGGATGACTCTTCCATCTGCATCGCGAATGACAATGCCGGAGCTAGCCCTCCCTGTCACCTCTTGAAAACCTGCATCAGAGTTGATTTTTACCCATCCGTCAGGCGGCGGCTCCCACCTTCTTACCGTTGCTGTAGAATCCGTAGACCCGCCCGCTACAACTTTGTGCGTCTGCTCTGTGAACAATTTCCCTTTGCCCTTCTCATCATATGCAGGTAAGCACTTTTGACGAGCAATAGATAGAGAATTACTGTAGCTTATCAGGAACCGAGCAGATCCAATGACGGAGCCTGTACCTTTCCCATGCACCATGTCATTTCGAAGGTGCCAAGCTCTCCATAAGCAGAGCAAGATGCAGGCCCCTATCTCTTTGTGTACAGTACTTAGCAACACGAGTAGCCAATCTGGCCCACTGTATTTGAACTGTGTCTCATCCGGCAATGGCCATGACTGTCTCAATTCAAGCCTCAGTGCTACTGCCTTGGTGCAGCGTACAACTGCATGAAAAGCAGTTTCCTCCTCCATACCACAATTCTACAGGTTGCATCCTTCGTCAGGGTTCTCTTTTTCCTATTCAACTGTGTAGCTAGTCCGTCCTGTGCCAATCTCCATGCAAAAATCCTCACCTTTTGTGGGACAGGGGAAGACCAAATATGATTCCATAAAGAACGGCTACCATCTGCACTTGTGCTGCTGCCTACCTGCCTGCTATCAGCTTGGTCGAGTTGCAATGCTAGTTTATATGCAGACTTAACAGAGAAGATTCCTGTTTTTTCATAGTGCCACGCAATTTCATCATCTCCCGCCCTTTGAGAAAGACGAATTTTCAGCACTTCGTCCACATCATGTTGATATAGGCACGACTTCAACAAGTTTACATCCCATTCTCTGGTTTCACTTCGTATGAGCTGGGAAACCCACCGGAGTCGACATCTTCCTTTCTTTAAGCTTAACTTCAAAGATGGGCCACGTGGGATCCACTGATCCCTCCAAATCTGCACTTTTGTACCTGAATTAACCCGCCAAATAATGCCTTTTTCAGCAACTCAAGCCCATGCTCAATGGATCTCCACGTTGGTGAAGCATCAGACTTAAATACGGTGTCTACTAGTTCACCTCTCGGGTAGTACTTTGCCTTGAGGAGCTGCGCACACAAACTATCAGGAAATTGGATTAGTCTCCATGCCTGCCTTGCTAGCAAAGCTTGATTAAATAATCTCATATCCCTAAAACCCATTCCCCCTAAGCACTTAGGCAACAGTAACTTCTCCCATGCAGTCCAATGCACTTTGCGCTGACCATCCTCCTCTCCCCACCAAAAATATCGAATCATTTGTGTCATCTCCTCACAGAGTGTAGCAGGTAGCTTGAACACCCCCATCACATAAGTCGGTATAGCCTGCGCTACCGACTTGATGAGAATTTCCTTGCCCCCTGACGACATGTATTTCTCTGCCCAGTCCGAAAATCTCTTCGCAAGTCTCTCTTTAGTTGTCTGAAATTTTTCCTTTTTCATCCTTCCCTCTGGCGTTGGCAGCCCCAGGTATTTCTCCTCTGTTGCAATATTCTCAACACTCAAAATACGAGACACTGCTTGTTGGTTCTCATCTGAACAACCAGTGCCAAACATAATTGAGCACTTTGCCGGATTGATTAGTTGGCCCGTACACTTCTCATATCGTCTCAGGGCATCGTGTACCACTTGTGCCTGTCCCTCCTCTGCCTCCAGAAACAGCATTGTATCATCTGCAAATAGAAGATGTGATATTCCTGGTGCTTGACGACAAATTTTCATTTCCTTCAGAGAATTCGTGAAGACTTCCTTCTGTAGAATTTTGGAGAGGCCGTCAGCCACGAAAAGGAACAAATAAGGGGATAATGGATCACCTTGGCGTAAACCGCGAGTTGGACAGAAAGGGTCTAGCAACACATTGTTAAAGCGGACCGAGTATCTGACAGTGGTGACACACTCCATAACCCACTGCACCCATCGACTCTGAAAGCCCAGCCGCTCTAGCACACCTTTCAAGTAATTCCAATCAACACGGTCATAAGCCTTGGTAAGATCCAACTTGTACGCACAAAATTTATTACAACTCTTGCTCCCATTCCTGATGGCATGAAGGCACTCAAAAGCTATCAGCGCATTATGGATGTGTATCTGGGTGGAGGGCAACCACGTAGAAATTGTTGCTGCCAATGACTTGGTCTAGCATTAGCTACAAAACCATTCGATGACTTGCAGTGTACGTACGTTTGTCTATGTCGTAACAGACCAGCAGTGCACTGCGCACATGTAACATAACATGGGTCGTTCCCCCGTGCTGCATTTGTAATTATTAACGTGCTTGTAGCCGCGCGCGCGAAACCATCTCCTGGAGCAGAGAACGGGAAAGGAACCGACCACCAGCCGGCACGTACGCACGTACCTCTCCACTCAACGCCACACCCGTACGCGTACGTACCAATGTACACGGGCTCGCGCACCGGCTACGTGGACGACGGCCTCCCCATGCAGCCCCAGCCGTGAGACGCGCCGTCCATCCGGGCCACACACACGCCTGAACAACACCCCGATCGAGCCGCGTGATCGGTGGTGATCCCGGCGCCAACGCGGCCTCGCAGCCATCGTTCGTACGTGCATGATCGATCGCGTCGCCAACCCACCCCAAGCCGGCCACGCGCGGGGGCGGGCGTGTGCTGAATGATCGCGTCCGCCGCGAGAAATATCTCGGGCCAGCCAGCCAGCCAGCCAGCCAAGGAAAGCACGCCTTCGCGGGAGGCTCAAGCTGCTGTGTGGGCGGAAAGAAAAATGAGTGAGCGCGACGGCGGCCAGGTGCAGTGGGCGGACGGGCGCTCGCCTCGCCTCGTCCGGTTAGCTCGCGCGCGCCGTGCACTTGACTCGAGCCACGTACGCTTCCGTGCTTGGCTGCTCTGTTTGGAGCGGCGGCGCGTCGGTGAGACTGACGACACAGGCGCGACATCGGAGTCGGAGGAGGAGGCTGCGCGCGGTTCTCGTCCGCTTGCATGCTTGTTCGACGGCCGTGGACCGTTCTTGTGTCAGGGATACGTACTACGTGGTGCAGGCGTCCCCGGTACGGTCATGAGCACGTGCGGCCTTGTGCACAAGAAATGTCCTTTCTGTCCTTGATCTGCACAGACTTGTACAGTCTTGCACTCTTGCTAGTGCTGGACATCTTTCTTCCTCAATCAGATTTTCTTGATGGTGAGAAATGACCCTGTTGTTGAAAAGTCTGTCAGAGCGGCGGTATAAACAAATTATGCCATTCAGTACCCTGATTTTGGCTTGTACACTATACGTAGACTAGAGAAATCTAAGGTCTCCAACGTTGCGGCTTTGTGAGTACATTCCTATATTGTGTGATATCTCAGCTTTTCGTGTGTGTGTGTGTGTGTTTTTTTTAAAGTACTGTATCGTCCAATTGTAGTCACCGTCAACCCAAAGGACTTGTTCACTAGTATGTAGGTTAAGTGATATCTGGCATATTTTGTCGTTGGTAGTTTTATGCCAGATACATCTTCTGTACTGACCTGCCAGTTAAACCAAAGATTTTTTTTTTCGACGAAGTTCAAACAAAGATTTCAATGCAGTTTGGTGTGCACACTCGCAAATTGCCAAGTGTATATCTCACGAAGTGGCTCAGGTCCACACAACGCAATTCCGGGAAAACCGACCACAAGAAACCGTGTGAAGAAGTAGCAAGTTTCAGCTTCCTGTATCATCCCCTTCCCTTCCTTCCGGTTCAGTGTACAGGTTCACCTCGCCCCAATAACGACAAAATGTCATGTGGGATGATACATGCACTCACGCAGTGAAAGCAAAGGCTAAAAAACAGGGTCCCCAATTGCGCATGCAATGGAGTCACATATTCGTTTGCGGATCAGACGTTCGCATGCAGTTCCACGTAACTTTCAGCATGGAACTTGCTGTGCTTACAGAATCGGCAACCCATCATGAACCAAACCAGGAGTAGGTTCGACTCCTTAACCAACTGGAACTGGTCAGGTTCCTGTGCCGTCCTGCAAAATCATGAGATCGGCGGGATCAGGATCAGGATCCCACCATTTGGGTGGCAATCAAGTGTGATATACAGAAGTGCATGAGAGTTCTACTGAAGGGTGACCTGATATAGAGATTCTTTGCTCAAAGGAACACAATAAGTGCGATAAATGAAAGTCAAACAGTCACGCGGTTCATACTAAGTTAAATTTAGATAAATATGGAGAATCGAAGATCCCCAAGTATTCATGATTTTTTCGGCCCCTGATCTGCAATGCTCTAGCCAGCAATGCATGTGGCATTTCGTCTAGACTGTTCTCAATTATTGATTCAGTTGATTGAATTCAGAATCCAGAACAATGCGATATATGTGGATCAATGGAAAACTGTTCAATGTATCCTGTGATTCAACAACAGCCACAGAACAATGCGATATATGTGGACCAGCGCACCTAAGTTCAGCAAAGCGGCAACGACATGTCAGCCATCCGGATCAAAATATGGACCACTAGAGGAACAAGGTCTAAACAATATTTATACGACGACACTATTTTCCTGGCTGAGGTTTAGGGGGAGGAAGCGAGGGGGGAGGCACTTGGGCCTTGCCAGAGCCTCTGCTTCGTTTCCAGGAGTCTAAATTTTAGAAGGGTCACATCAAAGAGAATCTTACCATTTATATATACTAAACAAAATCAAATTATAAAACTAATTTCAGAACCTCCCGTCTAATTCGCGAGACGAATCTAAAGAGGGTAATTAAGCGGCGATTAGAAGACAGTTACTGTAGCATCACTGTAGCAAAATATAGATTAATTAGGCTCATTAGATTCGTCTCGAAAGAGCACTCATATGAAAAAGGTTTGTCATTAAACTAATCAAAATATTTTTAAATATGAAGATTCTTTTTAATATGACGGGTCTAAAATTTAGAGGGGAGGAAACGAACAGGCCCACGTTGCACGGCTACGCTACTTGCTCAGTTGCCACCACCCACATGGCATGATAAACTGCCCTCTTAAAACAGGTGCAGTTCTCAACTCTATGTGCCACAGGAAGGGCTAGTTGCCTGTTTTTTTTTTTCCATCTCAAAAAAAAAGGCAACTAGCCCTTCCTGTGGCCAAAGTGATGACCACTTGTCGCTGGCGTTGAGAGGTTTGCTGGTTTTGTGGTTGCAGATGGACCTAGATTGAGTTCAAACCAGAATCATCTTCCTCGAAAAGTGGCATGAAAGCAACAATGTCTAGGACTTCATTACTCCACCAAAGTAATAATAAGTTCAGCGTCCAAATAATTCCCCAACAAGATAGGAGGGACTATGCTTTTTCACAATTTTATGCAATCAATGTTTAGCTCTTCTAAGGGAAAAGAAGGAATTATTTATTCATAGTTTATACAAATCTGAAGCCAAAATAGACAATTAGTCTTGCATAGAATTACAAGTTTGGAATGTTATGAATAACACTTATTTATAGCTCATGAAGGCTATATATATGAGTGTGAATACAAATAGGAAAAGGATTCTACAACAAAGACTACTAATAAGACTCTTATACCCTTAACATGGAACATGCTAAATAAACAGTTAAATGACAAACGTATGCTCAAGCATCCATCACAGATCAAACAAGAGTGCCATCAGCCACAGGTGGCATGCTAAATCAACAGGCATGACATTTATGGGTGAAGAACAGATCATACAAATATTTACCTATTGCTACTCAGCAAGGATGAGCATGGCCATAATTTATTATTGGACTTGAGGAAACCAAATGAGGGAAAGACAGCAGGAACCGAGCGCATGATGCATACTTAATATAAAGGTACTTTAACCTCACTGCCTCAGGGAGGAGGTCAGGAGGATCTACATGTCCAGACCGCAACTTACACCAAGACCATGTCCAAGTCAAGTGAAGTTCATATACTTCTGCACATAATGTCTATAACTGTATATTTCTAAGTGTTCCGGAGAAAAATGAGGCCCAAGAATGCTCAAATACATCACTGGGACATTCCTAACTATGATTTAATAAATTAATAAAAAATCAGAATTAGTTACAAGAGATACAGCCTAAAGGTGAAATAATCATATCTGGAGAAGCATAGGAATCAGCTCGACAACGATGAGAACCCATATCTCTTCATCGGCTGAACCACACTACCCCTACCTCCTTCCTAGAAAATGAGGCTCCAAAGTGACATGTACACTAGCCGAATAGCCGATAATCATATCCAATGTAAATGCTGACAGGGTGACTCCCACAACGCAGTAAACATGTATTCAGAGTGCCTTCACTAGTTGTGCGAGCTGACATCCTAAATGAACCATTCCTCATTGGTTTCTCAACCTCGTTCCTCCTCATTCCTCACTAGTAGCACCTACAATTCTAGCTAGATCTTGGACGACTTCAGACATTGGCGGCCTGAACTCTGGCTCCGACTGCATAAGAAATTTTCAGATCAGTCACATGATCCAATTTTACCTCATCTTAGTGTTCTGCTAAGAAAAGAGCTAACTACAACAGATATATAATAGTGAATAGTTAAAAATTAATTCACATGGATACCAATCAGATACTCCCTCCGTTTCATAATATATGCAGTTTTGGGTTTGGGCACGATAACTAAGAAGAGGTGGAAAAGGTGATGGGCAAGGTTAACAAAACCGACGAAACCGGTCCTGTTAGTAAAACCACTCGCTTTCCCCTCAAAACAGACCCTAGGTACTGTAGGAATTTAAAAAACCGGTCGGTTTCCGGTTTTTGAATCCCTGACACAGAAACAATGAGTGACGGAGGAGAGAGATAGAGATAGGCACAGGAAACAATACATTGAGAAGTGAGAAGGAGGAGAGAGATAAATTGGGAAGTAAGAACTGCATATATTTTGGCAAAACTACATATATTTTGAAACGGAGGGAGCACAAAAGTTAACAGAATATACATGTAATACAAGAACTTGAATATAGGACTGAATTATGATTTTGACCTTCGTAACATAATTGACTCTGTAATATGAGAAAACTGTTGCAAGATAATCTTAAGATTGAATGCCAAATCTGAGCATGTAACCTGAAATATGTGCTAAGAAAGTAGCACGTGCATTCTTGTAGGTCAATAAGAAAAAAGGTTAGAATTACCCGAATACATTGACTGATGATGTCAGCAAAGCGTGACAACAGTATGTCAGAACACTCCCCTCGAATAGAAGGATCGACCATCTTTGATAGAGACTCAATGTCATGAAGCTGAGAACCAGCCCATCTAACAAGATGTTGTTCAGCACGTGGTCGAAAACTGCATTCAAATATAAAGAGATCAGTAACATGAGGGAGTTTATTCTGATACCTATTCTGGAGAGAGATTATTTAAATAATGACAACATTCAACTAATTAAGATGCCGATTACAATGGATCTCTGACCTGTCATATGGTTTACGGCCAGTAAGAAGCTCTAGCATCACCACACCAAAACTATATACATCACTCCGGTCAGTAAAAACCCCAGATTCATGGATTTCAGGTGCTTCATAATTGAGTAGAGCCCGCATGCGACCTGACAACTGAGATCAAAAGGAAGACTGTTGTAAGGAATTTCATAGTCGTATCCAACATAAGTACAAAAGCAATTCTACATTATCACAAAATAATCTACAACTGTCGATAAGTCAATTCCCAGTTCTTTCTTTTACAGTTCAAGGCATGCAACAGTTAAGATGTGGTGAATGCTATCAAAGTTTGGAAGGAAATGGCTGGACTGGACCTGAGTAGTCCATCCCTATGCACCTGTACATTGGAAAATATAGAATAGAAATTCGGTGTAAAAGGGCTGCACACTCAAGATTTTGGATGTAGCTTGTGCACGCGTGCATTCATTAATCGAACATTGTTTATGGAAAATCCACCATCTTACAAGCCATCTATGACACACAAACTGAATTTCCATGGTTTCTCCACACACACTTGTATTATTACTTGTGATAGCTGCAAAATCATGTGTATGCATCCATGTCTATATATATAGACATGGATGCATACACTTGGGAGTAGAATGGATTTTCACTATATATGAAATTTTAGGGGGAGATAAAACTGGGTAGCTTGGTAATGGCCTTGCCCCAGTTCCTTGCTCCGATTGGATTGCCATTATGTAGTGCATGGCATATTTGGATGGTGTCCAAGCATGTTTGCGAAGTTATGTTGTATGATACTTGATAGACCAGTGACTAAGTGTTATGATCTTATAAGAAAACATAAGCTACGTAGCATTCATGCAGACTAGGGATGTCTATGACGGAATTCTAAGGAAACATAACCTGAGCTGTTTGTGCCAGAATTCAATTATCAAGTACAAAAAAAATGAAAAATCACAACAACAAGGTCTACATCAAGTAAGAATATATTACCTGTGTAACAGAACTTGAACCCATCAGTTCTGCCAGTCCACATTCAGCAACTCGTACTGAGAATTCATCGTCTAGGAGCACATTGGCTGGTTCAAAATTCTGATGCACAACTGGAGGTTCACAGGTATCATGGAGATACCTGCAAGAAGGGTGTAATTTTAGGAATTAAAATACAGAGACGGGATATCTCTCAAAGCTCGATTAAACGTGCATAAGTTCATTAACATAATACTCCCTCTGTTTTTCTTTTGATGTTGTTAGGACAGGTTAGCTAGTGCAAATTTGCACTAACTAGCTTGTCCTAGCGACATCAAAACAAAAGCTGAGGGAGTATGTTTTAAGTTGAATATATCTTACTCTAAAGCTTTTGCAGCATCTAGAGCGACACGGATACGAGTATTCCAGGGTAATGCATCATCTAGATCCGCTCCATCATGTAGCACATCATGTAGTGTTTCTCTACTGAAGTGGTTATAAACTAGTAACCGTTGTCCATATTCAGCACAGTATCCAACAAGCTCAAGAATGTTAGGGTGCCTAATATCTGATATACGTGCAACCAGCTCCAGAAAGTCGTCCACTGGTATTCTATCATTAGCATTGTCGATTTTCATAACTTCCAGTAACTGCATAGGACAAAGAAGATGGCCTTATATTTCAGCACAAATTCCTTAAATAAAAGAAGCAATACTTGATACATACTCTGCCTTCAGGAAGTTCTGCCAAATACACTTTTCCCAACCTACTCTCTCTTATCAAATTTCGTTCTTCGAAGCTATTTGTATATTGCTGAAGCGATGCAACAGAAAAGGATGTTGCAGACGTCGACGGACCGGTTCTTGGTGGTGTACTAACTCTTTTTTCTGGCCTGAAAATTGGATTTACAGTTACTTTTTCAACAGGAAGTGGTGGTGGTGGTGGTGGTGGCGGCGGTGATGGTTTTGATGGTGGTGGCTGTGACGGCGGTGGTGGAGGTGGTTGTGATGGCGGTGGCGGAGGTGGGGGTGGGGGTGGTGGAGGTGTTGTAGCAAAGATCTCTGATTCTGTTCGCTCCAAATTAATTACATGCTCTTTTCTCTTTTCAGGAGGCTTCTCAAGTGCAGCTGCAAACAGTTTTAATCATTATACATATCTACATGTCGACATGTGAATAGCATTACAGTAACAAAAATTTTGATTGGTAAAACATGCGTCTTCCAAGCATCTATACCTGGTACTGTTAAATTTATTTCACGAGGATGCTTCCTATCAGGAATCTCAGTTGAACCTGTAAATGAGAAATTGAGAACCATGTATCATGGCATGAAAGCAACAGAGGAAAACACATAAATACATCATAGAATAGTAAATGAATCTTAACCTTTTTTAGCATCATTCCTAGACTGGACTGGAGCTTGCTTGATTTTTGGCTCCTCTGCTCTCTGATGCACCCTCCCCAACTGACTTGTAGCATAATCACGTCTCTCCTGTCTTTCTTGGTACTTGGACAGGCAAAATATCACCAGCAGCACCATGACGATGAATAACACAATAGCAAGAAGAACGTATCCAACAGTTCTAAGGGTTGAAGATTTGTGTTTCTTAGATGATGGAGAGCTGCTATCTCGTGCTGTAGCTCCACCAGAAGTGTTTGAAGGTGTACTAGATGATGCAGGAGTTCCTGAAGAGGATGATGGGGATGATGGTGTTTGTGTTGGTGTAGAGGCATTAGAGCCTGTAGGCGTCGGAGAGGGAGAGCTTGAGGGAGCTGTGCTGGTGTTGAATGGGTTCCCATCATTTCTGCAGACAAAAACAGTTTTTCATCTGATGAGTTGTATATAACTGACCCAAACATTAAATTACTAAAAAATATGAAGCATAGGACATAGTGTTTAGGTACAGGAAAAAGGTACCGTGTGAATACATAAGGAAACCTGTAATGTGTAAAGGAAAAGGATTCTCACTTGAAGGTAGGTATGTTCAGCAGCTTCGGAGGAACTGGTCCAGAAAATAAATTATTCTCTACATTTCTGTTTCAAAGTAAATTAATAATCAGAAAGGAGTAGATATTGTATGTATACAAATGATTTAGGATTAAGTTATTTGTATAGTGTTTTCATCATAAATTGGATCTAGACAGAATAGTCAATTATGCAGCCCCTGGATAAGCTCTCGTACTGGGGGAATCAGAGTCGGTCTTAGAAACAGGCAAATAGGGTCAGCTATCCAGGAGTTAACGCCCGGATGTGCTGCAAACTAGGGATCACCGGGCAGTCAGTACATGGTTTGTTGTACAGGCAGTCAGTATATTGTTCGTTGTACAGGCTGGTGTGTGTTTGTATAAATCTGGTGGGAAGAACAAACATTGATGTATCCATTATCCTTAGAAACTGTAGGACCATAGTTCACATTATATTTCCAGAGCCGACTGTTGTGAACGACATAAATAATTCTGAATCACTAAATCATTTGCCAAAGAAATTTGAGGTGATCTTGCTAAGTAAAGTAGAACTTTAAAGCCACCATATATTGCTAAATTGCAAGTCTAGAGTCTCAGGTTGATGGTCATCTTCATCGTAATTCATATTTAGAATTATACACAGAAGGCAAAATAAATATTGCTGTGGAATGGTCAATTTTCACTACTAAAAAGTAGTAAGTGATCAAATATTTGCATATGTTGCTTCATTTGTTGATTATAATGTGTTATAATATTGGAAAACCAGCGACATGATAGAGAACAACAGAAAAGAGAGCAGAACATACAAATCTTTGAGGGGGAGATCCTGCAAGACATCAAGGGTCCCAGATAGTTGATTATCTTGCACGTGCCTGTGAAATATCAGGTCATGAGCGAAGTAAAAATTAAGGGAAGAAAGAAGACAAGAAAACAGTTGTAGAATTTACAATGTAGTCAGTGATGCCAAACTTCCCAATGAAGGTGGTAACGGACCGCTGAAGTTGTTGGAAGAAATATCCCTGCGATGAGAACTTAGGTGTCATCAACCAAAGTACCGGGGGCATGAGAGGCGGGGAGGGAGGGAGAGAGAAGAGAGATGAAAATCTTACAGATTTACGAGTCCAGTGAGTGAATCAAAAGCATCTGGTAATTTTCCATCAAGATGGTTACCGTTCAATGACCTGAGAAAATATAGATCTTGAGACAGCTTTTCAAAAAATGCGTAGAAAACGACACAACGTGACCCTTTCATTTAGGATGGAAAGAGAAGGAAATTACATCGCCGTTAGACTTTGGAGTTTTGATATTGATGCCGGTATACTTCCAGTGAGTTGGTTATCAGAGAGAAAGCTGCACCAGAAACAAATAAACGATCATCCCATCATATAATCGCAAGTAAGGAAATTTCAAGAGAAAGAATAACACGTACAAACTCTGAAGTGTGGCAGGTAGATCTTCCGGTATAGTTCCACCGATATTATTGTTGCTAAGATTTCTACAAAGAAAATAAACGTAAAACAAACACGGCTCTCGGTCAGAATACAAGCACAAGATAACTTCTAGCATTTGCATAATCGTTCCCCTCTTAACACAGCATGATAAATTTGGTACAAGCATCAACCATGAGCAAGAAAAATTACATAGATAACACCTTACATTTCAGCTATACTCGTGAACTTCCCCAGGCTTCCCAGCTGTCCCCCCAAATTTGCAGCATTGAAAACTCTGCAAATAATTAGTTGATAAAAGCCACACAAAAAAAAAAACTCACCAGAGAAAGGTATCATTTGAAAGAACTGACATACATTGAGTTTATACTTGTTCCGATACACGTGACGCCCTGCCAACTCTCACCACAGGGATCTCCAGCACTCGCTGTCCATCCAGGCAGATTTGGCGATCCAAGAGCAACATAAAGTCCGTTTATAGCAGCAACTGCATGGAAACGTATAGTGAAAAGAAGCCATCAGAAACAAAACGAATGCTTCACTAATAATATTCAACACACCAAACCAATATATATTACTCTGTATATATAATACAGGGTTTGATTTGTCAAATGGATGCATCACTGTATTAAACCTTTAATGAGTGTATTGCAACGAAAGTGCTCATCTAGTCATTTCGCATTTCACCAAATTCTATCACTCAGAACTCCATTTGTCTTACACTTCTCAATTATTGAGACTGTTAAGCGGAAGTAGGATCAAGTTGCCACCGTTTCACAGGTAATGTAATCAACTGTCCATCTCGTTTTCCTGCTGTCGTTCAGCAGAAACAGAATCCAGTACAAGCGAAACAAAACCCAGTACGAGCAGTCGTGGTCTTCCACCATTGCCGTCAACATTGAGGACAAGATGATAACCTACAAAGCCCTGACCACCAAATCCCTCCAGGACCATAAACATCGCTCTCATTCTGCACACCGGGAAAAGCACATCCCAATTGCCGCATATCATCACTTTGTTGCTTCGACTGGCAGGCGCACCACAAATTCAACGGAACAATCAACTACTGAAAGTACGAAACCAGTAGAGCTCGCACGACCAAATTGAATTGAATCAACCGGCCCAACCGCAAACCATCTACTACGTTTGTCAAGTCCCACTCAATCACCAGCTAAACAGCACGCCAATAAAACGAATCACCCCCATTCCCCACACACTCCGCAGATGAATTTCTTCAATTACTCCAACCATCACGGCACAAACATCCAACCAACGGGCAAGCATTAAGCAAGCAAACCGAAACTTAGCGCTATTCAGTCAATTAACACGAGGGAGGCGTGGGGGGAGCAAAGCAACAGGGGCGCATTACCGTCGGCAGGGTCGGTGGCCGCGCGAGCACTCGGCGTCATTGCCGCCGCGGCGATCAGCAGCAGGAGGACGAGGACCCCAACCCCCGGCCGGAGGCGCGAGCCGCCTCCCGCCCGCATCGCTCGTGGAGGCTCGGACCCTCGGGCTAGCGCACCACCAGCTTTCCGGAGCACCAGGGGAGCATCAGCGAGGTCGCCGGCGCGGCGGAGTTTGACGCAACCGCCGCAGCGATCGCGGAAACCGAGGCTTGCGTAGATCTAGAGAGAGAGAAGGGTGGCTACTCTGGGACTCTGAGGTTTCGCTTTTCCGGAGCAGAGCACGATTCTCTCTGCTCTGCTCACCTCCTGTTTTTGTTGGCTTCTAGAATCGAGAGAGAGGAATGGTGGAGGAGACTGGGAGTGGCGGCGAAGTGAGAGAAAGGCAGCAGCTGAAGAGAGAGGGGAGCGTGAGCCGTGTGAGCAAGCAACGGGCGTGAAAAGGTGGAGAGAGAAAGAGGAGAGAGGAGAGAGAGGCAGTGCGTACAGTGAGTGCTGACTGGTGAGCGAGCGGTGACGCCGGTGAGGTGAAAAAGAGGAGAGAGAAAGGGGTTGGGATTTGCGGGGAAAGGTCTCCGGAGTCCGGAAAGAAAGAAAAGGGGACTGTTTATTCTCACGGCACATTGGATGATGGGACTTGATGCAGGGGAGCCGGGTGTGGGGCCCGGCTGACGTGGAGATCCGTTGGATTCGTCGTTTGGGAATTGGAGCGTGGCCGTGACCTAGCTGAGCTGATCGTCCACGTTGCGCATTTCAGGTTGCCGTAGAGCGTTTGAATTTGACCAAAATTCTTCTGATATTATCCGAATCAGATAGTTTGGAATAGTATAGGGTTACTTGTTTTAGTTTACGGATAGCGCATATACTATCACTCTAAAGACAAAGCTTATCATATCGATGAATATGGTAGTTGTTGCTTATTGTCAGCAGCGAAAGTGAGATGAGCTACCAAAAGAGATTAAATATGACAAACGTAAAGTAAGAGCACTAACACACCTCGTATAGTTATGGCGATAAAAACGACAAGCATCATGGGTTGCAAAATACTACTGCACTCACGAAAAAGGTCGAGGTAGTAGCATGCTGCTTTTCTCAAAAGGCAAAAATGTTTGAGCTTGCCAACATTGTCAGGAAAGAAAAAGATCAGGGACAAGACTGTTTTTACCATTTCGAAAATATCTCACGAGCCCAGCAAGGGTCGCCAGGCAGGCAACACCTGAGCTTGCACCGTGAAGCGGTCATTGTTTGGGTTTACAAGATAGTTACTACTAAACAGCCCAATTAAGCAAGTCACCAACACAAACTTGTATATCAACTCCCAAACCAAACTTCGTTGATGAAAAAATTAAGTTTCTTACCTACACATATAACAAAGCAGCTCTCAGTGGTATAGCAGCAGCTTTTAAAGGTCTGCCTTGGCCGTCAAGCTCCTGCCACTATCAACTTCCAAAATAAATAAAGCCAAACAAATCGGTGATTTGATAGAGACGCATCCATCCTTGGCTCGTGTCACCATCTTAATCCTACAAAAGGGACTTGAAACACATAAGCCTAGCTTATTGTAAACATGATCAAGTGATTAGCCATCCTTATCTGGCGCCTGATGGTGTGGGCCAGGCGCCGCAAAATGATCAAGTCGCCGCACGTACGTTAGCGGCGCCGTGACAGGGGACTTGATGAAGACGCGTTAGGTGTCAGTCGGGAGCGGGCGACGGGTGATTTCACAATAACGGGAGTTGTCACATCTGTTTCTTCTCAGATAAGCGCACCAAACGTGTTGCCTGTCCATCGGATTAAAAACACAACTCGAGTTAGCACGAAAAAATTCGTGATCTCAGGGTGAATCACCATCGTTATCGATGTGGTGATTGAGCAGCATGATGTGGTGTTGTCATACAGTCGTAAACGGAAATTTTTCACCGGAAGTAAACGGAAATTTTTCACCGGAAGTGACACGGCACTTTACACGTTAGTACCGCGATGCAGAGTGATCATCAGGAGAGGAAAGGAGCGTACTTACAGAATTTGCTGACTGACAATTTGATGAGGTCATTGGACCAGAGCTAGTGCCTACTGGTATGATGATTATTATTACCCTGAAGAACTGACGAACTGAAGTGGGACAAGAACTTTCACGCAAATGTTTTCGGATAGATTCCTTCCATCAGATGGACCCTCGACACTTTGCTCTCGTAGATGCTTGTCCTGTGGCGGTCATTCAGGCGAGTATAGTGCGCGGGTGGGCCGATTGAGAGCGCAACGCAGCTGTTCATCTGTCATTAATCGCGAGTCAGGATTCAGGAACAGCTTGCAACATGTCTGCAAATTCAGCACTACAGCTCCCCCGTACCTAAACTGCCAGCAAAGAATAAATACATAAATCGTCAAACAAGACACACACAGGAACAAAAATTCGAGGAGCTAAGCATTTGGACTAGTAGTGGCATAAGCTACAAAGGATCAAAGTAATAAGCTAAATCATGTTCCAAACAGCCGACCCAACCCTCAGGCTGCTGCTGCAATTGCCCGCCCAGGCTGATGATGAAGACCATTCTCAGGAGGACACATGAAGCTAAAAGCTCCGCTTCACAATCCCAACCAAAACATGTTCCGCAGTAGAAATTTCTCTCGCTTTTGTTCCGATGGCTATGTATTTCTTATTCTCAGGATTTCTGTCCGACCTGAACTATAGCTAGATTTCTGTTGCTGCCTTTATCTTTGCTCTGAAACTCGTTTCACGAGATGTATTGAACCTGTTTTTTTCTGTTATTTCTGTAATGGAAAAGGGGTGCGCCCTATGTCGAAAAAATAAGCTAAATCATGGACAGTCATGCTACTGTTTCCCTCTTTTCTTACTAACAAGAACAGAAAAGTTACTCTTTTCCACTTTACTCTTAGAACTAGGAGTAATCAGCAAAATCATGGACAGACATGCTACACTTTTCCACTTTACTCTTAGAACTCGGAGTTTGTCCACACGGTTGTTGAGCATAGTTTCAGCGAAGTCGTTTGATGATTCAACGGGTCTCTCACCACGTGCACGATTTAGAGCAGCAACTAGAAAAAGCAACACTGAACGTTGTTGGAAGATCAACAGCAAGAAATAATCAGCCAAATCTGTGCGACAGAACCGCACACAATTATGCAATTGTCATCTTTCGTACCACTCATCGAGTATCGACTAGTGTTGCAAGAAGAAAGAGAGAATTAAGGTAAAACAGAACCATTTCTCATTACTATTGGGCTGATGTTCGCATTATTACTGGGCTGATGGTGCCCATCTGCCGCGACAAACGGCCCAGTCCAGCATCCGCGTCAGCGGGACACGTGTCGCACCCTTGTAGGCTGGACTGGCTTGGAGTCGGCTATAAAATCAAGAGGCCTTCACGAACCCTAAACCTCATGTTCCTCCAGCAGCCAGGCCCCCGCCGCCGCCGTTTGAATTCCTTTTTTTCCTTGTCATCTTTTTTGTTGGTCCTTGTGATCTTGGTTAGGAGAGGTAACCTCATTCTGGTTGCGATTTCTTCGATTTGTTTTCTACGATTTTTCGTTTGTTCGTCATTGTAGATGTGAATATTCTTTCTTTTTCTACGGTTGGTGAGAAATCAAGTGGGAAATCGGGCTCTATATTATGAGTCAACAGCAGGCGCCGTTCGATGGCATCCTGACTGCCGCATGGAGCCCAGATGAATGCCTAGCCAGGAGAAGATTGTTTGGAGATCCATCTTCTTTAGTTCCAAGCCACAATACCTGGCCACACCTCAACATATCCCCCATTTTTCTAGTATTTTTTTTGGTTAAAACTTGGTTCGGTGCTCTTGATTTGACGTTATTGGCTTTGGATTTGGTGTTGGGACGGCATACACAGACGAACGGGTGTTCTGTTATTCTCCATGAGAGACGCCCTTTGCAAGGTGCCCAAAGAGACACCGGCCGTTTACACGATTGGATGGGGCGTCGTGTGCGTCTGCCCATTCCAAATTTAAAGCGGCCAAATTTTCGATTATACATAGGTCTTATTTTTATATTGAGATCGCATTCAGGTGCTGTTTCTTTGTCATTCTTCTCTTTTGAAAGGGGTATCTTCAGATTTGCATCTTAGCAATGCTCTTTTGGTAAATTCTGCCTGAAGATGAATTAACAGACAAACGAAATGTAGACCTTCACGACAGTTTCGTTCAAGCTTGAAACACCCAAAAAGAATAGTTTAAACGTGCAGTTCCTTAAGCACAAACAGAACAGTTGACAGGGAAAAATATGCCAGTGCAAATCGGTCATAGAAATGGTAATACTAGTAAATACTATCACGCCAGAGACACCAACTCTTTTATTATCGAATATCGATGAAACATTCGTCATGTGAAACAAGTGCACAATGATGGTTACATAACAGAAACTTCCATCTGAAGTTCTGGACACGTTACAATGCTATCACTGCGGTTGCATTTATATGTACACATCCACCAGTGAAACTAGCTGCACATTGACAAGTTGAAACCAACACAGAAAACATATGAAACAAGGATGTCTACCCTATCGGCGGAGCCATTGGATCTCACGAGTTGATCCGAACTCTGAACCAGCGATACCACTTCTTAGATAGGTGGGATGTTTGAAAACGAGAAGCCCTTGTAACCTTTGTAAGCATAGTAGGCGATTCTTGTGTAGTAGAACCCAGGGATGAACATTACAATCCCCAAAACCATAAAGAAAATCCCTGTTCCAAGAAAAAGGGCAAAAGTTCAGGTAAAGCCGGAACAAGTTCCTGCATATGAGCACCATTTTAAGATGGATGCAGCTGGTGTACTAATGATCGCAACCCAAAAGGTTCACATTAAATCATCACATAACATGTGAATCAACCTGTTCAACACATAAACATACTTACATAACTAAAAGCGTAATTGCAATCACCTCTAAAGCATTGTTCATATGCAACCATACTAATGCTATATTTCTTTTGAAGCATCACTAGTGCTATATTTCTGCTGCTTCAACACTAGCTAGCTTCTACAGTATGGTCCCCTACAGTACTCAAATGCATTCATACTGCGATGCTTGGTTAATGAAGTCAAAATTTGAGCTAATTGCCTCTGATTTAACCAAAAAAAAAATTACCGCTATATAGCTAGACTAAAAGCGGCATTCTCCAACCTGTGCAAAGTCCACAGGATTGCAATAGTGAGAGTGAAGGCATCGCAACCAAATAAGCTCTGTGAATTCCTTATAGCTTGATTATGAAACTACCAATGGTATGAATGCCATTTTTATTGTCACCCCCAGCAGCCCAAATGGGCGAGATTTCCCCAATTTCTGAATACCCTAGGCACTCAACACGAATCACTTGCTCAAATTCCACCGAGATCTGGCAACAATCAGGCGAATTCCAAGCAACTCGAGGCACGAAAGTGCTCGAATCAAGGGAGAGAGAGAGGAAGGGACGGGTCAGTCACTCACCGTGAGCGCGGTCTCCTCCGACGCGGTTGGCGGCCATGACCAGACCCCCGACGACGCCGAGCACCCCGAAGGCGAGAAGCGCGGCGGCGAAGGCGATCTCCTTGACGGGCGCGCCGCGGGGCCCCCCGATGGCGCCGCCGAGGAGGTCGTCGTCGTCGGTGATGGAGAAGGCGTGGTCGACGTACGCCATGCCGCCCGCGGCCTAGCCTAGCTGAGATCAACCAGACCGAACCAAACCCTAGGCTGGGAAGCTTCTGGGATTGTTTGTAGGGGGAGGCGGGTGGGTTGGGTGACTTGGGACTCTGCAAAAATGCTGGGAAGATGGGAGGGGAAGGAAGGAGAAGGAAGACCAGGCACGGGCCTCGAGTGGGGTGGGTCGCTTTACGCTACAGCCTACTACAGGCGATTCCGCTGCTGCTGCTCGCGGATTTGGATTTGGACGCGCACGGCACGGAGCTCTCGATCTTACTCTACTTGGTCAGCCTCGACCGCCTCGGCGGCCACGAGGACGACTGATGCTGGGCTGGGCTTTCGTTGGACTGAGTAACGAGGCTCGGCAATCTTGTCCCTATACAAAAGGCCTAAATTAAGCCTGACTTTGTAACGATGCTGGACTTGGCTTTCGTTTTGGACTTTCTTTGTTGAAAGTGGCGGTTGGCTTGGTGGATGAGCTCTCTATGCTAGGCGCCAGATTTGGCGCCATCATGCGAGGTGCCAAGATTGGTCTTTCTTCTTTTAAAGAGTGACCTTCGGCGGCGGCGGTCATCGGCGGCGAGCGTCGATTCAAGATCTGGAGGGCTCGAGGCGCGGCCCCGGCCGATGGGCGACCGGCGATGCCTCCATCCCATCCTCAAGGATGGGTGTCTACTTCGGCTCTCTTCAAAGCCTCTGTGCGATGGGGCTTCTTCAGATCTGGGTGGTGCCCGGGGTCCTCGTCGGCGACGGCTTCCGGCGACGGCGAGCTCTGGCGCATCGAGCGGCAAGCATAAGGCTCAAGGACTTGTTTGTAATTTTTGTTTTCTTGAGGAGTCTTGGTGCAAAGTGGGCGGTACAACTGCCTCTTTATCCTTCTCGTATGTATCTGTATTCGTGCGTACTTTTGTACTATTTTCTTATCTAGTAATACAGATACGTATTATCAAAAAAAAAAAAAGAGTGACCCTGCTAATCATAGTAACAAACTTTTCTAAAGATCAACACACCATCAATCAAGACCCAAAGGTCGCCATGCGCAAGGGCATGCCTTCAATTAGGCCCTCCATTTCCGCTATGATGTGCAGCCATTGTTGACTTCCTCAGTCCACACACCGTGTTCGAGTGCAGCCTACATTCCTAGCGTAGGTATGGGAGCTTCCATAAATCCACATTTTCCAGGCTCCAGGCTTTCCCTTTTAGTCGCCAGGCTTCAAGCCTTGAGAACAAATTACTTTCGGGTGTAATATACAGGGGAACGTACTGAATGAGGACATGGTCATTTTTCTAAAAGGAGGAGGGAAGAACTTCCATGCTAAAAGCATGCCGACTTTCGGAGATGGTGACAATGGATATTTTCGTCAAACATGGGTGGAAGTTTAGTAATAGGTTGTGTTAAAAATGAACTTTTTACTACTCTTTCAACTATTGTTTGAGCGTTTGGTTTTTGCTCTATGGGGTAGACCGAGTCTACACATAGTGAATTTTTGTAATAATAGACGGTTAAATTCATCGAAAGATGAAGAGACCGGGATATTTTTATTTGCTTGATGAAATAGATTTCCTTTTATCTAAAAAAAATCTGCTCCATAACAGTTAACCAAGCCACTGACATTTCTTTCGGGTAAATAATAAAAAAGTCGGCATCGTTATTACTGTTATGACTCTGAGGTGAGGGAAGGACGTAATCTGAAGTGATCTCTATTGGGCAAGGGAAAGAGGTGAAAAAGGAAAGGTAGAAAAGGACCTCTAAAAGAGAAATGCCTTTACTTATTACCCAAGGCGCGTAAATGTTGGTGTGTCCCTGAAGCAATATTATTATGGGTGCAATGCATGGTGGGGGACATACGTGCATGCATACACAAGTTGTTGTCCAATTCCAACAGATATTGTGTATGGTCCTAGAAAATAGTACTACTCTCCACTAACAAATTCACATCTCAAAAAAAGGGCACCAAGCCAACTCGAGATATGAAGAAGGGACATCATTTATAACGCAGCCGCAGTGGCCATAGCGCATGGCAATTACGTTTGTCGATCCATCTCATCATCTACGGCCATGGCCAGTCCCTTTCACCTGCATGGATCAAGCCATATGCATCCACTATTACGGAGTAGTACACAAAAATGGTAAGTACATCCACCGAGAAATGTGCAGAATTTCCATTTTGTGCCACACCGACAAACCGATATCATGAAATTCCATCGTCAACAAGGACGAAGTACATATATAACATGGAGATTTTTCTGTTACTTCCTTCCGTTTGTAAATAATTGTCACCCGGAAAATCACGGTAGCAAGCTTGCTCTACTTTTTTTCCTACAAAATATTTAAATATATTGAAAGTATATATTCTAATGTAGTGTGCGTCAAAAGCTACGTACTAAACAATACCTTAAAGACGGAGTAATTTTTACAAAATGGGCACACATATGATGGGCTTTCTCAAGTTAACTGAACTTTCTGGCACATGCTTTTCCAGAAAATGCAGCAGCAGCTGCACTCGTAGTTCAGCCCGGACAGAATCATTGAATCCCTGCAGCAATGGCCCCACATAATTCAGATCTGAGTGGCATTAACCACCTTTTCCCTCAGATCTATTCTCTGAATTGCCCTGCCCTCATGCATGCATCCCTTTTTAGGTATCAAAAGGACCAAGGCAAGAGGACCCCTTCAGAAGCTCTGCCCAGGCTCCTTCCTCTCCAGCCATTACCTGGAAATTCTTCCTCCCGCCATCCTCTCTTTCTTCCTCCTCTCAGTTAATAAAGCATTTTACTATAGTCTTATAGATTAGTTAACCACAGAGCTAAAAAAAAAAGATTAGTTAACCACAGACGAATAATATAACAACAACTAGCTGTTGATGTACTTTAGCAAGCTGAAAGGCTCAAGAGGAGCCATGTCGCACATACGTCGCATAATGTAGCATTCAGCTAAGCACATCAACTTGAATAATAACTAAGCATTCAGCAAAATCGTCTGTATATAAGACCATTAATTTCCCTCATCATACTATACACTTTGCTGAACTAGACTAAGGTAACCATGGGACTTGGAGTTAATCAGCAATACATATACAATTTGGTTATTCAAACCCCGTGAAACTAGACTAAGGTAAGCTGATAAGCTGAGCCAATAAACAAAACTAGACTAGTAGCTAGACATGCTGACACTCATGCTGTGGTCATCGCTCCAGCTCTCCTAGCAAGAACTACAGGGACGGCTAGGCGCCATGAACGGCCTCACTGCATGCGGCTTACTGATCAACTACTACTACGATATGCTATATCAAGGAAGCTCCGGCGTCCATATCATGCAGTAGATCAGCCGACGACGTGCAAGCGGACCTTCTTGACTGACGGCGGCCGGAACGCCGACCCGGCCGGCCGCGCGACGAACACCGCGGAGAGGTCGTGCGGCACGGCGATGAACCACCGCACGGGCGATCCACAGCGGCGCCTGCGACGGTGGTGCAGCTTCTTATTCTTGGCTGACCTCGGCTTCCTCGGCGCTGGCGGGCAGACCAACGGCGCCCGCAGCATGCTAGCCGCGGACGTCGGTGTGGCGTACCCGTCGACGACGCCGGCGTTGTCGTCGTCGCCGTCGGGTCGCGTCGCCGGCGCCGCCGTCCGGATCGGTGGGAGCTGGCCGGACAGCAGCTCATCCATCTCGAGCTCCACGCCCATCAATTAGCTGTCGAAATAATGCGCACCGGCGATGCTGTGGTATGATCGATCGGTGGGAATTGTGGCGTTGGCTTGGCGCGCGTGGAGGAGGCAAGAAGCAAGGTTCGTGCTGTGCGAGTGGCACTTAAGTAGACGAGAAGAACAGAGAGGGAGCAGGCGTGGAAGGGAGGAGGGAAGAACGGCGGCAGTGATGATGCCGACTATCGAGGAGTGAGAATAAGGCGGGAGAAAGGGAGAAGAGAACAGAATTATATTGGGGGAGGCAGCCTAAACCCTGCAATGGAAAAGGCGGTTGATCGATGTGTGTGTGTGTGTGTGTGTGTGTGTGTGTGAGAGAGAGAGAGAGAGAGAGAGAGAGAAGTTCTGTTGGAAATGATTGTGAGGGGAATGAAGGTGGTGAAACGAATCAAGTTTTACCCTTTCGAGACGATCGGATTCAGATTCGGGCCATGAAATTATTTGCGCCTTATAGAAAAGAAAAGGTTACTAGCTAATTTTAGGGCCTCATGTCATGTCTGCCGCGTTTTTCACCATTGTTCGTATGATTGGCATGCACGCAGTTCTTCCCTTACCATAAGGATATCATGTAGGAGTACTAAGAAAACTGAGAAAAAATGATAAAGATAAAGATAGACAAAAAAAAACGATGCATTGTGAAGTACGAATAAGGAGAAAGATACATTGAAAAATGAAAATATCTATATATATTTTGACAAAAAATTTAAATGCCATGAAACGAGAGTATAGTAAGCTTGAGTTGAGATATAAGTACGTACACAAACTCAAGTGCTCGCCATATTTATAAATCAGGACGTACGACGCACTCACACTTCGTTGTCTGGAATAGAGCACGGTAGGCAAAAGCACGAGTGAGTAGACTGACAAAAGTGGCAGTACTATACTTACTCCCCCATGACTGTAATTTGTGCAGATATATATATATCTCAGACACTTTTATGTCCAGAAAATACTAATTGACACGCCATTATTTTCAACACACGTAAAGACAACATGAATTACTTACATTACTACTAAGCGTGAGAGAGAGAGTTGGTGATCATTCAAGCACCACCTTGCCTTCTCCCTTCATAGTTTGGCTAGTCGTTCGAGTAGGTTCTATCTTGATATGGAAGTTGGAATAGCGAAGTCTTGCATTAAAATGTTAGCGCTTTTGTGCCACCCTCCCTCCGGTGTTACCATTTTCTAGAGAGCTGGTTGGTAACCTGAGGGTGGTGTCACCTTTTATCTTTTCTCGCGACCACAAACTCTATGTAACCTGTTACCTTTTGGACTCTTGTCTTCGGATGGGGGTAGGTAATCTCGTTTCGAAAAAAAAACGTGAGAGAGATCAGAGACAGAGCGCGCGCGCCTCTGGGAAGGGTTCAACTGATTTTGCGATGCAGGGCTTCCAATTAGGAGGAGTGGTTAGTGGTTGTACTTTCAGTGATTCAGTCTACTTCTACAGCGTTAGCCGTAAGAACATGTTACGATCGACCAATGGCAACTCGACGCCCGGCCACCTCTCTACAGACACGTATTCATGCGGCACTGACGCTCTCTGACAAGGCGAGGTTAATGCAGCATGCATGGGGACGATCCTGCCCTGCCCAGGCTTGCGTTGCTGACAACTGACATGTTTGGTGAAATTAACACAGCCCAGATCGAGAAAAAAACACCACACCTGCAGAATCCTATGCTTGCATGAACGAGCTAAGCATGCTCATCCATCCGGATCGATCTTCTTCATCGTCTTGTCGGCCGTTGCCAAGCCGTTTCGTTATGTAGAAATTATTGCACGTTCAATTCGCCCACCATTGATGCCAAATTTTTTAGACACATTGATGACATGGCTAACGAACAAAAGATTAGCTGACCCTTCAAACCTTGCCATGAATGGCAAAATGTTGTCGATGCTGCATGGGGCTACGTACCTACGCACCCTTCATAAATTCTGCCATCTTATCGGTCCAGAACAAACTGTGTTAAGAATAATACGGATCCCTGTACTTCCTGCAACAAACTGCAGGTCAAAACCTAATTAATTCACTAATCTTTGGGGGCGCTCAGCATCTCTTTTTCCTCCTTTCTTCGATTAATTGATCCGGGGCCTCAGACTAGTTATTCCAGTACTTTGGTACCAGACCTCTTTCGAAATTCCTGCGCTCTAAACATGGCCTCGTCATCGAATTTTTCTCTCAATGCAGAGATGCTAGCTACAGTAAGTTTCGCCTCCCATTCCCCTGCAACCTGCTGCCAAATTCTTACGCACTGCCCTCCCTTCGTCAGCATGCCTCCTGAAACGAAGACCTCACTAGTCTCCATGCCCGCGCGCTGTGAGCATGCATGTTCAGTTCAGAGCTCTTTCGCCAGGTGCGAGGAAGTCCGCAGGGAGGTGGGCACACAGATGCAGCATCCGGCGCGAGATCCGAGATCTTTCCTGTTAACTTGACTGTTACATTATAATTAGCACTCGATTGCAGTGTGTTAACCAAGGTTAGATGCAATAAGATCCTCTTAAGTCGTATTCTAACCTCCATTGCTGTTCCCAATCAGCTACACTATTGATATGAAGGGGGCGAACAGGCATGGTCCGGGGAAAGCATCATGATTTGGGGGCGCATGGGCATGTGGCGTACTTATTGGCTCCGAGACATGCTTAGGTACGTCTCCGTAAACAAATCAAAAGGGAATTTGCAAGCAATTATGCATGCCGTGCCTTTTTACTTGTTACCCTTTTTCCCCCCGCAAATGTCCCATTTGATGACTCAAGCTTTATGTACGACTTGCATAGGCGGTCCATCCTTGAAGAAACAGTTGATAATTACTTATTACAAAATCTCATGGATACTTGACGTTGCATGTCGTGTATAAGAAAAAAAAAAGAAATAAATCATAATAGTATTGGAGTTCTCAAAGTTGAGAGCATTCTTCCAACTACCCAGTATCCAGATAGGCTTGAGAATGGATGATACATTGATACTCCCTCCATTTTTATTAATATGATGCAATTGACTTTTTTGTTTAACTTTGACTAACAATATATAATTATGTATTTAGTTACTTAATGTGAAATCGATATCATTAGATCTATCATCAAAAACACTTCAAGGTTAACCTACATATTTAGTTGTTTGCACAAAAATTTGTAGATAAGACGAATGGTCAAAGTAACAAAAAAAAATCAACTGCATCATATAATAAAAGCGGAGGGAGTAGTAAAATGGGTGCTCAAGGCTAATCATAGTACTATCATGCAATGCAAGTGTAAGCAAGACTTCTGTCATCTGTTTGACGGCCTGCGATAGAATTCGTCAGACTATGGAAGATCACCAGTTGCATTATCCAAAAGCTACTAAAAACCATGTAAACACTATCCAAAAGTCTACAATTTACAAGCATGCAAAAGCAGTCAGACTACTTAACGAATTCTGTCAACCACACCAGTCATTCAGAATGAGATAGCAAACAGACTTTACACCACTATATCAGGTTAGACAAGAAAAATCTAGAGCATCTAAAATTTATAGACAAGACTTGCTAAAATTTCATGCCTATTAAAATGTCTGAGAGTGAGTTCCCGAGCTGGGAGCATGATGAGACCAATCTAAAACCAGCTGCACTTACAATATCGCTGGAGATCCTGAACTTCGCTAAGACTAATTAAACATCTAATGCACTCCATTGGCTTCAAACCCCGCACCTTGAGTCAGCGAGGACTGAACCAGCTCCCAAGCGTTGGACTCCACCTCAGAGTTTACAGTCAGGTAAAATGGTAGCTTGGTTAGAAGAAATCAACATCCAAGTCTTTGTGCACATCATATTTCAGCAGCTCATAATTTGACCATGTGATAAGGCAGCATCACACTGGTGGTGTCGCTCCTTCGTCACCTGCACGTTAAAAGATGGAACAGTATAGCTAGTTAACTTTAATAAAAGGCAAACTGTCACTACAATTAAGAGGCAACATAGGAGCAACCGTAGCTGCCATAAATCGCTGGATAACAGATATAAACAGGACATGTAGGAGACGCGGTACACATTTTGGGTAGCTGGGCAAAACACACTACATACCTTGCTTCCTTCCTCTGGGCCAACATCTCATGATAAAATCCTTCAATGGTGTCTTTGGAACTGGAATGAATTTTCCAACAAAAGCCAAGGGCCAACTGCACGAGCAAGGCAATAATTATATATAAGTAAGCTACAGTCAATCTTCCAAAGGACACCCATAATAGATTAATTCTAGCCATCTTAATTCAAAATGATTCAATAACATTTAGAAAATAAATTGATTACAAATAAATAGGACTTTCTTTTCCTGATAGCCAATGAACTTTGAGGCAAACTTCATCCAATGCCTTGAATAAATTGATGAAATAGCAGAAAATTAATTAAGCAAATTGACAATCCATTGGGAAGAGTTATCATTTGCCTACTAGATAGGCTGGCCAAGTGTGGCCATGAAGATAAAATGGCCTGAGGCTCCCTCCATTAAGTAAGATCAATGGAGGCCACATATCAGGACAACAGGAAAGAGAATAATTTAGTGAAGAAGGGAGGAGGAGGATGGCAATGAATTCGGTCCAATCCTCATCCCCGACATGTTAGACTCTACAAGTTGTCATTGCAATTATCTGCCTCCTCACCAGAGGGACATCATCCACCTATGTAGAAGAGGCCACTAGCAAAACCAGCTTAACGAAAATGTATCTGGTATTACTATTTTAGGACTAGGATGTCTGATTCTTCACGGTTTCAGGGGTGACCGGTGGATTTGCCTAAAGTTAAGGGGGTTCTCTGGATTTTCCCAACAAAATACTTCAGAAAGCACCACTAATCCTTAAGCATGATAGGTTGTAGAAAGTATCTTACCTGACAAAAGCAATAGCTATAGAAACAAGCCATAGCTTCCAGCTGAGTTTCACTGTTGAGGTAAATTTTCCAAGGAACTCAATAATTATCACCTGATATAAACAAACCAAAGAAGAAAAAAAGAGCCAGTCAAATGCAGTATCCTTGAAAAAAAGTCCTATAATGGTGACACATTTATCCTTCCATACCTGGAGAATGACAGTTATGCTCACTACTCCCAGGAAAAGATGGTTTCTTGAAACCCCATTAAAGATGTTCAGTTCCTCTGGTTTACGAGAATTGAACTCATTAAACACCTATTGGAAAACATAAAAAAAGATCAGAAGCTTTCTCAACCTCCAAAATGCTGCACATACATGCCATGTGTGACCAACATAACAATATTCCTTTGTTCAGAATAAAGAACATTCACAGTTCACAATTAAGGCTAGAGACATGATTCCAAATAAAATACTACATTCTTAAATGGGAGAATATAGATGGTGTTTAGGACAACAAATATAGACACAGTGCAATTTGAACTAATTAGATGTACTAACGTCATATATCTAAGAACAGAACAAGTAAAAGAGAGAAAACTTATCAAAAAAGAGTTACCTGGCACAAGACGAATGTATTGAATATAACTGTATTTTTCACTTTACTGGAGTGATCCAGAGTGTCTTGGGTCAAATGCAAGAGATCGCGGCCCCTAAAGTTGAGAGTCAGAAGAACAGCAACTTGAAAGACAGCCTGTAGTTTATTAAGGATCTCAGTATCGGAAAAAGTAATTTCAGTAAACTATGACAATTCAAGTTAACAGTCAGATACAATCTGACAAGACCTTGATACCTGAATGAATAAGTTTCTCCACATGATATTAGTCACAAGAGGTTCTCTGCATCAGATGCACAGGAGAGTTAACTTTCTATAAGCATACACAGCAATTTTGTCAACTGGGTATATCAGAAAGATTGCTAATAGCTGTTAATTGACTTGGACAACCATGAATATGAGGGGACACCACCTTTAGGTTTTTGTTTCACCAGGAAGTTGATTTCAAAGGCAGGCACAATAATGTTACGACAACTAAGTTAATGGTTAAGTTAAAGGATGGTTATGTCACCCATGATAAATTTGTAATAACAAATGAACTGAAAGTGGCAAATAGCTACAAACAACAAGCTTAGGATATCTCCACTAAGTAAATAAATAAACATAAGAATAAGATACCTACTGTCTTATACTCCCCAATTAACGGAACAAAATAAGGCATGATGAAGTCAAGTCTCAAAATTGAACATTGGCCAGACCAAATAAAAAACAGTGTTTAAAACTCAAATCGAATGCTGTCACTCCAGTGAACGAACTATAAATGTTGGTAAGGCAAATTTACAGAGCATGCTCTCTAAATGTACAGATACCTTACAAGAAAAATGGAGTACTACCAAAATGTGCATGAGAGTTGTGAGCAAGGTTTTCAAAACCGCGGTTAACCGGACCGGAAACCGGAAAAACCGGACTAACCGGTCCGGTCCGACGGTTTTCGTTTTTGAATTTGAATAATTTAGAAAATTTGAAAAATTTTGAAACAAAAAAATTGTAAAAAAACTAGATCTAGTATGAGGCCCAACGGTGGAACAACTTCACGAAAAGTCGAATGTTTGGCCGGTCAAAAGATTGATGCAATGTTGCAGCCGGGAAAAAGGAAAAAGAAAAAGATAAATGCCATTAGAATTTTGAGAAAAAATAAAAATTTGGAAAATTTAGATACCAAAATTATGTAAAAAAAACTAGACAGAATTTGGAGGAGAACGGTGGAACAAGAACACGAAAACACATTGCTTTGATCGGCCAAAAAAAATGTTAAGTGAATGAAGGGAGAAAAAAGAAAAAGAAAAACCGTCACCGCCGTCCGCCGGCCGGCGCATCGTCGCCAGGCACGCCCGTCCCCTTCGCCGCCCGCCGCGCGCCGTCGAGCCGCGCCTCCTCCGCCGAGCGCCGCCCAGCCGCGCCTCCGCCAGTCGCGTGCCGTCGAGCCGCGCCTCCGCCTGCCGCGCGCCGTCGAGCCGCGCCTCCTCCGCCGCGCGCCGCCGCCCGCCGTCGAGCCGCGCCTCCGCCTGCCGCGCGCCGTCGAGCCGCGCCTCCTCCGCCGCGCGCCGCCGCCCGCCGCGCCTCCTCCGCCCCGCCACGGCCACACCGCCGGACGGTTTTTCTTTCTTTTTTTTGTTTTCTGTCGGTTTGCTGTTTTTTTGCTATCGGTTTTCCGGCAAAACCGTCCGGTTAACCAGAAAACCGGTCCGGTTAGGCGTTTTAAAACCGTTTTCGAATTTAAAATTTGCCGTTCGAAATTTGATCTGGTTTCCGACCGGTTTCTCCGGTTTCCGGTAAAACCAGACAAACCGGTGAGCCCCGGTTGCCGCCGTCAGTTCGGTTCTGTAAACCTTGGTTGTGAGATTACAGTTGGGTTACCAAAAGTAAACTGTTGAAAGATTTCAAACATGATGTGCTAATAATTACAAGAACTGGACATATAGAGAATAAAGTCCATATATGCATTTTGTTTAGAGAATGTATCAAAGGGGAAATGAGCTAACCTCCGCCCAACAGGTGGACGCGTCATAAGCTGATCTGTAGGTGGTTCGGTAGCCAATGCAAGAGCTCCAAGTGTGTCCATGATGAGATTAACCCAGAGCAGCTGTATTGTATAAGTAAGAGTACTTAACATCTGGCCATGCTCAAACTCAAATAAAGAAAATAATTAACACACCATCGCATTTATGTGGCCCATGGCAAGTCAGTATTATGTTTAACGGTTGTCATATTCAACATTTTCTGGTAGGCTAGAGATAACTTCAGCAAAAATTAATAGGCTTCACAAGGCTTTAATCAAAAGAAAAGACACCTGTTCTAACAGATATTACACCACAATACTGTATATACTCTCAATAAGCTACAATTGCAATGTCTCCCTGTATCTGTTTACAGGGAATGCTCTTAGTTTACTAAGCTAAAGAACACATGCGAGCGGGATTTGTTTCAAAACATAGCAACTTGTAATCATTTCCAGTGGCCAAGGACGCAACAAGATGATTCAGGAAATTGAACGTTGAAGAAGCTGGGCATGGCATCTAGGTCAGTAATTTATCTATAAGTATTCCGACATGACTACCAGTTGAGCAATGAGAAGAATGGTATTCAGATACTCCCTCTATCTAAAATTGTTGATGTTTCAGACATCTAAAATAGCCTGCAGCTAGTTGCTTTTTGCTGTCCTAAACGACAACATTTCGTGAATGGAGGGAGTATTATTTATGGAAGGACGGTAATCCTAAGAAGAGTATGTCAAAATTGTTTGAAGTCTGAACAAACCTGAACAGCATTTAGAGGAACATTCCCTGAGGAAATGGCAGCAACCACATTGATGACAAGAGCCGCAACATTTACAGTAAGCTGGAACTGAATAAACTTTTGGATATTTGCATAAACAGAACGACCCCAGCGGACCACCTAGAATGTCAAAGGTGAATAGCATTTTAAGACATGTGTTGTATTCAGCGCAAAGGAACGTTACAAATTGTAAATATTTTCCTAACCTTCACAAGTGATGAAAAATTGTCATCAAGAATAATTATATCTGAGCTTTCTTTAGCTACTTCTGTTCCTTGGATGCCCATGGAAAGACCAATATCAGCCTGAAGAATGGGAGTAATGAGAGTTGGAAAAAAAGAGAGTTAATTGTAGCAAACGGTGTAACACGTCACGTGCCTCATGCAGTGCCCTTCTATTCATTCAAAATACAAACTCCGGATTCATATGTACCTCATGCAGTGCGGGAGCGTCATTTGTACCATCACCAGTAACGGCAACAACATGGCCTCTTTTCTTAAGAGCTTTTACAAGTAGAAGCTTGTCATTAGGAGACGATCTTGCCATCACCTGCAATGCATCGTTCACATCAGGTTAATACCAATAGGATGGGAAGCCAACAACAAGAGCATGCATTAACAACTTAACATATGTACTCCAAGCAAATGAAAGGACCGGTCAATAAAATAATTGATACATGTCTTACAAGATGTAACAAAAGACAGAAATGACTCAACTAAATCAGTTAGCAAGACTATAGCATAATCCCAAAACAGATATCCTACTGGATAGTGGAAGACAGATTAAGTCATCACATAAAAATTTAGCAAAACCCCAGGTTTTGTGGCTGTAATGTCTCACAAAACCCCACATTGTCTGACATGTGGGTCCGCTTTAATGTTGGGAGATTAGATGGATGTGGTTCGATTCTTTGATTATATTGATCAACCGGTATGCACGCATCACACAAGCATGAAAGATGGATCTGCATGTTGTCACTTTAAAAAGGGGTGGGGGTTCGTGAATCAATATAACCAGAAAACCTGTGGTTAAGTGAGACAAGCCAAATTACCTGTGGTTTTGCAAAATTTCTTTGATGAATAATAAAAAATATTTTTGCAAGCATAAACAGGCAGTCGTCTTACAGAAATCTGTTCGGCAATTGCCTCCCTTTCAGCATCACTGCAAGCACGGAATACTCTTCCCTCTATTATGACCGGTACAGATGCCTCAGGATCGGTGAGTATACCACACTCAAGTGCGATCGCTCTAGCTGTCTTCAGATTATCTCCAGTTACCATCCGTACCTGCATCATTTGGAAGAAAGAAAAAGGAATTACTCAGGCTCGAGTGTTGTGATGAGATACACCCCAGTAACGCAGATAGCAATGTACCAAGAAACAATTGGGTCAATAGTTCTGTGCCTTTACACAGACAACAAATAAACATAATTAGGTCCTTCAGAAGATTCAGTATATGATACTCATAGCCTAAAACTAAAATATAGTACTCGTACCATATTACTTAACAAATTCTGAGCTATATATTTAAAGCATACAAATTCTAATGGTAAAAACTTGGGGACATCTCATGTTGAATGAACCTTAAGATACATCAAAAGCTGGTTTCCGCACAGTAATTTAATATCAACTAATGAAACCTATTGCAAGAAATCTTAGCACACTCGTTGTCGGAGACAAATGACACATGAATGCAACACAAATGCACACCTTTACACCAGCGTTGATGCACAATTCAACAGCCTCTCTTACTCCAGGGCGACAGGGATCCTGCAAATAAAAAAGGATGTCTCAGCAACAAACAAAGAAACTACCAAAAAGCCGAAAAGCTACCCGAGAAACAGAAATGAACAATAATTATTATATACAACATCGGATTCGATCATTAGCCAATTATTGAGATACAAACCTTCATTCCCACGATTCCAATTAGTGTAAGGTCATTATCAGGCAATTGCCAGTTGATTCTGTGCTCTTCACTTGGGACATCCTTCAGATCAATAGTTCTGTAAGCAAAAGCAACACAACGAAGACTTTGCTCGGCCATATATTCGATGTATTCCTTGAATTCATCAGCCTGAAATGCCCAATTGAAATGTAAGAACCGTCAAACAAGATTCTAGCGGTACAGCTGTGGGTGCAAGTATGAAAAGGGGTCAAGTAGTTATACCTTATCAGTTGTCATTTCATGAGCTGAACCATCCACATCAAGCCAACTTGAACATAACGCAAGAATAATTTCTGCTGCTCCTTTCCAGTGCACATGAACAACTGAATCTCCCTGAACATAGCACATGAAGAAGTTAATCATTCCCTTCTAGAACGTATGAACCTAATTTATATTGACCAAAAATATGTTTAGAAACAGTATATACTCCACATGAAAAGGCTGAGTAAATTATCCCTGAAACTACTTCATAGCATTATAGTTTTTTAAAGTTTAGCAAATGTAGTAACGAAATTCTGGCCAAAATCTTGTTAAAAGAAAAATCTCGCCAAGGTATGTCCAGACCAACAAGTATATATGAGCATAGGGCATACAGTCCAGCAATAAACAACACTAAGAATGGCAGTCTGGCCAAACTATACTAATAAACCAAGCTTACTGCAAAATGTAAGATGCAAACATTAGTCCTAAGGTGAAATTGTGAACTCAATGATTATACAGAAATGCGTATATATAGAAACAGAAAGTAGACTTGAGCATCTAGTACCCTTAAATGAAATGCGTAACCATTTTATGCCCCATGGATCCTTGCCTTTTACCAAAGCCATAGTACTACTTCATCTCTACCAAAGTACTAGCAGCACAGGAAAGTGATTCAATCATCTCAAGAAATAGGAAGCCGGTGTAGTAAACTAGATCTCTAACAAACACTAAGCCTCCATGTGGTATTATGTTTGCTTTCAAAAGCGCTTATTTATGTCAATTTTTGGGTGTTATTAATATTATAAGTTGAAACCATCTATTTCGGATCCATAACAGGAAAAATCACAGTAGGAATTGAAATATTCCTCTAACTAACTAGCTCCAGAGCACAGAGCGGCACAAATCAGCAACCACCCACCACCCACATACACGAAAGAGAGTAAAAACAAAGATGGAATTACCACAAGCACTGCAACACCAGCACGCTTTTTTTCTGAGTTGAATGGAGAGACGTGAAGAATAGTAGATTTTGATCTCTCCTCAGCAAAATTCATATGAAGCTATATTGGAAGAATTAACATGTTAAGAGAAAAATTTTGAGTTAAAGAAATGACAGTAAACTTTCTTGTCACCAGAAATGGAAGTAAACTTTTAGTATTTACAAAAATTTACCTCAACACCCCAAGAAAGGATAGCCTTCTCAGTTGGCGATCCTGTTACCTCAACGCTACCATCCTGATTTCAGATGTGATAGAGGAACAAATTTGAGTAGTGTATGTGCCCAACAGCCCAAGGAAAACAGAACTGTATATCTACCAGTGATTGTAGCAGAAACGGTTAAAGAAATCAAAATACAATAATGACAGTTATGACTGCTAATGTGTTAGATGCGGTAGATGTACAAGACAGGAAACCTCTCAGGACCCATCATGTTCAAAATTTGAATATACCAAATAGATAACTAATGCATTTAAAAGTCAAATTGAAATAATTTCTCTCCATGCTGATACAACTGCTTGAACAACAGAACAGTCCATTCAGGACAACAAACATAAAGTAGTAGCGGTTGACATATAAAACTAAGGCATGGCTACCAACTGAAGTTCATGCATTGTATGTAGTCTTAATGCAGTAAAAGGAGGTGAGTGGTGACTGCATGTGACGTCACCTCTGCCTTAAACACGCTGCCTGAGGTATTCTGTGCGATTCCTTCTAGTACAAGAGAGGTAACAGTAGATGAAAGGCTCTCAAAAGTAGGCGACGAGTTTTCAAGACTACCAGGAGATTGCAGCTTTGTTCCTCCAACAATTGATTGAACAACGGTCATCTTAAACAACAAAATGGGTCAAATTATCATTGAGCCAGAAAGGCAAGTTGCCAATGACTATTAGAGAATTAATGGGAAGCCCAATACAATTCAAAACTAACTAACCTGGTTCAAAGTTAATGTACCAGTCTTGTCACTACAAATTGTTGTGGCGGAGCCCATGGTTTCACAGGCAGAAAGCCTCCGCACCTGAAATTCGCATTTTTAGAATCATGTGATAATCGAAGGATAGCAGAAACAAGCTGAAAGGAATATCGAAATATGTACCAGTGCTTTATCAGCCATCATTTTCCGCATAGAATAGGCCAGGCTGAAGAAATAAAACAAATATTGAGAAACTAAAATAAAATGGAATATGAAGAAAATGTGTATAACAGCTCACGTTAATGTTACAGCCAGTGGTAGCCCCTCAGGCACAGCAACAACAACAATAGTCACCTAAATAATATTTTCAATATAAGATTAAGGGGAAAAAATTGGTGCTTCAGATACATTAGATTCTAATCCACAGCAGCACTACGTACCGCAACAGTTAGCATCTTTATTGATCCAAATATTGCAGATTTGACACTTGTCTTCCCCTTAATAAACTGAACTGTACCACTTGAGTCTGTAGTATGTCCTGAAAAATATCTGGAAGGAAAGGTAAGGAATTTAAGTACGCAGATATTACAAGAACAAAACCGATGGTCAACAGTAGCATCAATCTAGACCAGCAAGGAATACACATCCAAAAAGTTTTAAATTTAAACTGTGGAATTAAGCTTAAGCAAACAATTAGTTGATATGTGCTTCTGTGTAAACTAATAAAAGGGTAAAGGCTTAGTGCAATTGTATCAAATAGACTTGTCCTTATACTGTTCAACAGTTTTTAGAACTAAAGGCACTCGTGTGTGCCCTGTCCCATTTTCATTAAACAAGACTGTTAACAGTTTACAGCTCCAGAAAAAGAACGCACACTGTTCTCCGGCATGATTCCCGCACTACAGCCACAAGCGCCAAGTAACATGATCAGTGACAGTTAAGCACAGTTACATCAAGAACACTAGTAGGAAACAGACAGGAACTGGACGCAATACTGTTCAACAGTAACCACCAAATCGTGGCAAATCGGTACCATTCAAGGCTAAGATTTTCTTAAATATCATATTTGAAGCTAGGATAAGCATAGCCATTAATACAAGCCTTTGTGATATTAAAGATCAAGTTACGTGGAAACTATGGGGGAAAGTACAAAAAGGAAAAAAAGGACAACCTTAATGTCATCACAACAAAGTCATTTTCATTTGTCTCATATATTACTGTTTATATTTATCCATGTAAGTCTATTTCATTAAAAGGAGCGTTTAGCAATGGCATCAGCAGTAACCCTATGATGGCTCAAGTTCCACAACAATGCAAAAGATAAAAGTTTAACTTGGCAAGTTGGCACACCCATTCTTACCTGTAGGGTTAAAAACCTGAGCTATTTAATTTAATTGTCAACAAGACTTTTAAGGCATCACTGATTACCTTGCAAACAAAACTATGAGGACCAGAGCGGCAACAGAAAGCCCTACGAAGCCTATGAATGTTGCCACTCCATTCAATCGCACCTTGAAGAGAAAAAAAAGAAGGCCATGAACAGCATTAAATGGTATTGACATTTTATTTTATCACAAATTCATATCAAAGCATCAGCAGAAGTTAAAAGGGTGACACCTGCAATGGAGTTTCTTCGTTGTTGTCTTCTGAGATGCTGGCCATTAATAAACCCCATTCAGTGTTTAAGCCGACTGCTGTTACCTGCAAAGGACTGCAACAGTTCATATACACAAACATCCATGGACTAACTGCAAAATCTTCTATAAAGGTCACAAGGAAGCACAAAGAACATGCAGATAGACACTTATTAATCTAGTTCGATCCACTATGAAATCTAGGATCCCAGTTAAAATAGCAGCCCCAAGAAGTTTAAATCCATTATTTAAAACATTAAACTGTGAAACTGGAGTTTAAACCTCTTAATATTCAAAACAGGACAAATTTGCACCCTATGACGGTTCCAGAAGGTGAAGTTGTCAGATGCATCCGTATAAGATATTTATTTTATCACAATTACACATGTAGATGGAAAAGAAGGTTATACTATTACATAACAAACAAATAATCAGTACTCCAGGAAATAGATAGAGCCAAGAAATAGAACTGTTTGAGGCGCAGACATGCTCCAGAGAGCAGCAGCGACAGCAAAGGTGCCAAAGTAAGGCATGTGGCATGCCACGGCCGCAGAGGCGATCCCACTACACCTTACACCATAAATGTTGTCTTGAAAGTAATTTGTGGGCATTGAGTTCTCTATTTCAGGTTTCGAAGCGAACCTTCTGGAATGGATAAGGGGTGAACAATGGAACTAGGTCAATGAACAGTGACCCTTAGCAGCCTCTTTTTCTTTATATGCATGTAAGTGTCCATACAAAAGAGAGAGAAAATGAACAGGGACAAAATATCGCTCACCAACATGGTACCGTAACCATCAGCTACTTTGCATCCTCCCATTAAAAATGGTGTCTTCTGATCCTTCGTAACCTAAAAGAAGAATGTTCACTGAACCATGGGAAAACTGATTGTATGTAAAGGAGGAACCACAAAAGGTCACTTACAATCTTGCTTTCCCCGGTCATACTGGACTCATCGATGGCAAGGGAATGACCACTAATTAAAACACCATCAGCTGGGACCTACAATGTTATTATGGATCCACTGTAATATCCAAATACAAACAGCTTCAACATAAACCAAAGCATAACACATTTGGTTACTTACCTGATCACCAATTTTTAGAGCCACTACATCGCCAACAACAATATCAAATATTGACACTTGAATTCTTCTCCCTCCCCTAATAACCTGAACAATGCAGCATGGTTGCACTACATTAGACATCACAAACCTAAAATATAGCTACTGAATGTCCAATTTCTAGTAGTTCACTATCACAAACCTCTACTTGTATGTTTTGCTTCTCCTCATTGAGGTGTTGGAACTGCAGGGACTGTTTGTAATCACTGAAAGCTAATATAGAAAGACAAAGAAAAGAAATTAGTCAGGTACAATAGGTTCAAACAAAATTATCTTTCATGGTATAATGAAAAAAATGGAAGTGTTAATGGTTCTGAATACTAAAAAAAATATACAGCAATTTGCAAGCGTATTAATGAGGACAGAACCCTCCAGAGCTATTGATATTCTAATTTCCTGAAACTATAGAGAAGGCAGGCTACAAACATATTACTACATGATACAAAATACCCACATGCTACCCCTGTCCAGGAGAGGTATTGATACTATATCTTCCCAAAACAACAGAAAAGACAAGCTACAAACATATTACAACAGGATGAAAAATAACAGCATGCTATCTTCCAAAATATACAGCATTTAATCGGAAAGAAAATGAATAATTGTAACGGCAACCATGAGTTGCACCTTCCAATTAATATTTCAGCTATTGCCTATTGCATTGCTTAGATCATGTCAATAGCTACAGAGCTGATAGGTGAAATACAAACAACATACCAGTAACAAATATCACAAGAAAGACAGCAAATGCAATGCTTGCACCATCATACCACCCTTCTTTCACACCCTAATGAAATATTGGAGTTAGAACTAAACAAAACATATGATGAAAAGGGCTTCGAGAAACCATGTTCTGAATACATATAAACAATGAGAACACAATGAAATAAGGAATGGCGGGGGGGGGGGGGGGGGGGGGGGGGGGGGGGGGGGGATGGTGTCGTCGATAGGACATACTACTGGAACTGACCTCAGTTGCAATGCCCAATACTAGAGAAATTACTGCAGCTACCATAAGAATGATAAGTGTCGGATCCTGACAAGCCTCCCAAAGGAAAACCTGTAGTCACAAGGCCCCCATGACCAACACAAAAGAAAAGAACTAGTCAGTGACATAGAAATAACATTAACAGTGTAACCACAACTAAAATGGAGTGCGTAACTTACCCAAAAACTCCTTCCTTTCTTACGAGGGTATCTGTTAGCACCAAAAGCATTAGCCCTGCACGACAAATCTGCTTCATCTCCATGGATTCCTTTCTCTAAGTTGGTTTTCAGTAAATTTGCAAGCCCTTTAACCTGATATTCGAAGAAGAGGGGTGCCTTAATTGGTTGTCCATGAACTGTGAGATTAAAATTTATGTGGAAATATGAATGGTACATGCCCCTCCATATTCTTGCAGAGTAGAATAATTGTGGTCCCTTGTCATTACTGTAAGCTGTTCCTCCCCTAGTCCAAATCCTCGTGGGAGAATTTCTGCATAGATAAACAAGATAGCACTTTGAAATTAATGTTGCCAAGTTGGCACAATTATATATCATGATGCACTAGGGTCCTCAACTTAATGGACATCTGATCCATGAAAAAAATGTTGATCGCAGGGATAAATATCAGTGATAAACACAGCTCCGAGATTGACAGTTTTCAGTTTTTGCAACTAAAAAAAATATGTCACTCTCCGTAGTGGACTAGTGGTTACCTGGCAATTCTCTGTCACCGTTCTGCTTTTCTCCAGCCTCTTTAAAAAGTAATGCAGCCTGTTTGCATTCAGACCAGATCCATCAAATAAGGAAAGTGTAGCATGATATAAGAATAAATTGCAGAAACATTAGCTTGAAATATACCCGTATGACTTGAGCATGAGCCCTGATTTTCCTCCTTATCTGCTCCTTCTCCTCCTCTTTTTTCAGGTCAAGAGTGTATCTGAATCGCCGAGAAGCATTGAGGACAAGAGCAGCTTGCTGCCAATGGAACAAAAGCAGAAAACCATAATTGTAACAGGTTAAATGTTAAGAACAGATTATGGTTTTCTTGCAATGGAACGAAAGCAGCAGCACTAGTTTCAGTATTTTTTGAAATGTGTTACAAGCATTCAAGTTTTAGAGGTCATCAAAAGCATTAAAGACCATGCATGAACTAATTAAGCAGACTGTTTCCTCAAGAAAAAAGCATATTGCTGCCTGTTACAATAGAACTTACTACACCATTTGTTATTTGATTGTTGGATTCTGTGCAGCCCAACTTTCTCAGTTGATTCTTTTTTCGTTCAAAAGATTCTGGAAAAACATATATTAGCACCAACTTTTACTGACAATCTAACATATAGTTATAGCAGTAGTGACCAAACCGAAGTCACATTTTACGAACTCTGAAAAGCGAATAACAACAGACAAAAAGAGTAGCCACTGCAGCCAACCGCAATACCACATTGGCAATGGTTGAACAATGCAATAAGCTAATAACATAGCAGATTTCGGGGACTATCATTCAGGCCAACGTTTGATGCTACAACATCCTCTCTGATGGAAGAAATACTGAGACACTTCATACGTATTGCCCATATTTCATAATCTGGAATGCTATCCCATTTCTGACAATCAACCCAATGCTACACACCTACATCTCCTGAGATTCTTCTCATTCACCAGACAAGAGACAAGAGCAAGACCTACCACATTTCCATCAGAACTAATTTTGGCTAAGGTTATGCCAGTTCAGTCCTTTGTTTCACAAGCGGTTATATATTCAGCCAGGTCGTTATAAACTAGTGTCAAGTACCCCAAGAGAATTGACCGTTCAACCTAACAGTAGAATTCCACCCCACAAACTGTGGATTGGACAACAGATTGGAAGGAGCAATTAAGGTTTGCAACATTCAGAGCTAAGAATAGTAACCTCTTAAACCAAATTCCACAATCCATGATCCAATCATTCTGGTGCTTCAGCAACCAAACTCACTAAATGTGGCCTTCCCTAAATCAAAATAGATGCAAGCATTTAAACTCCGCAACATACGCTTCACTGAATCAGACAGCAACACAATGCGCATACTACCAAACCCAAAATCCTGTGTGAGACCAACACATGCTAAGCAAAAACGCGGACAAAATCAAGCGGCATTGGGTGGGAAGCCTCAGCAGCAGGCACCCCGCACCACCGAACCGGAAGAGGCGGAGGGTAGAGCGAATTCAAATTGCGGAGGGGAGGGAATGGGGCGGGATACTCACCCTCCATCGCCGCAGCCGCTCGACGGGGGCGCGCTTGGCGGGGATGTCGAAGGTGTCCGCCTCCGCGCCACCGGCGTCGACTCCGAGCACGTCGTCGCAGCCGTCGTCGATCTCGTCGCGGCGCCGCACGTAGTGGCCGGGCGACGACTCCATCGCCGCCGCCGCTTCCTCAGGAGAGATGACACCGCACCACCCCGATCTGCAGCAACGCACATTCCCCAGCAGCGAATCGGAGGTTAGGAATCCCGACGAAACAACACCATAAACCCTCCCAAAAAAAAACTAGTAAACAAATAGGAGCATCTGCGTGACGGAAGGACGGCCACCTCGGGGCGGGCGAGCTGGCCGGCGCCGGAAACGGAGGGAGGCGGTGGAGGTGGGGGGAAGAGGAGGAGTGCGGCGGAGGTAACGAAGAAGCGGACGGGTGGCTGGCCGAATCGGGGTTTTGTCTCGCTCTCTTTCCGCGTTGCTTCCTCGCCCGCCTGCTTTTTCCCGCTTCACGCTCTCTCGGCTTCTGTCTCGCTTTCTTTCGGCGGACGCTGGCCTGCCGTGCCGCGGGACGAGGCGAGAAGGCCGGCGAGGGTAGCGGGGCCCACGCGCCCCACCCAGTCCAAAAAGACGCTGCCGCTGTTGCTGTGCTGGGTGGGCGCCGAACCGTTTTGAGTTCTGTCGCGGTCGTGGCTCGTGGGTGACCGCACCGCACCACGACGCGCCCGCAAGTCGCAACCCAACCGAACCACTAGCCCCGGGTACGTGTTGACTCGCTCGTGCACTGGCGCGGCGCGGCGCGCCGTGATGCGTGAACGGGATGGGTGACGTCGCGACGCGCGTGGCCGCGGCTCTTTGGACTGGACTTGCAGGTCACGCGAGCTGCATGAGCTTGTTCCATGCGTGCTCATGAGTTTTTATTTTGTCTTACTAGTATTATGCGAGTCCTAGACTGTTCGTCTTTTTTATTTTTCTTATTACTGACGTATCATATTGCTGGCGTCATATATATACCCAACGAAACCCATGGTTCTTTTAAAAAAATAGGTTATCAAAGCACGCCTTTCGAGTTCGAGTTGTTGTGATGTTGCGCTTGTAATGGGCTGCCTGTGGTCCTTGTTGCCTTTTGAGTTCCTTGGCCAGCTGAATTTTAATTTGGATTTCAACTGTTAATGGTTTTGTTTGCAAAAATATAGTGTTAGGTATTTGTATGGGCCATCCGAAAACTTGCAGGAACGAAGTTCAGCTTCCGCAGAAAAGGTAGTGCGGCAGATGCTACAGTCTACTCTAGCAAAATAAAGGTGGATTAAAAACTGTCTTATGATCAAGGCTTCACGTGATCACAAACAGGCAGCCTCCCCCGTATCGACAAGTGTTCAGTAGACATGCATATCTTACTTGCAGTATGCCAAAAAGGAGGACTCCAACCAACATGGAGCCAGAAATCTATTGAAAACTAGTCCAAGAGTAATGATACGTTGTACCGGACTGCAACCTGGCTAGTTAATTAAGCATGCCGGATCAGCTGCTAGCCCCTCGACGTGCTTAGGAGAGGGGATGGCAAGTGGAAAAAGGAGAAAACTAACCGCTAACCGAACTGAATAATATACTCATGAATCATGACTGGCATACAAAGACCCAGGAGGGGAGACACACTGGGGACCGGCTGCTGAGGCCTTTTTCTTTCTGAAGCTCGTGTGCTGTTTGGTTTTAAGTATTCAACCCGCGCTTTTTTGAGGGATTATCTATCATGGAATTGAATCCCCCGTACCTTAGCTCGCATGACACCGTACGTTTCTGGTACATATATATTTTTTAGATGGTTTCTGGTACAATTTGAACTAGCTAGCATGTGTTTCATACTCATAGCTAGGATATGAACGGTGTGATCCAGCTTTCATTCATTACATGGTATGAAGTGCTCTGTATATTAATTTCGATTACGTTGTCGATCAACTGAATCCACAAATTAAAATGCCTATACGGCCAGCTTTTAAATTGGATTTGGCCATGGAACCTTGACGATCGATGCCCGTTCGCAGAATCAAGCAAAGATTTATCCCTCCCTAAAGCAAAGTAAAGAAAAAAAGCGAAACCGAGAGCAGACGAAAGGAATCAACAAACCCGCTGCCGCCGCCACCCGATCGATGCAAATTATAACAGCAAAAATCCCAGCCACCGCGCGCACGCGTACGCCGCACACATGGACGTACCTCTCGGCCGCGTCGCGGCTCCGGAGAAGTTAAGCGCCGGCCGGCAGAATTCCAGAGGAGGACTCGCGCGTCTGGCCTCTCAGGCGGGAGCTTGATCGATCTGTCTGCTCGCGGCGAAACAACGAAGTGGTGGAAGGATTTCTGGTGTGCACGCGCTTGGCACGGCCGGCGATCGAGAGCAGCGTTTATATGGGTGCGCGTGGCACACGTGTCGACGCGGAAGCTTGTTCAGCCCGCCGCAGCAGGCCTCGTGTGGCGTCGGCCGGCTATCAGTCGACCGCCGATCTTGCTCGAGAGCTTGCTTGACGAGGAGGGCAAAGAAGCTCCATGGCTGTGACGTTTCTGCTGCCTTTGCTTTTAGTTGCTGCTGGGGGCTAGTTGTATGTAGCTTTTAGACTTTCAGACCTGGCCGGTGTGGTTTCTTTATAGAAGAAGCTCTCGCATCCTGATTATTTGCTTTTTGCTATATCGCGCATACCGCGCGCGGTATATAGGTTTACCTTCTGTCTGCATCCTGGTGTGATGTAGTTGTTGTATATAGGAGTCTCTCGTACGTGTTGTAACGCTGAGAGCATTTTTTCTTCTTCTTTCCTCAATTCCACGGGAACTGAATCATTTTTTGAAATTCCTGCATGTCAGTGAAGACCTCAGCGGTTTCGATGGGTTGAAAGGAATCTGTAACAAGGATTAATGTGAGGAATCTTATAACCAAGGGTTTTGGATTGGCTAATCAAGTGCCCAGTAATCTATGCAAGTCGTCGCACACATCTTCGGAAAGTTCCCTGTAATCTCCCTGCGGCCGCCATGCCACTTTGCTAGTCGGTCGCCGTTGCCGGCAGGATAATAAAGAGGACTAAACAGAGTCATCCGATCGAAGCTTTGGTGGCCGCCGGTAGGCTTTTTCTCCTTTTACAGTTGCGGCTTCACATATCTGTGTGGGAAGTACGGCAGTATATAACTATATATATGAACATGCATGCAGTTCTAATTACCAGTATATATACCTGTACCATAAATATTTAGGCGAAAAGGAAGGTTGACCAAGGGTAATAAGCCACTAAGAGATTTTGATTCACATGCGTCTAGTGCCAGATTCATGATAAGGAGAATTTAGTTGATTGTTGGTTTCACTATCTACGGATCCATACAAGTATTGAAGGTAGTAACTAATGCACCTCATCATCGTTATACGTACGGCGCTGGAGCGCACCCTTTACGCGATGCCCATCGACTTGACGAGCTTTTCTGCCGCGTATAGCATCGCTACCTTACCCCGAAACTGCTAAGATGCGGGGTCCTCGATCGAAGGCTTAAACCGCTACTCACGCAAGTACTCTAGCTACTATATGGCTACATACGATTTCAAGAGCTCTGCTTGCTCGATCGGTTTTCATTCATTACGTCGCATCGTCTTTATATGCAGTCGAAAGTTCGGGGAAGCTTCGTTTACTGGACATTTGCACGTACGCATCACGACAACATCTTGACTTGCGATGTCGTTGACGCACTGTTGTGCGCGGCTGTCTGCATGGGTCGTCTGCCGTTAGCTCTAGTACGTGTACCCTAATATATGGTGTCATCTTGCTTTTTTCCCATTGTATTAAAATTTGACAAAGTATAAAACTCATACATCAAGACGAATAAAACACAAATAGAAAAACAACTAAATATTTTACTTATCTTCGTTATCATTTTTTCGATTGACGCCGTCGAAGAGGCCAGGAACCAAATCGACATCACATCCTCTCCAACCCCAAATAAAATATGCCAAATATTGTGAAAAAGACCGATCTAGTTCTATGAATGAGAATCGGTCCCATCTTCATCGGTAGGAGGAGAGTAAGATCCTTCACCGTGGCCGGGTGGAGCCATGCATGGCAAAACGAAGAATGGGCCGGAGAATTCTTGGCAACGTCGTCTCCGCCTCGCCATACATATTGTCGTCAGGACACACGAGTCTTCATGTCACCTTGCCGATCACGAAGGATGCAGTCGATGCTACCTTCGTCGGAACTACCATGGAGGATTAAATCAACAACACCCAACATCTTCAACGAGGAGAATGAAAGTAGGAACACACCCCCAACCTTGAATAATTCGCCACGAGGAGACATAAACCTATACGTAAGACACTGAAATCTAACACTTCTACTGGATAGATGGGGCCTTGCTCTCTCTGACTGCCGGCGAGATCGCCGGAGGCAAAGAGAGAGAGAGGGGCCCAGCAGGAGCGGCGGCGGCAGCGTGTGCCCTACTGCAGGCTAGTGTCATCTTCGTCAAGTAGCAGTATTGGAATAATGCTGCATAGTTTTGGTGACGTAGTATTAGATAGAGTTGTCACTATATCTAAGATAAAAAGAGATAGAGTGGTCATCATATTAAAAAGATACGGTATATGGTTTGTTGCTCAAAAAAAATTACGAGTACCCGTATGGATGTGATAACTGATTGACTCAAGTCATGAAGAACGAAGACAAGTGTTGGACGCACGTCTGTGTTCGAGGCAACTTCCCACCAAGTTCCCTCGAAAGAGACGTTAAAAAAAGAAAATCCTATTTAGGATAATAATTGGATAAAAGGGCCATGTCTGATTGGTCCCCATGGATTCAAGTACTAAGTAAATTTACAACTTAGTATTTTTTTTAGTTTTTGTTACAACTTAGTACTTGTCATACTTCCTAATTTTTATTCTTAACTAATCCACTGTCATAAAGGATTGGAGGGAGTACTTGTTAGCTAGCTCGCTCAGGGGTCAGCCAAGCTCTAACGCTAATCGCTGTCGCAGCTAGGCTAGTTGCATAGCTTAGATATGATCAGTTAATTAGAAGCAAGGTGATCTTCGATGACGCACACGCAAGGCAAGTGCATCCGATCCTCTCACGCGTTTTCTGCTTGACCACTTGCGAGGATGAATGGAGCTGAGTAAAAGGATGAAAGGCGGGCGGGCGCACGCAGCTTGCCGCTACCGAATGAAGGAAAGTTTCTGGCCTGGCGATTGGGTGTGAAAACGGTTTATTCTCAAAGTTCACTCGGAGTCGTGCAAAAATGTTGCTAGGGTTGATATGTGCTCTGCTTCCTTTTTAATAGACGCGTAATATACAAAGAGAACCTTTACGGTGTCCTCAAATCAACGTGAATGCATGCAGGCAGGAGCAATGCAAACTCTCCTCTAATGACTTAGCTCCGTGCGCTGTACGCTGTGAATCCCTTTCTTCGTGCGCTGTACGCTGTGAATCCCTTTTTCTCTGTTATCACACTGTTCTGTCATTATCCGAATATTTGTATACTATTCAGATTTCCTTGTTTATTCAGTCCAACGACATTATCCGTGCACAACTGCTCCCCGGCGTGTCGTCAACAAGTTACATAGAGCACGTCTTTTCCAAGGCAATCCAATGGGCAATGGCTGCCAACAACGGCATGCCTTATCCAGCCCTGTACATTTTCCTAGCTAGCTGGCTGACTGCTACAGCAGCACCTCCCCCATCCGGGTCATGCCGGTGAGCCGGCGGGAAGAAGACGGACGCGCTTTCATCATGATTGCTGCGAGTTTTTTTTTCTCTTTGGGTAAATAAAGCATGCCTGCTAAGCTAATCGATCCGAGCTACGGGGCCGGCCGGTGCCGGTCCCGGGCTGGTGAGTTTTGGGTGTGTGTTTTCCACAGCTGGTAGAAGGCACGGGCCCATGTGCTTTGCAACAGGACCCCCACCGGCACGTCGTGCTTCTCTTTGTCATGGTTCACCATGCGATGTGGATGTAGAAGCCTTTTCTTTATTTTCTCTCTCTCTCTCCTTTGGGTCAGAAGCAGCTTTTTCCCAAGTGCAATGTTGGAGGAGGAACGAGCAGAGCTCCCCAGCCACGCCGTAGAAGAAGAACGGAAACTAGCAGCAGGAATTGGTGGAAAGGCCGCAGGCCCATTCCATCCGACCCACCTCTGCTCTAGGTCCATCATCAGAGACTGCGGTGGGCCGCGCCGGATCGGAGGCTGCTTCCGGCCGGTTTTCTGCTCTGCTGGGCGAGCGCGCGCGCGACGCAACGAGGAGAAGATTGCCGCCGACGCCGAGATCCCCCGTACCATGATGTACACACTCTCGGATCGCATCACAGCACGTGCTCCACGAATTGACACTCACCATGATGATATGATACCCATCGCCAACGACCGACGTGCGCTCCAACGGAAATCCGGGGCGAAAATTGTTGGCCTCACACGGACGCCTGGCGCTGTCACGCTCACCACACCTCCAACCGCAGCGAGTACGTACACATTAGGCACACACGTACACTAAACAGTTGCGCTTGTAGTACCACGTGGATCCGGGCGCGCGATCCGCAGCACATGCGCGGGGCGGTCGTACGAGCAGCACGCTCCATTATTAAGGCCGCGCCGGCCTGGCGGAGCGAAACAAGAAGATCGCATCGGATCGGGAGCGAACCGCCACGCACATGGCAACGCGACACCGGTATTGATTAGCGCCGGGCCGTGCGTGATTAAAACGCCCCCTGTAATCCCGGACCTGTATAGCAGCACGCTTGCCACAGAAAGATAAGAGAGATTCTTGAGGCACACTAGCTCAATACTACTAGCTCTGCTGCTCTGGGCTCTCGTCGCGTCGCGTGTGCACGGCGAGCGCGCACGTGGTTGCGAAGCACGCGAACGGCGTGCGTGCCCGGCGTTTGAAGCCACGGCGAGGCTCGGAGCTCGTCCCCGGCGGCCGGCGGGGCCGCGCGGAGGAGGAGGAGTAGGCGGTGCGCCGGCAGCCACGCGGGCGGGCAAGCGGGCCGTCGTCGGGGCGCGCGTCATGGCGTGGTGGCGGGCGCGGGTGGTCGCGCCGGTCCGGCGCGCGTGGCTCGCCGTCGTCGCCGCGCGGGCGCGGACGCGCAAGGGCGGTAAGCACCTCGCATCCCAGCTAAACTTACAGCCACCCTGTCCACTATCTTGTTCATTCAAGTGAATGCATTCGTAGTATTCTTTTGCGTTCTGGACGACAAAAGGGGGCATCACATGAGCCGTTCTGAAGTCTGAACGACCATGGCATTCATGTTCCCCGATAGTCTGTGCGAGTCTGATCACAGGATAAACAGGCCCATGTGCAATTGACTTGTTCGCCGATTAACTGCGACGATGTTCTCGCTCATATGAAAGAAAATGCTAAAGAAAAGGTTCTCGCTTAGGAAATCAATCTGTGACAGAAGAACTGGTCAGAACTGGACGGACATTACTACGACCTCTGCACATAAATATGAGCACAAACCTTGCTTTCAACGTACGGCCATATCTGTCCATAATGGGCGGTTTGGTATCTTCGCGTCTTGGACGGACTAGCCCATCTGAAAATCGCCATAGTTGGTCACTTCAGTGCCAAATGGCGTGCTTCTTTTCTTCTGTCTATATATCAGTTTGGTTTTGTTTTCCCCTTACGAGATGTCACAAACCTAAACTAGTTCCCTCTTTTAGTTACTACACGAGTAGTCTCTTCACTGTGAAATTTGACATTGTCAACTGGTTCACTGAAAATGTACTCAACACTAACAAGACTCCCTGGTTCCTGCAAATGGCCTGCGTGCAGAGAGCACAGGAATCGTGGACCTCCACCGGGACGTCCAGACCTGCGGGTACCAAGACATCCAGGTGATGTGGGACATGCTGGGCTTGGAGAACGGGGCCTCCACCGCGCCGGAGCGCCGGAAGCGGCCGCCGTTCTGGACCCCGTCGTTTTGGTACGTCCGATCATCGCATCGCATGGCTGCGGCGAGGTGAGCTGCCCTGCTCGTCAGCGCAGGGCTCTGCAATAGATGACACTATGCATGTCTCACACTTTTGCTCCAACCTGTTGCAATAAGGTCCACTACGACTGTTACCATGGTGACATGTATAGACCAAAGTGATCACTTTGAGGTCGTAATTAGATTTGGGAGTGGGAGAGATTAGTATGACTAGGAAATGCTGTATGTGCAGTTCTATTGCACTTTGTAGAAACAAAAAAGAGAGTAAAAACAATCACCATTGATCTCACAATGTCACTGTTTGTGGTACTGACATACCATCAAGATAGCATTAAAGAAGACTTGAAATAATTTGATGCAAAGCAATCAGGCAAAAGCAGTACAGTACGTCAGTACCTGACAGAATTCCTTGATGTGTTCTTTCAGTAACCGTGACGGATAGCAGCAGCTCCCTGATCCGTTTTCTCCAGGTAACACAGATTCACAGAAAGGATATGATGAATAACTAGCAAAAGTGCCCGTGCGTTGCTACGGGCTTTTGAAAAATTTACAACAAACAATAGGCATCAATATTTTTGAAAGATATACTGTGGTAGACATTTTTATTACATATCAAAAGACAATCTATATATTTTTAATTATGGGATATTACACAGTCTAGCATTACTTTTCATAAAATGTTATCAATCTTATTTTTAGACTTAATCTTCCTTTAATCTGGTCCAGCGCACTATTTTCATTGATGACTATCATGTCACGGTAGTACTCCACTTCGTATATGCCCTTTAATTGATAGCTAAATGCACTATAAGCTACTATCACATTGATGCGAGTAACAAAAGAGAACAATTTCTCAAAACATCATGTCATTGTTTTACACTATTTGAAATTATCAACAAAAAAGTATGCTCCAGCTAGGGCAGATGCGAAAATCAGGTCCATTCCATGAAAAGCTACTTGCGTAGCACTACAACCAGCCATAACAAGAAATAACATTTATACACGTGAAAAATGTAGGTGCTGCCCCCACATAAGAAAAAAACAATCTCCTCATCCTCGGGGGTTGGATGCACAAGGAATTCTGCAACACCAGCTATGGCTAAAGGAATTCAAGAGCCCTCTATAATTCAGCTGAAACGTAATATGCCATGGCAAAGTTTGAGCACCGCACAATGTCCAAACCGAGATGAGCTAAGGAACGACAATCGATGATTTACCTCGATCTGGCCCATACCTCTCTGCTTAGGTGCGCTTCTCGACATACCTCCTTGAGTAGCTGCACTATGGCACTTTCTCCTGACCTCCGTATAAACTTGTATGCAGTGTCCCTTGCTTACTACCATCTATAGTCGGTGCCTGTATGAAGGATGAAACAGTTTTATAAAATTAGGACGCAACCATGAAGCTTTGTAAAGGTGTATCTCAATCCCAGTAGAGGATTCCACAAAAGCTATCCAAATAAAAAAAATATGAAACATGCACTTCACCACTTCAATATGAAACATGCACTTCACCAGTTCAATATTTGACTCTTTAAGTAGACCACACTCTGCTAATCTCAGCTACTAAAGAGCCGTCAAGGTTACTCCGAAAACTAAATCCATCACTTCTCAATGATCAATTAAAATGACTTGTTTACAATGAAAATCAGAACAATTGATATTAAACCATGTTTTTACATCGATTACTTTTTGGCCTTATCATGTTTTTTGAGTTATTAAGCAAAAACTTCCAAAAGGCACAAATATAGTTAGCAGACATCAGCAAATCACATACAAGCTGCTAAAATCATTTTCTGTAACGTTGACAAATCATCAAGTAAGGACTCTACTGAATATGTACTCAGCTAAGATCATTTCAATATTCCCTTACCAAACTTAAGTGGACTATACTGGATATCCATTTAGCTAAGATCAAAATGAATAGAACTATACATGTTGATCTCAGTGAGCAATTGATCAGATGAAAGTGACAACTGTTTAGAGAAAAATGAAAAAGAAAAAAAAACCCAAACATTGGTTACCTGATCGTCCACATTCATCAGATATCAGGCATCTAGGAAACTTAGGAAACTTTCCATTTTGTAAGAGAAACTCAATCAGGGAATATGATATTTTCCTTCTAACACATAAAGAATGCAACACTCTTCCAAGTCGGAGACAAACCATCTGGTAGCTGAGTGGTCGGAGTGGATGTTTTTTCCCGCGTTTTTTCCTAAATCCACCGCAAAGAGAAAACATGACGCGTGATATGACAACTCCAAACTATATATTAGTCATTTCGTGATGAGATGAATAATGGTGGCACCACATGCATCTAACCATCTCATGAATAGTTAAGATATAATCAAATAAATTTACATGCAAGTAGCATCACAAACCTAAAGGGGACAATTGATTTAGCTAAATGTTCTTATTATGGGGGCATGCTTTTGTAATGCAGCGGGGGAAAAAAACCTAAAAGATGGTTTAGAATAGGCACAACTAACTTTCAAAGGGTCTCTCGTAGCATAGCTCTCTGCAACTTCCTACTTTGTTTACCTTATTTTTGTCTTCTTTTCGTAATGTACAGTACAATCTGAAGAAGCAAGTTAAACTCTAATATGCGTCTGTTTGTTTATTTCCAGACACAGAACTATGGTCTTCCTCTTTTTTTTATTCTTTAATCATCTCAATAATATAATGACAAAATAAACTGAGCACTAACTTCAATTGAATGTCTGATTTTTTGTATGCAATGTCTGAAGGCAATGAAAAATTGAATGTGCCATCTGTATGCAACATCAGATACTCAATTTCACACAAGAGTTGCAAAAAAAAAAAGGAAGGATAAAACTTTGCAGACTCATATGACTTATCATTGTATCATGGAAGTAACACAACAATTGCAACCCAGATTTTCAGGTAAAACCGTTAGTACCGGATCAATTTCTATGTAAACTTTGTAATATATTATATAGCTAACATCAGTTTTGAGGTGAAATATTGCATCATGGTAACAAAAGTATTCCACTTTTGACAGCCACAGTACATGCTGCTCCAGTAATCTAACAAGAAACAAATCGAGCCATGGGAGCATAGAGGAATAACTATTTTCATTTTCACACAAGCATACGTATCATTAGTTAATTTCAAGGTTGAGCGGTCGAACATTGATTTGGCACCACTAACCTCGCTTTGATTGCACGAGCGTAAAATCAGGCAAATCAATTAGGCATCTAGGACTCACCAAGGAGTTCACGTGTGTTTCCATGATCTACTCTCGATGGCTCCGCTGGTGACCGTCGTCCGGCAGCAAGGCGAAGCGTCATGTCAGGCGTCGCAAAGCACGTCGCAGCAGGTGTGAGCAACAAAACTGCAAAACTGCTGCCAAATCAAGAGCTTTGTCGTTCTCAATGGGGTAATCAAACACCACACAGATCAGCAAAAACAAAATTGTGCAGATTGATGAGAATCAGGTACAAAAGATCCTTCTACAGATCCCTCTACTACCTCTCCCTCATCTTTCCATCTACACAGATCCCTCTACTACCTCTCCCTCCTCGTCACCGCAGGCTGGTGTGCCTGTATTCTTCAGGGCAGAGATGGATACCGATGAGATCCAGGCGCCTTCCTCTTTCCGCCGTTTTGCTAGCTCGTTGAAGGCAGGGGCGGCCGGATTTGTTGGGGTGGCGATTAGGGTTTGGTGAGAGGAGTCGGATGGGGAGGGGAGGGGAGGGAGGGCAAAGGGCGCCGCTTGCGCTCGGCAGCCTCGGCTCGATGAGGAGGCGGGGCCGCGGAGGAGACCGAGCGAGGGGAAGAAGGATGGCGCGGTCGTAGAAAAATAGAAAAATCGGCGCGAGCAGGGGGCCCACCTGTCGGCGCAAAAACTTTTGACAGGAGGAGCGCGCGACGCACGTCGCACGGGAGTGGACTCATAAGCCAAATAATAAGGAGTAAAGATAATCACATGTATAATTTACAATACAACTCATTGTTCAAGAACAGTTTTTTTTTTTTTACTACAACACAACTCAAAATGAACATCATGCGTTTTTGTTCAACACGCAGCACCAGCTCTGGGCTCCTTTATATAACACAATACAACCATACGGTATGGTAGATCTAAAAAAGAACGAAAATTCTTCATCTTTTCTGATATTAACAGGGTGGTAATTCAAATTCCATTGCTGCTCCAGAAAAACCACAGGCGCTTTGGAATTGAGAAAGAGGAAACAGTGAACTTGGGATAAAGTCCGCAGACAAAATTTCAATTATCAAAATAAGTGTGGAATAAACAGCATGGTTCTCCCTGCAGCAAAAGGAATGCAGCTTAAACAGCGAAAAATATAACAAATTTCTGTAAACATCACTGGTTACACTACTAAATACTAAGACTAGTTAGAAAGAGAGCAGTGAAATGAGGACAAAACGGTACTGAAAAAGACTAGTCATGATAGTCTACACAGTTTGCAAACTACAACAGTGTTATGGGTATACTAGACTAGGATAAGGAATCTATGATCAGAACCACATATTTCTTGCAAGCACACTAGAATTAGACGTGCTTTTTTTTTTGAGAAAATGGGAGAGATATGCGCAATCGATACACAGAGACCAGATTGTGGTAACAAAAGAGAGATAATTTATTATTTGCACAGAATACTTACACAGAAACAATATCGTTGAGAAGTTTATATTGTGTGCATCCGACGGATTATTTCAGGATCCAATTGTCCACTGCTGTAACTGGATGGAACGGCACAAATTTCCTGCCTCCCTTGCCACTCTTCACCAGGCTTTAAAGTAATTGGCTTCTCAATAGCTGCAGCTCCTACACATAGCATGTTTTTGTACTCTTCATCCCCAAAATCCGGCATTGCTTTGGCCTTCTTATCCCAAGGGTTCCAAACAACTGCAATATGAGAAGTGAAGATGATATACCATGGTACTAAAAACGCACCAAAATAATTTGCTAGATGTGGCGAATAAACTAGATGTTGCATAACAACGTTGTAATCTGAGAAAAAAGGGTCCTAACTTCCAACTCACCGACATCAGGAAGTCCGTCTTTCCTCAAAACAAATGTTCTTTTCTTCTCATGATCAATGATAACAATCTTCTGTGGAGCACTCAGGTATACCTTATCCACCTTATTATATGCAGCATACAAATATCAGTGTCTGATCGGTACTCCAACGGCTTCAAACTATGAAATTTACTATACCACAAACTTACTTCAGATTCGAACACAACCGCATCTCCTTGTTCAGTACAACGGGTCTTAGATTGCAGGTTGTCAAAATAGTCCAAGGTCTCCAAACCTTCAACCCGCACTTCACTGTAACACAAACACATGTTTTAGGGAATGGACATAAAAGTAGCGATGAAGTCCATCTCAACCTATCTGGTGATCTGTACATTGAAGGCTTGGGGTGCTGAATCCCTAGTTCACGTACATAGTCCCATTTTGTAATTAAAAGACGTGGTTCCATAAAAAAATAAAAATAAAAAGTTGAAGGCTTGGAATGCTGAATCCATAGGAGATCAGTTCAACATGATCAGTATTAAAGCAACTTTTCTACAAGCATCATTCCTCTCCAGTCAAAGAGTGTAAGAAGTAACGGAATTCGATCAAATACCATTATAACATGTACCTGATATCCGATACCGAAAAGTATGTATGATATGCGAACGTAAACTGGAATGGCTTGCCATCTGAGCTGGTGTTTCTTATTCGAGAAGTGAGAATAAGATCTCCCCTTGGACTAAGAGCAACTCTCAGACGAAATTCATAACTGCAGGCATGGACAATGAACGCAGTAAATTAGGTGGAGATGCCAGACGAATATGGATATAATTCTTATTTGACACAATAATAAGCAAATTTTAATGATTCTAGATGGCAACCTATGTGGCCAGATCTTCAAATCCTCTTGAGACTGTTTGAGTATCAAATCAACATGACAATTAGAAGTAGCAACCGGAAAAGGAGGAGGACTTTCATCAACACTCCAAAATCTATTCCTTGCAAATCCATGCTGTTCAAGGACTCCATGGTTACCTAACTGCATGATGACATTATCCATATGGTTACAGGACACACCACTTCTGCTCGAAACATAAATTGACTATAACAATAGCTTGATGACCATACTTGAGGGAAGCAAATTTGGATGCCACCACGAATTGCTTTTGGCGGTTTAAAATGAGCCTGATAAGAAATTTGGAAATGTACAGTCACTATGGTTTAAAAAAAAGGATTCAAGCTCAAGTTACATCTATATTCTGAAATTTTGCTTTCAGTAGAAAGAAAGCACAAGCAACACTGAATTACTAAAAATCCCTGGCAGCACTAGATCATCAAATAAAAAAGCAACATGTTAGTACAGAATTAAGATAATGCTGAGAGCTCATACTAAAAAATTCTGATCTAATCCTAACATGTTGAAGTGCGTAAAATGATTACAAACAGACAGAAGCACCTTATCTTAACAAGGAAGAAATAGAAAATTGCCTGCATGAATGTTTTTTACTGAAGTTAGATGATTTGAATACCTTGTTACTGACAAATAGCAGTTGTTGACCAGAGTTGCTTTTCCAACATGTCACTTGCCCTCCATATAAATATACCTGATAACATATCAGAAATGGAAACTAAGAGGCCGCCTGATGCGTCGTGTGTGATGATTGCACTTATACGACTACCGATGTCTATATATATTTTTTGCTGAAGGACAGAAAATAAGCAAAACAATGTCCGCGTGGATATTGTAAAGAAATAACTGCTCACAGTTTATTGTTCTTTCTTTCTTGCAACTATATATGGAATCTTCCATAATAAAAATGGTAAGATGTTTCCTCAAAAAAAAAAAGGATGGTTACATTATTATAACTACTGGAAAGCACACAGAAAAGCGGTCACTTGGTCTTGTAATTTACACAAAAGGTCCTTGAAACCTTTATTATTGAGTAGATCAAACTGATAATCTGAAGCTAACAAAAAATTAACAAAAATGTTTTATAGCCTTTGAATCTTCTCCAATCAATTGTATCAAGAATCCATCTTGTTAGAGCATGTGTTCCCGGGTCCAAGAGAGGACAAGGAATTATGCAATATAATTTTTTTAGTAATATTCTCATCAACGCTGCCTGAATTATTACAGCATGCATTTCCAGATATAAAAGAAAAAGGACGCTGAGGATTTGAAAGGACGGAATATCAACACCAATGTGACATGTCATGAATGTCACATCCTGGTCTGCTAGGAGATGAACCTGATAAATCATTATTAGCCTAGCTGTCTCCAGAACAATAGTATAAAACAGAGGCGAATAAGCCAAAACATGTCATGCCCATTCTTTCCAGAATATGCCAGGGCTGGCCCTTCTGCATATTCAAAAACTAACACTCTGAATATTTTTAATGGGATAAAAATGTGTTCTCTCTAACATTCAACCGTGACCAAGTAACTTGAGCTGAAAACAAAAAGGATGAAAAATAAATTAAACATACCACCGTTTATAAAATAATATCAACAAGTCCAGGTGAATCCAGAGCAGGGGAAAAGCAACACGGAATCCTTCCCGAAAACCAGTACCGACCATCTATCCACATAGCTGAACAATCAATTCAACTGATAATAATCTATGGAGTTTGAAATGATCCAGGCGAAGGGTCAATTACTCCATCGGCATTTGACCAACAAAAAAAAAAATCTTTCACTACATGGTCACCACTCTGTGACAACACTATCCGTGCCCACCCCATTGCTAATCCTCTAATAATTCGTTAGTCGTTCTAAAAACTCTCAGTTACTCAAAATCGCAGGTTAGCTGACCATTTTTCCTGACGATTGAACCAAGTACTGCTCTCTAACTTGCTTGAAGTTGATTTTTGGCGGATCGAAGTAAGAAAACAGAGCAGATTTAGCAAAAGCTTCGAATTTTTCTTAACAATCGAGCAATGGAGAAGTATAGATATATATAGGTGGTGGGGTTAGGGGGGGTGGGGGGAGGAAATGGTGACCTGACCTCGACGGAGCTGCCTCTGGCCTCGCGGAGGACGAATTTCTCGAGGCCGGTGGCGCGGTCCGTCACGCGCTCCACGGAGGCCGCCCCAGCCATTCCTCGATCGCCGATGGTGAGGACGCGCCGGATCGCTCGGCCGCCGCCGGCTCGTCGGAACCGCGATCGGGAGGATGAAGTGGGAGAGGGAACTGGGAATTTTTTTTGTCTTCATGTGAGGGCCACCCATTTTATACAGGCGGCAAGAGGGGTTCTGGGGTGGGGTAGACTGCACAGGCACAGATAAAACGGACACGACGTGTAGTATACATTTTGACTAACGAAGCGTATTTAAAACTGTTAGAACTCAAATGATGATCAAAGCCGTAAACCTGGTCTAAGACTCATCAGATTTGCTCAATACGGTTTTCATTTTACTTTGCAGCTACTCCATCCTATGTCTGTAAATTTTTTTTTAAACCTGTCTATAATGTGTCTTTGATGGAATACATGCATGCACTTTATTAAAAATCCGTTTTAGATGTTTTCGTGCACGGAAAAGGAAAGAGTAAAAGTCACAACGAACTTAGCAAATACTATCGTGTAACCTGTTACGTGCTGGGCTGCATAAGAAAACGGGGGCCTGGAGGCCTCTCCGACTAGCTTTAAGGTCTGATCTCCGGCCCAGACACTTTAGCCCACTACTACATTTCGCGCCTTCAGAACTCCAACTATGCTTAGGTGCTGCAGTTACCTCGATAGGCAACGAGACAACAAAACATGATTGAGTAGCTCGTGGTAAACTCGATAGTCCCCGCGCAAACGTGTACTGTAACACGTAGTATGCATGTGCTTTAGAAGGAGGCCGTTAGCTTTGGCTCTTGCTTGAAGCGTATCTTGTTGTACGTACGGCAGTTGCTAGCTTCACTGGTGCTTGTTTTTTGATCAGGTGTAAATGGACGACAGGTTTTTTTTCTTGACAAGCCGATCTTTTGCAAGGGAGTAGTAGCTCACACACAGGTTCAGGCAGGGGCGGACCGCCCCATACGGCGGGATGGGGCAGCTGCCCCAGCTATATCACAGCACAAAAAACCTCATCTTCATGTTTGATCAGAGTTTCCTACAGTTCAGCCCTTTGAGTGAAGCAGAGAGATGATGAGAATGATGAACAAGCAGCAACGTCTTTGAAGAGGTTCCAGTAAATGACTATTTAGCTAGCTATCATGCATAAATAAAAACAATGTTGAAAGTAAGAATAGTTAGCGGTTTGCATGAGCACGATCAGAACTCTGGTGCCTGCCAAGGCTGGGTGAAGTTCTGCCCCATCTAAATTTTTGGGTGTGGTCCGCCACTGGGTTCAGGCCGTCACAACACAGCCATGCATTATGGACACAAGTTGGTGGCGGAGAATCGAACGATCTGAGTGCTATCTACAGCAGCTTTTTTGTGATCCACACTCACACTGGAATCACTCGACCGACCGATCGTCACTGTTCGTGTGCATGCATGCGTTAAAAGGAATGTCCTCGCTGCAGATCTGCAGACGATGCAGTCACGAGACCACCACCAACTGATTGAGAAAAAAAAAAAGCGAGCCTGCAACTTAAAAAACAAGCTGCTAGTACCCGTCAAGATGCACGCGACGACGAGATCTAATTCTGCTAATAGCGGACGGCTGTGGAGAATAAGACCTGATACCCCATACACCACCTTCTCTCATTACCCCGCCAGAGAATCTCATCACATAATTAAATTGCACTTCAAAGGATTATATTGAACAAATTTCGAAATAGAGCTTAACCACACATTGGCTTTGCCGTAATTGTCTTCTTTTATCGATGACACGGCCACACTCTCGTGTCGATTCGTTCGAAAACAAGACAGTAATTATGTTAGCTGCTACGTCCGATTCGATACCTCTACACAAATAGTACGACGCGCCCTGCATTTGGATCGCGGGCGTCCAATTCGAGCCCGTAAATGCCGCGTGTACTTGAGCTATCGTACGTGCAAGCATGAAAACGGCATCTATCATCGCGCGCGAAACACTGCAAACCCTGGTTGAAAGTTGAAACCGCGGCGTACCAGCTGCCGGCCGCGCGTACAGTGCGCGCCATTAATCTCGATCGCTCACGCATCAAACAGTAGCGCCGCAATTAATTTGCATATCTAGGCGTGATCTATGCCACGTTAATACTAGCTCCTCTTGTTGCAAGCAACAACAATGTGAACCCTAGCTAAAGCAAGATCCCACGTAATGAGTGCATCATTTAGTTGGCTGTCTCGACCTCCCGTTTCGAAAATTAAACATGCATTCAAGGACCCTAATCAATCATTATGTTGTGTGCTCTGCATGCATATGTGGTGTTAGGCTACTTTCAATGGGAGTTTCATTTTCAATAAATGAGCTGCCACATAGGCATTTTTTATGACATGGCAACAAAATTATGAAGAGAGAGAGGGAAGGAGTTTCATCTAGATGAAACCATATCTACACTGTTTCCAACACAGTTTGTCTCTTGCATGTGTTTCTTGAAAACAGTGAAAATGAAATTATGCATTGTGTGAGCTATTTCAATCATCAAGTAATTGCCTTGTTGCTTATGTGGCACTCTTAGAAACAACAAAATGAAATCCCTCGTTGGGACTAGCCTTACGGATCCATGGTATCATGTTACGCCCTGTTTAGAACATCTAGGTATAATAGTTAGCCGGCTAATGGTTAATTATTAGCTCGAGCTTTGTTTGGATCCAACAGCTAGAAGGTGATTGGACTCTCTGTATTATAAGAGTGAAAACTGTCAATGGTGTCCTTATTTCTTTTCTGATTTTATTGCTGCTTCACATTCCTAGGCCGTTGGCAAAATGATCTTTTCGCCATTTATTAGTTGAAATAGCTAGATAGAGGCAGCTAATGAGATGTTTGGAATCATTAGAGATATTTTTTGCTAACTATTATCTCTAGATGTTTCAAATATATAGATCATTAGTATAGCGGTATTAGCAAGCTAGCGAGGATTCTATCGACGGGGTGTGTACTTATATATATATGTCATGCCTGTGCCTCCCACTAGCTCTGCAGATCCTAGTTTCTTATGGATTTACATCTTGAAATATAAATATGTGACATTATGACAATTAATTTAGCTTGAAATGTAACTAGATATCACCTCTCTGTAAGGTGTGCACCTCAATCCCATGCGCACCTCAATCCCATGAGAGCTATTGCACCCCGGATGGCCGGCGACATCGATGATGTATATAACATCCTTTGTCTATAAATCCTTAATTTGTACTCCCTCCCATGTTTCATTGAATGTTAGGATATTAATTCATTGTTAAGTTAAAGAAGTTGTCTAATGTTAATATTAATAATATAACTAAAGGACTATTTAATAATCCAAATCAATGCGGTTCTTACCGCATATAGGCTCCATTGCATCACATGCATATGTGTGTCTGTGCAACAGTAAATTGACTAGGGTAAGTACGTACCTGCATGAGGACTTGAATACCGCCCCTTAGAGCATGGCTAATGCTTTAATCGGCTGCTGGCTAAATATAATTGCCATGTAACTTTATATCCATCTCACATGATAAGTTGGCTTGTACCTTGTTAAAAAATACTCTATCTGTTTTTAAATTATTTCACCATTGATTTTTTTGTTAAGTTTGATCAGTCGTCTTATTCAAATAATTTTCAAAATTATCATATATTTTGTTATGGTTTGTTTTATCATTAAATAAATTTAAAACATGACTTATAATTTTATATATTTGAGCTAATATTTTGAATAAGATGAACGGTCAAACGTAACTTAAAAAATCAAATGCGACGACAATTTACAAACAAAGGGAGTATTAAACAATTTATAGTCTTTGTTTAATCGGCTCATAGCTGGCTAAAGGGCGGATCAATGTAGTGGCGAGCTCTGGCTGTCGCCATACGTGCCTCCGGCGGCACCGTTCTCTCGTCATCCAAGCACGCAAGTGCAACACCCCATCCACTGGTTCGTGCCTTCCTGCATACTCGCATGATCGACCGTCACAGACAAAGAAAGTTCTACTCATTCACTTTCAATACTGGATGACTGCCAATACGCACTCCCCAGCAGTAGTCCAGACCATTTCACCCAAGAAAAAGGATCGATGAGAGAGCAAATTGGCATTGCTGGGGAGTGGTCTGGACTAGCAGAGTAGATATGCCAGCGCGGTGGTGATCGAATCCATGAGTATCGATAGAAGCCGGAACAAGAGGGATGACGATGGGAAAGAGGGAAAGATAACTACAAGAGTCATGGCGGCTTGCGACCATTCTCCGGTGAAGATCTGACAGTCCATGTGCTGAATGGCGTCATAGCCAGTCTTGATAAGCTGTCTAGATCGACACCACGTCTTGGATTGCTCGGCAACTACAGGCAACAAACACAGACTCCAGCGGCGCTGGGTCTCCCTCACCACATAGATCGTCAATTGGGTGCACGCACCACGGTGGAGATCTTCGTTTACATCATGGCCATCACTCGCATTGGTGGTGGCGAGGCGGTTTCGATTCATCGTATGGAGATAATAAAGATGCAGAGTGTAGTTGTTCTTTTTTTGTTTGTTTATTCTGTTTCATCAGTGTGGCAATTGTGCTAGCCTGATGATAGCCGCGGTGATTGTATTTAGCTGTAACTCTTTGGAAAGTCAAATTGGTTGTAGCTTTCCCTAGAGCCAAGGCTAGGATTAATACAATCTTCCTATTATCTAAAAAAAGAGTTCTATAATTGCTTTTTATTACAGGTCATATCCACTCTGCTATGTGCATTTGTGTTCTATGATTTGATAGTTTTTTGTATTTGAAAATTGCGGCATGATAATATGATTTCAGTCACGAATTTACTATTATTTTTGTGTATGTCTGCATTGCTATCAAAATAATACTAGTGATAAGTTCGCCATAGTTTAATTCGAATATGCTGGATCCGCCACTGCCTAGCTAATAATCAAGAGCTGGATTTCTCTCTTTCTTCTCTCCTCTCTCCTTCAACTCAGCATACATCTGATGTGACAAACCATTTAGCCCGTTTACATCATTATATACTTTTATCGTGATGACAATTGCCAAATCTCCTTCCCCATCTCTTTGGATTTTAGGATACCCTCGGCTGTCGCCGCTGCAACATCGCTCTTTATACATGACGCACACAAACACATCTCTAGCAGTTTCACCATCTCTCATGCAGGTGATGTTAGTTTTCACATATAGATATGGCACATACAGATACACATCTCCAGCAGTTTCACCATCTCTCCACATTTACGCACGCTTTACGAGGGCGTCTAGCTGGCGATACCATAATATACATACTGCCGACATCAGGGGGCCCAATCGGTGTCGCAATTAAGGTCGGCACACACGTACGGCCTCCGAAGATGATAATTCCCTGCAAGGCTGCAACGTTAACGTTCTTGTATGTCACGCGAGTACGTGTGTTCATGCATGCAATGCAGGCATGCATACGCACTACTCGCACTAGGCTCTCGTTTGCATCTCCCAGTTAACTGTAGCTTCTTGTGCTTTCACGTTTTTTTACCCAATCACCCTAGCTGCCAGACGTGAAGGTCTGACCTAGCTAAGTAACTAGTCATCCATGCAAATCGTCACTCGTCTCTGATGCTTTTGTTGTGTGCTACTCCATCCGTTCAGAATTATATGATGTTTTGGCTTTAAGCACGGAGATTAAAGAGAGATAGAAAAGATAGGTGCACAAAAAACAAAGAGACTACAGCTAGAAATTCCCCCAAGAAAAAAGCAAAATTGCATCGAAACGTTTCCACCGAGGCTACAGCTAGAAATTCGGCCAATTCACCGTCTTCTTAGGATCTGTTGTTTGTGCCTGCCCCTCTGAACACCTCTCTCTCTCTCTCAGAATTAAGAAAAGTGGTGACTATACTGTCGATGAATTATTACTATAGCTGATGTATAATGTCATATTTCGCAAAAAAAGGGTATAATGTCATCAAGTTTGTTATGTGCATTGCCTCACAGATTGATTTAGATGGATTTATATTTGGTGATATTTAGAAAGAGATAAATTTTTTTGCCAGTAGTTATGTTGCAATGATGGTTTGCTTTGCGGTGATGGATTTGGTTAAATTAACTACTGCAATTATGTGAGGGCAGTACATGTTTTGCCGCGGCACCATATTTAGTGCATACTGTTTATGGACATAACTAGCTATAGCCACTAGCTTGTGCTTTCAGTGCAGACAATTAAACAGAGCGTGCGTTCATGTTATAAGAATCGATCGCAATCAACTGTTGAAAATAAAGGAACTAATTAAACTCATAATGCATTTGCAATTTAGCTATCCAAGCCGGCCGAAATAATCTTGCTAGCTAGTCTTCCAGCTCCCAAATGGCTCGGCTGTTAACTCTGAAGGACCCAGCAGTGTTGCCTAGTTTCTTTCTTTCTTTTTTTTTTTTTTTGAGAAGGTGTTGCCTAGTTTCATGTGTGTTTTTGTTGCGCGCGGGCCGGGGCTACGCTGAGAAAAAGCCTAGCTATTCAGACGGGGACTCTCTCGCAACATGCAGATGCAGCTCCGGCCACTTCGCACGTACACCCATCGCCATCACCTTTTGTGACCTGATCAAACTGTGTAACACATGACAAAAGTCCAATGCATTATATATATCCGCCACGGCCTCGATCTCTTGGTGTTGGATGTTTCCAAATGTCTCCTAGTAGCTCGTACTACCAATACAGCGCTACACCGCCTTTTGCAGCAGAGGGAGAGACCAAACCACTAAGGAGGTGTTTGTTTACAGGAACGGTAACGTCAACGGCAACGTGAACGTATCTCAGAGTGATCAGCGGCGGGATCACTGATTCCTCGCTTTGTTTGTTTACGCGTGATAACGTCATTGGATACCGTCGCAGCGTTTGGTCTTCGGTTTCTGGACGTAAAGGCACTCCTCGAATTTGACTACTACGACAGGAATCTCTCTACTGATAGCTAACAAAATTACACCGAACATCCAGAAAGAAGAAAATATACTCTGCATAAGTTATCTGCTGGAGCATGTAAAGAAGTCATGTCACTTCAATAGAGTTGCATAAATTATAAAAAGAATATTCAAAAGGACCATGCTGTTAACATTTCTAGATGCCTGAGAATACTTCAGAAATTAAGCAAGGTCTATGTTAACCACTGCAATAACAAACTGAAACCTGAGATACTTGAAGCTACAATAACAAATTTTTAAAGCTTTTTCAAGATTGCTTTGGCTTATCCTTCCTAGCTTCCCATCACTTTTGTTTTGCTTCTTCTGCAAAAAGAAAAATAAAATAGTACCATGTGAGACAGAATACTTCTGTTTGTGATAGATGAAATAGAACAACATATATGCCAAGCCAGTACTCAAAAGAAAAAAGACATATGCCAAAACAACATATTCGTACCAAAAGAAAAGGAACACAATAGGCATAAGGGTGATTTTAAGATCTCAAAACAGAAGAAACCTCGGCTATATGTCATCACCAGACAAATGTCATCCTTTAAACATAGCTTGCAGCAAGTTTGACGCTAGATATAGTATGAATAAGTGGTAACTCTGGTTTATGTTTCAGAATGTAAACTACCTCGTTAAACTTACCATCAAGCATGTTCAAAATGAACTCCCTCCTAAGAGACTCTGGAATTGCGAATAGCATGCTCATTTGATTCGGGATTCTGACAAACACACTTGCAGCTTTGATGACTTCAGTACCAGTAAAACCAAGCTTGCGCAACTCTTTAACAGACTTTTCTTCAATTGTTTGTTCCGGTTCCTCCTTCCTTGTCTTCTCTTGGACTTCAGCTTCACGTTGCATGGCAGCAGCAATAGTACCAAAGTTCCGTGAAACACTTTGCAGATCGCCACGAAATTCACCAATCATAGCCAATAATGGGTCAGTAGGCAAGCTTGCTTCCTTCCCTTTTCCATTATCTTTGTCTTTCCTCCTCCTCTTGTTGCTTGATGATGTTGAGTCAGCAGAATAAGATGGTCGAGGTGGCTCCCTGTCCCTGGATATCACCCTCTCCTCATCTTCCTCCTGCACATGACTCCCTTCCATAGTCAGCTCCTTCTCCATGTTTGTAACAGCCTCACCAATGCCCTCTGCTCCTTCCCCAGTTGCAATGTCCTTCCCCCATATAGCAGCCAGTGTATTGAAGTACAGAAATGGAACACCGTAAAGACCCTTCGCTTCAATGTTATCCTGCAAGGAGAAAAATAAATAAAATAGGACAAAAGGATGGAAAAACATAATAACATTGATTTTAAGTGACTTACCTTACAATGTGCATCGTATTGTTGCTTCTCGCATTGCAGCATGTTTCTATTCTCATCCCAAGAAAAGCCACTCTTTGAGAGCATAACCTCCATTGCACCGTACTTAGTCCTAAAGTGCCTCACCCTAGACTCAATATGGGGAATTGCAGTAAGGCCACAACCTGGTATTTTCTCAGCTAGCACAGTCTCCAAAACAGAGCAGTAACCATTCTTGAAGCCTCCTTCACCTTTCCACCTGGGATCTAAAGATAGCTCATACAATGCTTTGATTAACTCCTCATCCTCAAAAGGGGCCCAAATCCTTTTATTTTTTCGCCTTGCGCCTGTAGAAGTTGAGCTTGCAGCATGGTCCATGACTGAAAAAAGTGTGATTTGTTAGTTTGCAGGACATTCTCATTTGCAAGATAAGTAAGAACTAACACAAGAAGCTACAAAAAGGGAACATCCATGAACAAAAGGTACAAACCTTAGTGGGATCTAGCTCTATAGCTATTATACATCCCCTGAGCAAGACTATTGCGGAAATTAGTCCATTCATTAGATGTTGATACAGCGGTGATAAATTCAGGTTCACTGATTTCTCCTTCTATAACCTCAAATGATGGCCCTGCTTCTGATTCCTCACTCTCAAATTGATCTCTAGACATCTTTTGTAGGATTAAATTGTGCAATAGAGCACATGCCATTATGATGCGACATTGAGTCTTGATTGGAAAGTAGGATGCTGTCCTCAAAATTCCCCAACGACCCTTGAGTCTTCCAAAAGCCCTCTCAATAATATTCCTAGCTCTAGCATGGCACAAGTTAAAATATTCCTCTGCACTATGTGGTGGGTTTTGTGCAGTGAAACCTCCTAGATGGTACCTTTGACCTCGGAATGGAGCCAAAAAACCGTTTGCATTTGTGTAACCAGCATCAGCAAGGTAATAGCAACCTTAACAGATCAAAAAAGAAAAAAAATATGAGCATAAAAGGACCAAAGACAAGCCTACGAAAATTTTGAATCAGATACACAACACTCGCCTTGAGGGATACGTAATCCGTCCGGCCTTGAGATAGCATCTCGAAGCACACGCCCGTCATGTGCTGAACCCTCCCAACCAGGTAATACATAAATGAACTGCATATCAGGTGCACACACACCTAACACATTTGTCACAATATCTCCTTTTCTTGACCTATATCTTCCTTTCAGCTTAGTCGGGACAGTTACCTTAACATGTGTACCATCCAATGCACCCAAACAATTCTAAAACATCACACAAGCAAATAGCAAAAGTTAGCATATTATGCACCCATTAATACTAGCATACTGTGACAATTGTTGATTTCTTTAGAAAATGTTTTACCTTGAAATACTTCCATCTACTATCTGTGCTGTCCTCAGGTATAGGTTCTGGTTTCTTAAGTAACAATTGATGAAGCTTTAGTACAGCAATGAGGCATGTGTTGAAGTGCCTGCTCACAGTCTCACCACTCCGGAAAAAAAATCCACCAATCGTTCTATTCTTCAAATGATGAGATAATGTGTATAGAAATGCAGCTACCATCTCTTCTAGAGGCAAGTTCCTTGTGCCCTTCAGACCAGCAACATCTCTCAACATTTCACACAACAAACCAAAGGTTCTCCGATCTACTCGAAGCTCACTTATACGTACAGCCTATGTCGCTCTCACGAACAAGTTGATATAAACGCTCACTTCTAAGTTCTCTAATTTTTATTCTCCTTTCTATTTTCCAACACTTCTGCTTGTATGCAAGGACAAATATTACCCAAAGGTAATAGTACATAAGCATTACACTAGTCATCATAAGAGTCAAATTTCTCCTCCGTATTCTGGTAGATAACGGAAGACGAGCCATAATGCTGTACAAAAAAGAGCTACACATGTGATATATATAGATGCAAAACGGCAACACTACTTGAACATCAAAGAAGAAAAACATACAGCATGGAACTCATTGTGGCAGATTGCAGGGAGACACAGAGCCAAACAAGTAGTGCCTCAGATCGTATAATTCCCTATCGTTCAGGCTAGACTGGGAGAAATTTCTTTTTGTGTCTCGCTTGCAAAGAGTAGGAGATAAAAGATAATCACTGTACTCCAGATTTCCTCTATAATCTCACAAAATTATTCAATCATAAACTGCTCGTTTCCACAGGAAAGACAATTCGCAAGGTTAATATTAATCTTAGGGATTTTGAAGCCGCCTGTTGAATCAGGTTTTCTTTGCTTGCAATCACAAATCGATCTGAACAGAACAATATGTACGTGGAGGTGTTGAGAGAAGAAGAAAGAGCACACACCTTGCACTTCTAGTCCTCTCCTCCCTCAATCGCTGGTTGCCGTGGATGCTTCAAGTCTTTTCTGCCCCCAATCTGACTTCTTGATTTATTTCTGACTTGGTCGATGTGGATCTTCCTGTGCTCTAGCGATCACTCCAAAGAAATCCCCTTCGTCCTGGAGCTTGCTAGGGTTAGAAGTTGGATAAGGTCTAACGAAGAGAGAGAGGGAGAGGGAGGCCGAGGTTCCTCACCAGGCAGGAAAGCCGCGCGCCGCCGCCGTCGGGTGCGAGGCGAGGAGATGAGGATCTTGAGGGTGTCGGCGCCGCCGCCGTCGGGGGCGAAGCGAGGAGGAGAGAGGAGTCGGGGGAGATCGATGGGGTTGCGTCCCGTAAAGGGATCGATTGATCCTGGTAGGTGGGCGGTATCGGGCTTGTGAAGGCCGGGACCTGATCGCACCGCGAACCGATTACAGACCAGCCCAACCAAACACAAACCAACGTCACCTGATGACACCGTGAGCCATTTACAGAGCAGAACGGCCGAACCAAACACGTCCTAAGGTGTTAGTACTTGTTGATGCGCTGCTGCGCTGCATGTTATGCACAGTGATTAGCCGGGGCGCATACGTTCCCGACGACGAAGCTGCTTGAGGGGCTTTCCGTTTTGCTGAATCTCTCTCTCTCTCTCTCTCTCTCTCTCTCTCTCTCTCTCTCTCTCCCACTGCCTTTTTAACAAACCCACTCCTTGCTTCAGTCACGGTTCACAGAAGCATAGCTAGCTCTTTTGTCACTTCCCTTTGCTCCACTCCTGCATCGATTGTCCAGCCATGATGAGCAATAGATTGATGAACAGCAGCAACGCCATGTCGCCAACCACCGACGTCGACTTCGCCTTCGCGCCCATGCAGCCCTACCTGCAGGGCTTCGACGCCGGCATGCCGTCCATGCCCAGCGGCGTGGAGCGCCCGCTGCTCCAGCAGCAAAACCTCTACGACAATTTCGACTTCGCCGCAGCCGCCGGCTTCCCGTTCCCTGCAGAACCGTCTCTTCTCCTGCCGACGAGCCTGCCGCCGGTGCCGAGCATGGGGATGGCAATGCCGTCGTCGCTGCAGATGCCGCCGCTGGTGACGACGGCGGCTGAGCTGTATCCGTTTGGCAGCGGGTTCCCGAAGCGAGAGGACGGCCCCTTCGTGGATGGCGGTGGGAGGATCGGGCTGAACCTGGGCCGGCGCACGTACTTCTCCCCGGCGGACGTGCTCGCCGTGGACAGGCTGCTGACGCGGTCGCGCCTCGGCGGCGGCGGCGGCGTGGGCTTGGGCCTGGGCATGGCGGGCGTTCTCGGGCTCGGGCTCGGCGCCGCCCACCACCACCACCACCAGCAGCCGCCGCGGTGCCAGGCCGAGGGATGCAAGGCCGACCTCTCCGCCGCGAAGCACTACCACCGCCGCCACAAGGTCTGCGAGTACCACGCCAAGGCCGCCGCCGTCGCCGCCGCCGGCAAGCAGCAGCGCTTCTGCCAGCAATGCAGCAGGTACGTACCTCACGCTCCATCGTGTCACTGACAAGTGGCCCTATCAACACACCGATAGTACACGAACGCGCATCCCTTGTTCCTTGCATTAATGTCGCTTTGCCTTGTCACGTAAGCGTACGTATGGACATGGCACGATCGAATTGAGGAGCAGCGATGGGATGCGAAATTAAGCAATGCCCGCGCGCGCAGGTACACTTAGGTATAGTGTCTAGCTAGCTAGGTACCATATGCATCATTGCATGCATACATGACCACGTACGATAATCTATCTCTACATGTAGAGTGGTCTTCCTCTTCTAATCTGGCTCCGTACGTGCAAGCATGCATATTCTTCTACCTGCAACTATATAACTGCGGCTTCATTGATCTCGATCAACAACTGATCATCTAGAGTTCTTTCGACAGTCTATAGTGGTACTCAGCAAGTACTACTGCTAATAAAACAGTTAAAGCATGCATGCAGGCATTATTGTGGAGCCATGAAAAATTGAATAGCAATGAAAAAGGCTGCAAGATTTCGATCGAGTCAGCTATTGGCTAGGTGCAGGGACGCAGATGATCATTTCATATTCGGGTTAGACCAGATCGGGGAGTCAGGTCTGAGCGTATCCGCATGTTTCTTTCCACTTTACCACTAGTTACCCACATTCACCAGTACATGCACCAGACTCATCATTGCCGCTGCTCAGATGTTGCCATACAATGCCTGCGTATATATACCCGCAGGTCATGTATACACATACAATGGTTACTATATAGTATATCACACGCGCGCGTAGACTGCTGGAGCTATAAACACATACTATTTTTCTTCAGAAAATGTAAATAGTTTCCAGTCTCTGCTTGGCCGCACAGCACTGCCTATTTAAACATATATATACATGGACGACACGTATTTATCTTGGTTCATTTAACTTTTGCCTAGGTTTCATGTGCTTGCTGAGTTTGATGAGGCCAAGAGGAGCTGCCGGAAGCGGCTTACCGAGCACAACCGACGCCGCAGGAAGCCGGCACAAGACAAGGACTCGTCGCCGCCGCCTAAGAAAGCTGAGACTACTAGTATCACCACCTCCTACAACAGTGATCACAAGAGTAAGCACCCTGATCTCTGATTTCAGGATGATTTTTCTGAAAAAAAAAGCGAGAGTAAAACCTGAAACTAAATTAGGGAATTAATGACACAATGCAAGATTCAAAAGTACATCCTAGCTACCTCTGTTCTGAAATAAATGATTTAACTAGCTAGTGCTGTGCGTTAATTAGGAGACCAATTTATTTCAGATTTAACTAGCTAGATTTATTGTCCTAAACGTTATATAATTATGAAAGAAGGAGTATTCAAAATTGAGTTGGGGACTTTAAGATCAGGATGGCAAATGAATCCTTGCTTTCAAATTTGAAAACAGAACCTCTTATTTGTGCCAAGACAGACGTGCATACAGGGATCTAGGATTTGTCTAATTGTCTTTCCTTTTTAGTGTCAAATTGTGAATTCATAGTTTTCATGGATGAACTTTTTTAAAATGAAGTAACATATACATGACCTCCCGTGCTCTCTAAAAGTCAATATATATTTACCTCGAGTTTCAAACAGAAAGCCAAGGTATACTTGTGTTTAGTCACACACTAGTGGAGATGAATCATAAGGACACGATGGCAAGATGCAACAATCGTGTTGAGATATTAGTGGCCTGCGTTTTTAAAGGCGAAACATTTTTGCAGGAGCAACGTATATAGCACCACTGTAGTGGCCAGTACTAGTACACTTGATTGATGTACATACAAGCACGTTACAACGTTCAACCAGAAAGATACGAGTAGCTCCGATCATTTTTCTTTTTTAGAAAATGAAAATAGTTTTTTTGCAAGAAAATGAAAATAGTTTCTCGTTTGTGCATTTCCACACACAATGTTTGGACTTACTATTACATTTCTTTCAACTCCCTGGATGAGATCAAGAGACAAAAAATAAAGACAAAGTTTATTGTTAAATTTTCATCCGCGAATGCCATGCCACCTAGCTAGACGCTACGATCATGCATGCGTTAATGCGTACATTAACATTTGTCTCCTCGCAAAAAAAAAAAAAGTACATTAACATTTGTCAAATGCCATACCACCTAGATGCTACGTCCACCTAGATGCTACGATCATGCATGTGTACAGTTACATTTGTCAAATGCCATACTACCTGACGTGACGTACATGCATGCAAGGCGGATGGCGCCAAACTTTGACGTACGCGTGTAGTATCTCTACGAGACAGTAGCTAGATACTCCAGCGGCCTGTGATCAGATGATATCAATTATATTGGATGCTAACAGTGAACTCTTTGTACGACGGCGAGCAGGTGCGAGCACGGCGGCAGCCAAGTCGACGGCCATCTCGCCGAACGGCAGCGGCGCCAGCTGCCTGGACATTGACAATGGCCAGACGAGCAGCGCGGCGCCGACGGCCCTGTCTCTGGCCGCGCTGCCGCTGCCGCTGCCGGAGAAGGACGGCGGCCTTGACACCATGCTGATGCAGCAGGTGGTGCACGGCCGTGACGACGACGAGCAGCAGCGCTTCATGACCTCGCTTGTGCTGCAGGCTCAGAAGCAACACGACGACAGCAGCCTCGGCGGCGGCAACATCTTGTCGTGCTCGCCGGTGTCAGATCAGCAGCAGAACAGCGGCTGCAACGGCTTCTTTGAGGTGGACTTCATCTAGCTAGCTAGCTAGTGCGATGCATGCATGCAAGTAAAAGGAGAGGGGCCAAAAAGCCCATATCATGAGACGCACGACGTGAAAGAAAGGAGCAAGGTTGGTTGCACTAGGCAGGAGCGAGTAGGTTGCTAGCCTTTTCTTTTACTGTGTCAGTAGGAGTACTTGAGCTATAGTATAGCTATAGTGTTGTCCTTTTACTAGAGGGAAAACGCCTGTGTGTATGTGTGTGTGTTTTTGTCATTTGGTGAAATGTAAATTAAGGGTATGAAAGTGTGTGACTGTGTGCTAATTTACTAAAATCTAAGGGTGCATGCATGTACATGTGTTTCTTAGTTGCACCTTGCCTGTGATCCATGCCTCCAGAGCTATTGGAACTGGCCTGTGTCCATGCATCTGCCTGTGAATATTTCGAAATTTCAATTCATCTTGTCGTAACCCATAAATTACAGAGGCAGGGAAGGCAACATGCAGTAGAGGCACGGCCCAATCATACACGCGACTGAACGTTTGGGTCGACGAGGTAGAAACTAGAGAACTGGCCGTGCGACTACGCTCGGGTTGGACAGCCCGGCCGGCGCCGGTATGTATTGCGAGTAGCCGAGCTAGGGCTCAAGCAAGGTGGTGGGAGACTACTCTTAGAGCTGTTTAGGCTTGTACTTTTCGCAGTGTAGGTGCATAGTTAGATACTCAAGTTGGTGCATATATGATGGAAAAAAGATCAACATCATTGAAATTTATTTTTGCTCTGAGTGCGGCTGCACCCACTGTCTGCCATGTAGCTCCGCCCCTGTGTATAGCATTTGTGTAGAAACTAGTGTTGATAATATGTCGTAAAATCATGTTATATCCACAGTAGATCTGCTTACGATCATCATAGCAAGAGCATAAAGTAGACAAGACACAAAGGTCAAATGCATCTTATAATCACCAATGAATTGTAGTGGGAGGGAGGACAACCAATATCTGGGTCTAAATGATTATATGGCCCAATTTATTATTTTGATGGTTGAACTGTCACGCAAAATTTGAGGTGGATGGTACAAACATCAATCATGGTCGTGTATAGGGCAGGTTTGGCATCGCTCCAGCTCTGAGATCCATGCAGGACTTAAAGTTTGTAAAATATATTAAAATATTTTAGTTTATTAGTTTTAATTTCAAAAAAAAAGAAAACGACTCAACAAAAGGTCCCTAATTTATTTACGGCTCCAACTCTAATAATTTCTGGAGCTACCTATGTGCATCTCCAAGAACCGCGAAATTTTCTGGAGCTGGAGCTATGTCAAACACTCCCGTAGTTAATATCAGCGGTATGTTTGATTAGTCTATTTTCTTTTGTTCTGAAAGGTTCAGTTTTTCCCATTGGTGGACTCACACTGTAGGAGTAGCAAGCAAAGAAGGAAGATATGGCCATATTCTTGAATTTAGGAGTGCATATTAGAGGTCAAGGTTGATTATGCTTAGCCAGCAAACTTCAGAACATTACTCTAGGAGTATATATACTTTTGGAGGACTATACTGTGACCCGATTTGTTGATTGCAGAAAGTCGGACACTGCTCAATCATTTATGAAAAGGTTCTCATTCCCATCACAGGCCTGAGCTTGAAGCCCTGATCACTGAATTGAATAAAAAGGCAATCTTTCACAGCAATTAGGGTGTATCTGCGTAATAAAACTTAGGACCACCACACATTTACTACATCACTGTAAAGAGTTTATTGTGGATTCCAATTAATGTAGATCAAACACGGAAGTACGATCAAAGGGGACCAGTTAGCAAGGATGGCATCGAGCGATCTATGCACGCATGGATAACTAGTGGGGTGAGTGTTCAGTATCTGGAGGACCAGGAGAGAATTAGACAGTTTAGTGCATTCCTTTGCAAACTTCTGAAATGGCCAAAAGATTATTCACACTAACTCATCACCGATCAAACATTACCAACTTAGAATATTTCCAACAATACTTTCAATAGAACACAATAAAAAAATATAGCAAATGAACTAGCCCGTCAGGCACTTAAAATAGAACTAGTACGTGTGCTTAGGTGCCGCTGATTGTACAATTCCTCTGAATATAATAGTATGCTAATATGGAGCGCTAATTAACTCTCTTTTCGATCGTAATTAGATCCTGTATTCGTGGAAACATGAAGATCGGATTAGGTGATGGCTACTCCGTAGCAAGGGCTAAGATCGATCCCCATAGCCGGCATCTTCTTTGCATAGGCTAGCTAGTTTAGGCGTGGCAAAAGCACGTGCACCCCTGGACTAACACATCCATGAATTCATTGCAACATGGTACTCGTGTTACCTCACGGCCATACGCCGAATCAATCGTGTGCAATAAACGACAGAGCAAATTTCACATGCATTATATATACATGCGGAGTTGTACGTTATACATGCCAGCTGGGTAGAGACTGTGTGGGGCAGGCAGTTGCCATGTCTTGTTGTCTGGCTTGTTCTTGAATCTAGTTTGCTAGTTATAGTATTTTCCGCGCAACTTTCAATAGAGATATTTCCAAGCTCTGACACGCGCTCTGTTTTGCACTTAAAGATTTACCCTCGCTATGTTTCAAAAAATAACACTGCATACGAACACACGTTAGCTAGTGGAAAGTACTGCTACGATTTGTATGCATATGCCGGTCGGATTGAATAGATGCTGGAGAAGAAAGGATGATTGCCAATGTATGCATATGCATGGCAGCACATCAGATTACTGCGGATTTTATCGTCACTTAAGAACGAAACAGAGAGAAAACACCATGGCTGAATTGCGCCGTTTCATATTCATGTATGCATACCAATGCGTATAGCACTATGCGAGTTATACTACAAGACTTTGACCAAGAACCTGTCAATGTTTGACACTTTGACTGTAACCAGATTCTAACACAGAGGACTAAGAACCTGTACATAAAAGACGAGTAATTTGGTGGCACAACCAGTTGTAAGTTACCCTACCGATCATAACGAAGGAGCATTGTATTCTAAACCTTGATACTATATACCAACAATTGCTTCTCAAACTGGGAAGATACTGTACGAATTATCACATGATAGCATGTATCGCTTTACAGTTGTAGCCTTCGTGTGGCTTTCACCTCTCTTTCAGTGTTTCGAGACCTTCAGAAATTGAGAATGCATACTATGAGTTACTATCATACTTTCAAGATTGTTCAAAAAAACAGACGGTAAATAGACAGAAAATAGAGGATTGCTGCAAGTTACCTTCCAACTGGCCTCTTCCCCTGACCGTGGCAAGCGTTTGGTTCTTGTCCCACCGACGCCGGATTGCTTTGCTGTGGCGGTCTGTTCCATGATCCGATCGTGCGGCGATTGCTCGGGCGACGACTGCTACTGGCAGGTGACCTTCTCTTGGTTGGAATGTTACCCGGCAATTTCAACCCCTTCATGCAATTTCTGGAACGGTTCTCTCCCGGCAAACCCATTGATGCGCTAAAAAGCATAGGAGTATTAGTTTACAAGCACCTTATTCTCTTTTGCTATAAAATATGCTGTGTCTAATAAACAATTTGTTAGCTTGGTATTATAGTCTGCACTCCACATTCCTTCTCTAGAAGAAAATGGATGGGATGGTAATTGATAGAGCCGTAGCTAGTAAAGCAGGTAGAAGATCAGGCATCTCAAAATTCAGATAGCTACAGAGATTTCTAGCGACTATGCTTATCGATAAACATAATATCAGCTAAAGAGGAAAACACACACAGCTGAAACGACTAGAAGCAGACACCACCACAAGAGAACATTGGCTATTTAACGTGTACGGGGATTATGATAGAAGAAGATACCTGGGCGCAGCCTCAATGTCCTCTTGAAATATCATCTTTGAGATAGAACAAGAGTCATTGGACAAGGTGCGTTCTGCGGACATACAACCGACATCAGAAGAGAACGATAATAACTAGAGGCACTATCCACATAACCATAATTTTTGTGGCTAGAGTATGGCAAGGTACCATCATTCTTTTGTGCTAGATGCATCATCTCAGGCTCAAGAGGGGCAGATTCATCAAAAGGTTCCACCTTAACTGGTTTGGTCTTTCTCAGATCCTGAGAAAAATGTTGGTATTATCTTCATTGTTCACAATACATTAGCATTTGAATTTGATGAATCAGAAAAATATTTCAAGCAAGTAAGTTGTGTTGCATAGTTCAAGTACCCGATTAGAGACTGGATATAACTTGGCAGAACCGTGCTTCTTCACGTGAGTTTGACGAGAAGATGTAGCCAAATGCTGAACAGGTCTAGCAGTTTCACCTTTTGAAGCCATGCTAGATAATGTCAAGTTATCGGTCCCAAGGAGTGGAATATCTTTGAATTCCCCCGGAAATCCCCTCAGTTCACCAACATCATGGATGGAAGGATCACTAAATACTGCAGTCACAGCAGAAAATGGCTATTGAGGCTAGTAAAAAAAGTGCACCCTTGGTTTCACAATAAAATTGAACATTCATTCGAACAATTCTGGGAATACGGGAATAGTCATACATACTTCCATGATAGCAAAGATCATCAATCAGCTTAACTGAAATGTTCGATCTGTTTAGCTTTGGCCTGACTCTTCGAGGCTCTTCGAAATTGTCCGCTTTGTAAGAACTTTGTCTCACAACCTGCAGTAATTGGTATACAACATAATTGCATAACTCCATAGTTACTCACACAGTAGAAATGCTTGCCATGCGATTCAACAGTATCTGCTCAACTTAAAATATCCAGACATGAAATCAACAAGAAATAAAATAATTTTATTGTGCACCTAGCTGTCAATCACAAGAACAGAACTGTTTATGTGATTCAAGAGTTAAACACACGATTGTAACTAAACAAATAAGAGGCCTACTATGAAACCTTACAGTGTATACTTACTCAAATATTGGACACAACAAACAATTCACCCAAGCTTAAATAAATAGTAAGGTATAATGTTTTGCATTTGGCTGCAACAAAAATAGCTAAAAAATTATATTCTACTTCTATGTATTGAAGAGGCATATACAAAAATAATGAAATTGTTGTTCCAGAAATAATTTGAAGCGTATACATAGGATTTCCTATGTTTTGGGGAATCGAAATTCAAAGGTAAGACGACTCACATGCCGGCTTTGTTCATGGCTTAAATCCTTCAGGGTGCAAGGATCTTCAACAGTAGTTGAACTTGTGTTCAGCCCCCTCTTTTTGCCAGCTTTGTCAAACAATGGGCTGTAAGCAGGGACGCCTGAAGTTTGAGAGGGAGAATTCCTTGGACTCAGTGAAGAGTATGGAACAGGATGCTCCTCTGAACTAGGATGCCATGCGATTGGCAGAACAACATCTGGTTCATCTACACTTGGATCCGAGTCCACAACCCGCTCTTGAATTATCTTCATAAGAGCATCACACTCAGATCTAGCATGAAAAATGTATGACAGAAGTCAGTTTTTCTTTCAGTTTACTCAGAAAGTGGTTTCTTTTATATCCTGTGGGACTAACATACTAACATACGGCACCCTCATTTTGAGCATACAGAATTACAAAGTCTATCTTCTATAGAAGAAAAGTGTGTAGAACATTAAAATAATAATGCAGGAATATACAAGAAAAAGTACCGTGAAAAGGTTTCCTGCATAAGCAACTGTGCTGCAGCATCCTTTGGATCCATATCGGAGACCATACCAAGGGAACCTTCACCAAAATCTTTCAAAACAATCTCCATTCCACTCTAAAACCACAGGAAAGCAGTTAGTTTGACAGTAAGCAATATACCATCTATGGTCAGGGAGTTAGAGATGAAAAAGAATCACCATACCTTATTGAACTGATAGTTGTCATAAGCAAAATGTGCCCTGTTACCCTGATCTGTTAATTGCGAAAAATTAGGAAACAATTTGAGGCTTTGAATACAGATCTCAGAAACAGAGATTTGGGAATGGCACATATTAGAATGGTCAGATATGCAATCCGTATTCTAGAGGTTGATAACTTTGGAATAAAGCAAGGGGTATCTGCACTGCCACTTAGGATGATCAAATGGATTTACAGTCTACCATCGTATACAATTGTTTTCACCTTGGTATATATTGAAACTACTGGTCCATTTGAATTCAGACAACTAAAGCCCTCGCATGAGAAATTAAACAGAAAACCAGACATACAGATACAGGCATACATTTTCACCTAACACAAATTACTCAACACATGGTTAATATCAAAACAAAAAGGCTCCATCGCCAGTTAACACAAACTTGACACATTGGAATTGGAACCCTAGCATTACCAATTTCCATACAATATCCAGACACCTCAAGCATCAGATATCCCTTCTACTTGCACACTCGTGTGATCATTCACTCAACGGCACGACCTCATCGATTCACTTGCTCGCTACACGATCACGAGAAATTCTATTGAGCGCCTAAAGTTGCCCCAATTTTGCAGTACTATTGCAGGTGAGACCACAGCATCTGCTCCACTACTCCCACTAAGTGGCGACGCGTCACACGGAGAGGCGATGATCGCTGCGCCGACGCGGTGGTTTCGCTGGCCACCGCTAGCGCGAAAAGGCCTCGGAGACAGCACGAAATAGGGGGGCGCTCGCTTGCGCTTGCTTCGCACGGCATTTGGAAATTCAGAACGCGAGAGGGAGGGCGGGAGAGATTGTACCGGCTGTGCTGCGGGCGCGGCGCGGGGGCATGGGCGACTGCGACGACTCCGGTGAGGAGGATGTGGCGTCGGAGGCGGAGGACTCCGGGCCGAGGACGGCGGCGAGGATGCGGCTGGCGCCGGAGACGAGGCCGGACAGCCACCCGCCCGGTGGCGGCGGCGAGGGCTCGCCCGCGGTGGAGGAGACCATGGGCGGAGAAGTGGAAGTGGAGCGGGGTCTTGGATTGGAGGGGTGGGTTGCGGTTGCGGTTGCGGGGCATAAAAATGGGGAGAATTTTTTGAATTTCTAAACGCGCAGAGCAACCGCGACGACGAGAGACGGGTTGGTTTCCTCAGGGCGAATCCGTAGTCCGCCTTCCCCCACTTGTCAATGGTTCACTGAATACGCTTTCCTTCAGTAAATACGTACTACTGATATTGACCTCTCCTGTCAAGGTGTTACGGAGTGCAACTTTAGGTACAAACAAACACATCTTTAATCTCAACAACTTATGAATTGGGATGGTGTCGTCCGCCCTCGGCTTATTCCGCCTCCACGGCTTATTCCGCTCACGCCCCCTGCGATCGGCTCATCGGCAGCCCTTGCGATCCGAAATTCTCGCTCTCCCTACGACGTGCATACTCTACCTGTGATCCGAAATTTCCTCAACTGCGATCCACGCGCCCCTGCGTTCAAAACTTTGGACTCAATCCCACTACGCTGCCAACTCCTATGATCCTCTCCCCCGTTCTGCGCTGCTCACCCAACTCCCAAGGGCTTCGTCCTCCGAGCAACGCCCCTGCTCTGTCGCGCTGTCGATCGTGCCAACCTAGGAATGCTGTCGCCGCCACCGCCCACCCCTACCTGATTGCCACCACCGCCGACGTCCGCCGTCGATCTCTTGTTCGGCTCCTCGTAGATTGCATCACCATCGATCTCTCATCGCCTCTCGTCGAAGACCCCCTCTCCTTTCGTCCCTGCAAACCCCACGGCAATCGCTTACGAAGCCTGACGAAAGTGCTTTTCAATCGACAACCTCCCACGACGATAGAGCCTGACGAAGGTAAGTTTCGAGGTCTGCATCAGTCTTTTTGTTTTTTTTCCCGTTGTTCCTGATTTGTATGGCGAGTTATAGTGCACCTGTGTCTCCCAGTTGATTGATATGCACTTAAGAATTTTTTTACTCCATTCTCAGGCGTGGAATAGTGCCTGTTCGGTCATACATTCAGGAAGGCGATGGCGTGATGATAGAGCCCGTTTAGTTGCCATACTAATTTCAGTTTACTGCGATCAGGAACCCAGTATGATAAAGCAACAGGACTGTTTTATCCCTTGTGAACTGTAATCAGTCTCCTTTTGCAATATCTGAATATTTTAGCCCACATCGAATCTATCCCTATACTCTACGCATATCCCCTTTTTTTCTGACCATATAATAAAGTAGCTCCCTTTTATTTGTAGACAATGTAGGGAGATATAGAAGACATGTTGCTGTTGGTTCACGTTTACATATCCGCTGGTGGTGCCTTTTTTTTGTTGGCTGAATCTATAATCTATAGTGTTTAGGGCAGAAATGATAATTTTGCATCATACAATCTGTGGCACATACTTACTTTTTTGTTGCATTTGTGTGTTTCAGTTGGGTACATAGGATCAAGAAAGAAGAAGAAACTTGATATTCATGTGTCATGTTTATTCAGACGTCATGTTAGATAAAGCTAGCTTTATTATTCAGAAATAATAGGTGTTGCACCACCATTTAGTGACTTGTCGAACACCTTCTACACATGTGAAACTATAGTTGCCTGATCCATCTCTAGGTGTTGTCGTATGTTTATGTCTGCATATGGATAATTGTGACGAATTTCTGAAATTAACATGTGTTCTAAATAGTTGATTTTATTTTTGATACATCGGCTGCATATTTGGAAAATAAACATTTATGTAGAACATGCAGTCATTTCAGTTTTGTTATAGTACCAAGTTTGTCCCGTTGACTGAGTTTCAGAATGTTTATATGAAAACTGACCCACAAAGGCACGTTCATAGGTGTGAAAATGATAATTCAGTCAGAGTCGGGTTTTCTTCCTATATTGTAGTTGATCTGATCTTTGTGCGATACATAGTTTGCGATCCAGAGTATGTGGTGGGTGGTTATTTGCTTATCGATTTGATCATTATAATTCACTTCTTGCTACTCAGACATGACATAATATATAAGGTGCCAGGAAACTGTGTTCTAAAGATGCTATTTCAGAGTGTTTGAGAATAAGGTTAATAGATTCCCCTATGGTGAGCAGTTTCGATTCCCAATTGCTATGAATATCATTACCCTTCATTGACCTATTTCTCTTAAAGAACTTAATTAGTAATTGGTAAGATGGAAACTTCCCTAGAATAGCGTTCTTTCAGACTACGCCCCTGTGTTACTTGTTGGTACATGAACTGACCGTTCCCCATATGCCTGATTTATTTTCTCAAGTACTACTCACTGGATTTACGATCTTGATTAATTTGGATAAAACCTATGTTTGCTTTTACCGTGTGCAGTCCATGCGGTGATGCCAGCGATCTTCAAGTCAAGGTCACAAGGTAATATGAGGTTACTGTGTATAGAAATGATTTGGAGATCTATACATCAGTTAACTTTGAGCTATGCACCGAAACTTATGTGCAGCTGGACTAATAACAAATTAATTTGTAAAACTATTTTTATAATCTATCAATTGTCATTTTATTTTGTTCATATTGAGATAAGTTGTGTTAGTCTTTTACATTGTTAAATTCGCCTCTCTGATTGGTCGCTGCCGGAAGTGACCGCACTATTACCTTGAGGGGCTCCGGTGAGCGTGAGCCTCCCGTCAATAAGCATGCATCCATGCACCGCAAAACCGTGGACCTCCAAGTCGCAGCTCCTCCACTGGAACGTGAGGTGGAGCACGGTAACTCGGATATGGATACCTCGTCTTCTAGCCACGCCAGGGACGCGGATAGAAATGGGCATGCCGATGAAAAAGGCAGGTTGTTGTTATCTCATGATTACTTAATAAAAAATCTCTGTATCCTGAACAATTAAGATGCAGATATATTGCGGTGTCCATTTTTGTTGCAATTTACCATTTTTGTTGGACAGTAGCTAATGTAAGCTTGAACGAAATATAAGTCTGAATATTTAAGATTCCATACTATCACGAAATTCAAGATGCCTTTTTGTTGTTGTTGGTACTCAGCCTTTCCCACCAATGTGATTTTTTTTCGATGAACAATGTACTTGAAATTATTATGCCGCTATCACAAAAATGAGTCAGTAACTCGTCTATTGCATAAATTGAGGTTTGCTTTGCTTCAGGTCCAAAAGAGAAATACCATCTGTGAGAGGACCTGACATCCTGCTATGCTTCATATCTGTATTAGGTTCGCTGCCACCCTATTCTACGTTTCTTGCGCAAGCAATGCATTGTCAGGTGAGCAGCTAAAACACCATCTTGTTGGGCATGATAGTACAAGTAGCAGCATTATAAACGTTAGGGGAGTAAAGGAGACTTCACTCACAAATTGAGGTAGATTGTATTATTGTCTCTTACATTGCCTTATGGAATTTTTATCACCCGTAGCAACGCACGGGCATTCACCTAGTAACACAATCAATGATGCGGAAACGTTCGAGTTATGGGGAACCTAATCAATGAACGTTACTACGCGCATGCGCCTCTAAATTCAGCAAATGGAGATGTCTCCTGCACTGGTACACGAGTCCAGAAACGAGAGATAATCCCGCAATGACCATGGAAATGCATTCCCGTGTCTCAAGCCATCACATCACGCATCAGCCGCAGATTAAACGCTGCAGGGCCTTCTGATCCGTGTCCATCGCATCGCATGAACTGGTCAGATGCCCCCAACTGTCCGAACGCCTCTTCTCACTCCCTTCCCGCCACCTCGGCCAGCCTCACCCTCCTCCTCACTCTATATATTGCGGCTGAGAGCCGATCACTCGCCTTCACTCACCAGTCATCACCACACCACACTCTCGCATCTGCATGCTCTCCTGCTTGGCTGGCATGGCGCGCAACACTGACCTGCCGTTCCTCGTGCTCGCGCTCCTCCTCCTCCTCCCGGCGCCCGCCGCCGGCGCCTTCAACATAACCCAGATCCTGGCCGGCTTCCCGGAGTTCAACGTCCTCAACTCCCTGCTCCTCGACACAGGCCTCGCGCACGCCATCAACAGCCGCGCCGCCGTCACGCTCCTCGCGCCCAACGACACCGCCTTCGAGGCCTTCGCCCGCGGCGCGCCGCCGCGGCTCCCGCGCTCCTTCATCGTCGACCTCCTCGCGCTCCACGTCGTGCTCGACTACCTCGACGCGCCCAAGCTAGCCGAGATGCAGCGCGGCCGCAGGGGCGACGGCTCCGTGCTCACCACGCTTCTGCAGTCCACCCGCGCCGTGCCGCGCGGCGCCGGATTCCTCCGCGTCGCCGGCGACAAGGTCATCACCTTCTCCTCCGCGGCGCCGGGCGGCGAGCGGAACGCCACGTTCGAGAGGCAGGTGGTGGCGCAGCCGTACAACGTCTCCGTGCTGCAGGTCAGCGGCTTCGTCGTCCCGCCGGGGATTAAGTTCGTGCAGCCGTTCCCGCCGCCGAGGGCGAGGCACATGTCGACGCCTCCGCCGAGCCACGCGCCAGGGCCTGCGCCGGCTCCGGGCCAGCCACCGGTGTCTGGGTCCGGCCCGCTGGTACCGGCTCCGGTCAGGCCGTTCCCTACACCCTCCCTCATCGATAGTCCGCCGCCGCTGCCGGAGGAGGAGACGGGAGTCATTCCGATACCCAGTGTGCACGGCGGCATGGCGGCGAAGCTACCATCGAACGGCGGACAGGGGGCAGCGAACTGGCGGAGTGGACTTGCCGTGGCGCTTGGGATCACGACTTGTCTGCTGGGGCGTTTGTAATAAGTATGGGTATTTTGTGAGAGATAGATTGGCAGCGAGTCAGCCATGCTAGGCTCAACTTTGATCCATTTTATCCCTTCCTTTATGTAATTCGTAGTCAGTTTTATATGAACTGCAACATGCAAATTTGATTTGACATGAACGAAGTTTCAAACAAAACAGATGTCTATGCCTTATCTCTTTAGGATAATGCAAGCTCACATTCAGGTACTCCCTCCGATTTAAATTTGTTAACGTGTCATCAACAAAACAAAATCGATGGGAGTACTTTGATTTGGAAGGAAGAAGGAATTTCTAAAAAATCTGACCCATCTCGCATCCAGCAAAACGACAGTATAGTCTAGGTGATAGCGGTTGAAAAAGCTGGATCTTCACACATCTGATAAAACCATGGATTCAGAACAATTGGTGGTTGCTGACTCACCGGAACAAGAGAAGAACAGGAGCAGACATAGTGGGTCTCTAAAGTGCATCTGGGATACCATTAACTAATATGTTATCGACAGAAACATAGTACATCCATCAATCTTGGCATGGTCCAAGTCTTCTCACTCTTCATCCTCTAATCTCGGTATCCTCAAGGTATCCTCATGAGCGAGTCCTCTCACTCCGCATCCTCTATCTCGGTATCCTCTGGAACGCCTCGGAGGTACAGAACATTGTTGCACCTGTACATTAAACCAGGTCAGCTGGGTGCTGTATGCAACAAACAACATAACTCAGTTTGATCAAATCCTAAAATCCACTAACATGATACAAGATTAATCATAACTGTACCGACCATCCCAACTGTTATTACAGATTCCTAGCTTTATGAAAGCAGGATTACAGTATGTAGGCTGTACTCAGGTTTGTCTGATGCACAAGACAATGCCATGCTACTTCAAAGTAGTTAGAATCAAGGGTCAAGAATTACTACCTGATCAGAATCTCTCCAAGATTTCCAGAAAATTGGCCATCGATGTACTCCTCTGTATTAGCAAGCTGCGAGTGGTATAGAAAAATGATTAACTCGACATTTTTGTTCAATAAACTAAAGATGATACCTCTAGCAGCACAACTTCCAAAATGCTACCTGAAGATTCATGTAGGAGTCCACAGAAACAAGAAACCCTGAGAAAGTAAAAATAATAATAATAAATGTGCATCATTACATTTAAGCACATGGGCAACATCTGAAAGTAAAATATGACAGTTAAACTGAAAATGTCAGATTGTGAACACGAGAAAGAAAGCAAAATTACCTTTGTATTCCATACCCCACTTAAGCTTGACCACTACAGGCTTCCCTGTCAGGTTGTTTAAGAAAGGCTTTGGGTTAACTGGCACAGTCTGGAAAAATCAAGAGACCATTAGTAAGCTAATATCACCCTTTATTATGGCTGGCAAATATACACAAACAGACTCTCAATTCACTCTTTTAACATTTTTAGTACTTTTTAGTAAGTTCCGTAAAATCAATTTAGTGATATCTTTCCAACATGAAATAGTAAGAAAGGCATAACCCTTCTAGAGACACCCGATCAATCTGGTAAATAAGATGATAACTATATGGCACACGTGATGCACCCCATGGATCACCCCTAACTGAGTATCAGATCCAATCGCACTGACTCCTCAATAAAAAATTAAAATATCATAGCCAAGGTATATAAAGGGATAATCATTTTGAGTAAAGAGCAGCTATCTGCTTATCTAATCAAACATTATGTTGTTCCTTAAATTCATTTCACACTGAAGAAGTTAAACAAAATAGAAGATACAGCATTACAGCACATAAGTTTTGCCTAGCTCATTAGGAATTGACACTTTTCACCAGCTGGCCGATACCATGATTTCAGAACGTAAATGCAAATTTGTAACAACTGTGCATTGATACACTTGCAGGAAAATATGGACGCATCTTTGAATTAAGCTAGCAGAAAAAAATGTAACCATGATATACAAATATCATTTGTACTTGCTAAGGTGAAATAACTGGTCTGAATTTTGAAAAGGGAAAATGACTAAGATCGGAAGCATTGGCTATCATAACAAGACTACTAATTACATAGGCTGCATGGTAACATGAGTATAGCGGTCAAGCAAAACAAGGGAAAACCCATGGACCACTCCATGGCGAAACCGAAAGTATAGTAGCCAGGAAAAAAAAACTCGCTTAAACGCTTCAAGCATGGCTTGATGTTAATATAGGACTCATGTGAATCATTCAATCTCAACTGAGTTCCAAGCATGAGTGCATTACAAAATTCAGGTCAAATTTAATAAGTATTTATACAGCTGTTGTAATCTCTAAAGCTTGTGACACCTACACTACAGTTCGTGCGCCTTCAAGAAAATTTTTCTCCTCATCTAAGTTCCATGGAGTATTTCTAAAAACACCCATATCATAAATCTAACCTTCAAGCATCTATCTTGCGGGGATTTGAGATTTGACCTAGGTGTTTCAACGCCCTCTGCCCTTGTTGCCTTCAGCTAGGCACTACTCCAATATATCCTATCCAACCTCTAGAATATGAATATAGACTGAAATTATGCACATAAATCTCAGGCTACTGCGTACGAGAACGTCCACACTTAATCACACGATATTCGAAGTGCAAATAGATCCAGCTCATAAATCACGGACAAAGATAAGTAGATAGACAGGGGAAGGGACGGAGCTTACCGCCATCGGAGTAGACGAACACCGGCCACCTAGGGTGCGATTCGAGTAGATGAAGAGGAAGGCGGCGAGGAGTAGCTGGTCGCGGCCGACGGGCGGATTGGGGCAGCAGAGCCGCGCGGAAACCTGAAGCGGGGTTTAGGAGGAAGGGAGCAGTCGCCAACAGAAATTGGGCTGGGCTGATACCGATGGGCCTTAGTCTTTTATCCTATCATGGGCCTTATGGTTGAATTGTTACTTACTTCTTATTTTCTCCTCGAAAAAAACTTACTTCTTATTTTGAGGGCCTTTATACCCGATATAAAGAGGAAGAAAAAACATTATCACAGTATTTCTAGGGTACGAATACAAAAATTCAAGCGTTAAATTCTGTACGATAATGACGTTTTATTTCTTTTTTTCCCGAAATATTTTGAGAGTTAAGGGATAGATCGATTATTCTACTACTATACTGTCACACAGACAATTCTTCACAGTCACTTTCGTCCAGTACAAGCTGAGCTGCTGTCTTTGCACAAGTCGCAACAACAAATAGAGAGCGACGCATTGATAAAAGACTTCCGAAACTGGTCTTGCATATACTCCTTGTCAAGGTTGGTTTGTCCGGGGAATTAGGCCTGCTAATGGGTTGGGCTGAAACGGGTTCTGCGGGTTGGGTTCCGAGGCGGGTGGGCATTGGATGGGTTGAAGCGGGTTGGGCAGGGTTGGGTTCATAGCATCAGTGGGTTGGAACGGGTTGGGTGTCCTTGGGTTTCCATGGCTTAAACCCGCGGGTCGTCGCCCGAGGATCAACCCGCCGCGAGTCCACAGGCAGCAACAGAGCCGGCGCGCCGGCGGGGCTGCAGGCAGATCCGCGCCGCCGTCCCTCCGGACTCGGCCGCCCGCGCGCTTGTTGACCCTGTCGGGGCGCCGGTGACGGTGAGCCTTCGCAGATGAGCCGCCCAACGCCGCTGCTAATCTCCTCCTGGTTTGCGTGCTGTCTTGCTTCGGTGCTTCGTGGGGCTGGAGAAACAGGGGGATTGGTCGGGGCTTGGGGTGCTCCGTAATAGTCTCTTGCCTCGTGGTGGAAGGTCAACTTCGATTAGTTGTTTCATTGCTTCGTTAGTTGGTTTACCGATTGGTCCATCAATCGATTCGTTTTAATTTTCATCAATTTTACTTCTGAGATGACGATCCTGTTAGGTTGGAGACTCCCATTCAATACAGTTGATTTCATTCTTTTTTCCCTCCTCGATGACTTATTTGTGGAATGCACACCAACCGCCATTCATGTATGTTCCTGCAGTAGAATTTCATTAGAGCATACCAACTGCTGAAGTTACAGCAGATTTCAGTTCTTAGTGCATATTGTTCTTGGACATGTGTGGTCGGACAGTTCCATTTTACCTTGATCTGCATGGAGTATATAAACTTCTTTACTCATACTTGTTGCTTATTCAATTCTTTTGCATTGGAGTATCTAGACAATTCCATGTGACTGTATTATCTTGAATTTCTAACATCTGCTTCTAATATGAACCAGGTTAACTTGCACTTTGCCACTCTGAAAGATTTTCAAGGCAGAATAGCTTGTTATATCAGTTCACTTGCAAGCTCTCTTGCATTACTTGAATAAGTGCAGAGCAATTAACTTATCCTGAAGCTTATATATACTAGCTGACTATATTTGTATATGTACGAGTGTTCCTTTTCCTTTAGACGGCTACATGAATAGTTGGAGAACTTTACACAGGTATCCAGAGTTACAATATCTACTAGTGATGCTCTTCAGCAAACGATGCATCCCAGTAGAAGGTTTTGGCTTTGTTCTGCGTGCAACCCTGTAAAGAAAAGGATTCTGCGAGAGAAGATAGTCCAACGGCCTCCACGGCCCAAACAAACTGTTTGCTTTCTTCTTCCTGACGCTCGCTCGAGAATTCCAGCAAGCACATCCTGTTCTCGTCTGGCTATGGCGGCACCGCGGCCAGGCGAGCGGCTCTCTCAGGCGCAGCGCACGGCCAGCTTGACATCCCTCGCCGGCGGCCACGTCCCGCAGCCTCCACGGGCTGAACCCATGGCAAACCCATGGATGAACAGACGGGGCGGGTTGATCTGGGTGAGCAAGCACCGATGGGGCGGGTTGGTTTGGGTTGATTAATTGATTCTGTGGGTAGGGTTGGGTTCGGTAAACATGCTGACATGCTTCGGGGGCGGGGTGGGTGTGGGGCGGGTTTGAAACCATTAGCAGGCCTACGGGGAATTTGAGATACACCATACATTCCAATCGAAATTAAGCTAAAAAAACATTCCAATCGAAATGCAGCACGTACTCCGCCATGTATTATTTTACTACACGTAACTGTCAGTCCTCCGTGAACACTGTGGTTTCTCAACCAATGGCACACATATACTTAGTTGGTGTTGGAAGCCTGAAAACGGCCTCAGTGTTTACTTTGTCAGTTTTTTTTTAAAAAAAAACGCAATGTGTACGTATCATCGCCTTATCATAATCTCCAACAAATTGTGCAGACGATTTTCACCAAAAGAAAAATTGTGCAGACAAGACGACGAATGGCGAAAGGGCTTGTAGTTACAAGAGTCTCAGTAGCACCTGAGGTCCTGGGTTCGACTCCCGTTAGAGCGAATTTCCTAGGATTTAACAGCGTTGTGCGTTCAGCGGGAGGCGAAGTGGCTGTCGACAGTGAGGCGTCAGTGGTGACTTCGTCAATCTCGAGGATTTGCCGGCTCAGTCTTCTAAGATGTTTATAAGAGTAGGGTTTGTGTATGTACATTCACAGGGGTGAGTGTGCGTGCGTTGTGAGTGTCTGAGTTGTACTGTGTAATTCGGAAAAAAAAAAGAGACGACTAAAAGAGGCGATTATTTCAGAGGAGTTGCCGGATGAACAACTGACGTGTGAATCGATACTTGGCCGCTAACCCGTAGTTATAAATTAACAGTACCTGTCAAGAGAAAAAAATTAATTATCGAAGCAGTAATTTTGGCCATATGCATACAGGTTCTCTCTGATGCCATCAACATCAGAAGATACTCATATCCTGAAAGATAAATATATAATCACCATGCTTATGTTTTGCGTTAAATGGTAAGGACTAGGCTCGGCAGGCGCGCTCCACCGCGCATGAATCGACGTGACTTTTCTACGATGTTGATGCACTTGCCGCTTCTTGCCGGATCCGGCAACTCCTTCACCGGATCTACGGGAAACGTGCCGCCCCGGCCTGGATTGGGCGACCGATTCGGCCTTTGGCGGCGCCACGCGCGGTCTCGCCCTTGGCGATGTGCTACGGCGCGGCCAGCGAAGGGGTGGCCGGGCTAGAGCTGCTGCGGATGGGCAGGCGCCTGTGGCTTGCGGTGGCTGGGCACGAGCATATGTGCGGCGCCGACGGGGCTCGGCCCGGCAGTGGGCTGGAGCCGCGTTGGCGGATCTGCGCGGTGACGGCTGCAACCACATGGAGGCAGCTGGTTCCGCGCGGAGAACGACCAACAACGACGGCGGAGGCAGGTTGGTCATGTGGGGTTTGCCCGCACGGCGGATGGAGAGCAAGGCAGCGGGCGAAAGTCCTTCCCGGCCATGTGCCGGGAGCAGCGACGGTGACGCCTACGGGTGCCATGATTCTCCTTGGAGATGTCGCAGTGGTGCCTTTGCTCGCCTCAGGCATGGGATTCTCCAGCGAAAGCCTTGATGACGGCGTTTTCGGCGTCGTGTCCTCCTTGGAGGTGTCTTATTGGAGGCCCTGACCGCACCATCGCCATTGCCGCCGGACCTCGCCTGCTCGGTTCACGCTGGTTTGGTGTCTCTTCTCTGATTTTTGATGCTCTTTGCTCGGCCTGATTGCCGTCTTCAGGATCTGCGCGCTCCGGAGGTCCTTGCTTCGTCTCCTTCCGGTTTGCATGGTTGGCGCCGACTGCAATGTTCGGCGGCTCACTCTCCTTTGGGGCTTCCTTCCCCCTCAGGACGTCAGTGGGCGTTGGACCTTTTGGCAAATTGACTGGCCAGCCCCTGTTCTGGTTTGATGCGGGCAGTCATTGTCAACCACACGTCTACGCAACACCGATTGCCAACCAACTCAGCAGATCAAGCTGCAAACCAATGAGCTCCGGTGTTTCGTTTCGTTGTTGGTGGATTGGAAGTTTTCGTGTTCGACTAGTGCTGTCATTTGTGCTCTTCTTCGCTTGTCTGAAGCCGGGTTAGCGAGGACAGGGGGCTCGTTCTCCTTTGGTGACCCCTCCCTCCTTCAAGCTCCCACATCTTCTCACCTTGGAGGGCGTTGGAGGACATCGACAGGAGTGGCGACCAGACGGCCAGGGCGTGCGGAGATCCCTATGCCCTGGTTAGATGAGGACAGGAGTTGAAGCTCATAGATGGATGGTGTGAAATCGGCAAGCTAGTTCCGTTGTGATGGTGCAAACTAGTGAATGGAGACATACATAGTCAGTGGTGATGCTTAGGGCTGTTTTCTCCTTATTTTCTTCCTTGTTGTACCTCCCCCTGTAACCTCCTCATGTGTGGGTGCTTAAATGAGCAATGTGCATTGTAATGATGTACCTTTCGCGCTACTCGCGCATTTCGAATGAAAAGTTGGTGGGGAATTCCCCCCGAATTGCTCGAAAAAAATAAAAATTCTTTTGGTTCTTTTGGTCCCAACATCCCACTGCACGCAACACCAGTTCCGACGAAGGGCACAGCGACGCGAAGGGTAAAGTGTCGCCCAGGCGTTGTCGGCCCCCGCGAACGACAGCCCACAAAAATTGGACGAACGACAGGCCAGGAAAATCAGGCCCGACGACCGTCGAATGAAGAGCAGAACGGACAGGAACAATACAGCAGCCGCATGGGCCAACCAGCCCAACAAAAAGGAGCCAGGCAAACGCGCGTGCAACACAGAGGCAAGGCAGCACGCGCGGGACGCTGTAAAAAACGGTTGGACACAACGTGTCAACCCAAAACCTAGGCCACGTCAAGGAAAACACTGTAAGAGGCCCTTGCCTCCCACAGTTGTAAATTAGTATATTTTGGATGGAACTACGATCGTACCCTTTTCGCGACTCTTCCTAACCTAAAAATATACTTTCGTGGATCAGTATATGCCTTGCAAAATTCCACTTGGGCGTACAATATATTTTTGTTGAATCAGTATATGCCTTGCAAAATTCCACTTGGACGTACAATAAGAGTTACCTTGACACGGCTAAAGATAACTGAACAATTATTGTTAGCCGTTGTTGTCAGTAAAACAGCCGGTCACCTCTACAAAAAGTATACTCCGTAAACTCGGGGGGTGGGGCACATATCTTTGCTAGACTTCCTAAACTTTGCTAGTACGCAAGCTAACAACATGACAAATAATAACAACTTGCCCGTAAAACACAACTTATCATCATCTTTGCTAGTTTCTGACTTTCTGGCGGTTTGGCCTTATCACTAGCGATCCATTTTGCGGTAGTGATTAGACAGATTTTGCAGGTTCACGGAATGCACAGGGGCAGCAATTGCGAAGCGGTGTGTTTCCGCACCAGAGCATGCATATTGCAGCATGTGATCCACGCACCTCAATGTACAATGCAGTCTCGCTGCGAGCCACGCAACAGCCAATCACACACACAATCAGCAATAATTAATCAACGAACTCCACGAACAACGTTGCTACTAGCTAGTTCAATTATTTTTTATGTTTTTTATATATAAGCACGGAACACGATTGGTGCGACCGGTTGGTCCGTTCGTCTATTTCTCCGGCCGCCCGATCTAACCGTTTTAAAACTGGGACAGTGGAAGCGCACGAGCTCGGGATGAACCGGCCAGTCATGCATGTGCAGGTATTGTCCACTTAATTAGTGACAGATAAGAGAAGCGTATTTTAGTTGAGCAATATAAATATACTACGAAAGATCATTGGTTCAGATACTAGTATGAATTGTGCCAGTTTGAATTAGAAAACCGTTTGGAAATGTGAAGGCGTCGCGAGATCCCGTAATCAAAGTATCAAACCGCATGATTAAGCGCTGCTGCTGCTCCAACGTGTTAGTAGGTCGTGTGCGTGCTTCTTCCAGTCTAGCCGCGCGCTGGCCATTTTCCCCGGTGGCGCCCAGACGGCCAGACGAACATAGAGATTCATCTCATCAGAGGGCTCCGCAGGGGAATCCGCGCGGTACGCGTTTATCATCATGCGCCTAAGCAGCCGAGCAGCGGCTAGCAGGCAGAGAGAGAGAGATGCCTTTTTAGCTCGTCTCGTGCAGGCTTCTAATATAAAGTTCTAATTAGGCATGAGTACGTAGTAGGTAGGTTCATGCTGCTTGCTACTACTACATGGGGTGAGCACTCAAACTTATTCCTCGCCAAGAGGTTTCCAAGTGTGGGGGCTTGGTCAATGTGAATGCGAGCAGAGCAAACCAAACAAATGTATGTCCGCAATGCGCGCTCGTACGTGTGCTCGTGGCCATGAATTCGTCATCTCCGTGCGAGATGCAAGGTATATGGAGAGGGGGTGATGCATGCAAGAGGAACGAGGGGGCCCCGCCCAACAACCCACCCGGATTTGGGACGGGGCGCGCCACACCACACCACACCAGTGACACCACAGCCTAGCTTGTTGGACTACTGCTTGGACGGTTGGATTCGGACCAGCTTTCCACCGGTCCACCCCGCACCAACAACACCCCAGCCCCAACTGCCCATCCGACCACACCGCTTTCTGCTCCGTCACCGGGAGCGTCTTCTTTTTTCCTTCCTCCCGCACGAAACAAAAGCTTCCCTCTCTCATATCCATCGAGTGCACGCTAGGCGCAGCATGGGCCCGCATCTCATCTTTACCCGCGTCACCAGTCACCACCACCAGTTCCCGTGCACGCGCCATGGCGCTCGCCGCCGCTGCTCGCCGTACGTCGCGGCGATCGGGCGGCTCCTGTTGACCGCCGTCTTGCGCCAGCGTGACGTGCGCCACCGGCGCGGGTGCTCCGGTCCGTGGTAGGTGAACAATCCGAGCCGGGTCCTAAGCGCGACGGAGCGATCCGGTCTGGGCTGCCGCTGAATTACCAGAACGCCCTTAACCGAATCGGTTTTGTTTGACTCGCAGCTTCGGACTGCACGCCTCTGGCTCATGAGGCCATTGTTAACGCTCTGGATCGTAGATTCTGCGATTTTGATCTACTCGATTACTGCCACTAGCAGCTCGGGTGCCGATTTGTGCGCGCAGGGCACCATTTTGTCTGTCCTGCCCGTGATCCAACGCACTCACTCAGTCACACACTTGCAGATCGGGAGTGATAAAACAACCTCGAAGTGATAAAACTGGAACGAATCCATCTGCGAGGAGAAATACAGCACGTTTCTCACTAGTTGGATCGTAGACTCTCTGCGATTTTGATCTGCTCGATTTCTGCCACTAGCAGCTCGGGTGCCATGCAGGGCACTATTTTGTCTGTCCTGCCCTTGATCCAACGCACTCAGTCAGTCACACACTTGCAGATCGGGATTGATAAAAAAACCTCGAAGTGATAAAACTGGGACGAATCCATCTGCGGGGACAATTACAGCACGTTGCTCACTTGTTCTCCCATGTGCACATTCACCCGTTATGACTGACGAATACTATTCCATGGAAGACTTGTCTCTTCCGCTGCTCAGACACTGAGAAAGTCGCTGCAAAAATCTAGACACCCGTTATGACTGACGGATACTATTTGGAACCGTCCGTATTTCGTTTCCTTTTTCAGTAGAGATCAGTCGCTGCAAAAATGGCACTGTGCGGTGGGTGGTGCTGCAAGAGGAAACACAGCAGGGAAAATCGCTTACCAAGAAAAGTTCATCATGCTCCTCAAAGATCTTTGGAACTGTAGGGAAAATTCTCCAACTCGCTTACCAAGAAAAGTTGATCGAGTTTGGACTTGAAAGTTGAAAACCTACCCCCATCATCGATCGACACTACACCAACCCCAAGCGCGCGCGGATCGTGAGAACATCCTGACCGACGCTGGCTGGGTTTGCAGGGAGGATACCGTAAAATCAGCAGACCCCGCTGCAGCGCTGCTAGCTAATGGGGTTGGTAAACGACGTTGACGTGGCGCCTCCGTCCCAGTCAACGAACCACAGCTCCAGCTCCGGCCAGTCTCTCTCAGACTCACCAACCGCGGCAAAGCTTCTTCTCCTACTCCTCCCCCCACTTCCACCTGGGCCCCACTCGTCATCCTGTTCGGGCCCCGCCCACCAACTCTCAACTCCCTGTCCTCCTCTGCTCATATACCAACCTCCATTTCGTTTTACTTGTCACTGGCTAGTTACTGTAGCAACTTTGACCGACCGTCTTTTTCTACAAATTCGTCGTCGATGCCTAAAACTTTCTTATCAATAGAATTATCACTAAACATATTTTGACAACATTGCGCACTTTGAAGTATTCATCAAAATTTTGTAGAAAAAAACGGTCGGTCAAAGTTGCTACAGTAACTAGCCAGTGACAAGTAAAACGAAATGGAGGTTGGTATAACCCACCACCTTCCATTCCTCTGCTCTTCAGGACACTGATCATCATCAGGCCGTCTTCGAGCTCCCCGCACAAGCAGCCATCTCCTTCCTATCTGAAGTATCACCACCACCCATCACCTGCCTGTGCCTAACACGACCTCAACATCGTACCTAACCAAACCCGCCCGTTTCGTCCAAGAAGAAGAAGAGCAGTAAGAGAAATATGGGTTCCGTGGGTGCCGCTGCGCCGGAGGAGACGACGACGACGACGTTCCGGTCGAAGCTGCCGGACATCGAGATCTACAACGGCCAGACGCTGCAGGCCTACTGCTTCGGCAAGATGGCGGAGGTCGGCGACCGGCCGTGCCTCATCGACGGCAACACGGGCAAGTCGTACACGTACGCGGAGGTGGAGTCCCTGTCGCGGCGCGCCGCGTCGGGGCTCCGCGCCATGGGCGTGGGCAAGGGCGACGTGGTCATGAACCTGCTCCGCAACTGCCCCGAGTTCGCCTTCGCCTTCCTCGGCGCGGCGCGCCTGGGCGCCGCCACCACCACGGCCAACCCGTTCTACACCCCGCACGAGATCCACCGCCAGGCCGACGCCGCCGGCGCCAAGGTCATCGTCACCGAGGCCTGCGCGGTGGAGAAGGTGCGCGAGTTCGCGGCGGAGCGCGGCGTGCCCGTGGTCACCGTGGACGGGCGCTTCGAGGGCTGCGTGGAGTTCGCCGAGGTCATCGCCGCCGAGGAGCTGGAGGCCGACGCCGACATCCACCCCGACGACGTCGTCGCCCTGCCCTACTCCTCCGGCACCACCGGGCTGCCCAAGGGCGTCATGCTCACCCACCGCAGCCTCGTCACCAGCGTCGCGCAGCAGGTCTGCATACTTTTGTTTTGCTTCTCTGAATTCAATTCAATTGGACCTCAGCTTTGCTTGCGTGTCGGCGCCATGCCGAGCTCGCTCGCCGCGCCCGGAGCCGGCGCACAGGGCGCACGCACTAGGAACGTTCGTTGGCGCTGCAAAATCCGACAACCCTGAGTTGTCAAACGAGTAGGCCGGCTCATCATAAATAAGCGCGTCGATTCATTGGATTCATCCGGCATTCAACACCGGCGCTTGAATCATTTTAGGCTCGAAACTTTGTTCAGTAGCGAGCTAGCGACGCGGTGGGGCCCACCTGATGTCGCGCCCCACCAACCAAACCAGCATAGAAAAAGTCAACCGCGCGGTGTGTCGCGAGATTCGCCGTGTTCTGCTGCGCTGCTACTGAATTCAAATCAAACCAAACTGATATCGTCGAAATTTCTCTTTTGCTCTAATTAACGAAGGTGGACGGCGACAACCCGAACCTGCACTTCCGGGCGGACGACGTGCTGCTGTGCCTGCTGCCGCTGTTCCACATCTACTCGCTCAACTCGGTGCTGCTCGCCGGCCTGCGCGCCGGCTCCGCCATCGTGATCATGCGCAAGTTCGACCTCGCCGCGCTCGTGGACCTGGTGCGCAAGTACAAGATCACCATCGCGCCCTTCGTGCCGCCCATCGTCGTGGAGATCGCCAAGAGCCCCAAGGTCACCGCCGACGACCTCGCGTCCATCCGCATGGTCATGTCCGGCGCCGCGCCCATGGGCAAGGAGCTCCAGGACGCGTTCATGGCCAAGATCCCCAATGCCGTGCTCGGACAGGTCGGTCAAACAGATAGTACAACTTCCTGATCAACACATAATAAGTACAAAATTTGTTTAAGTTTGTGTGTATTGTCAAGTGGGACCTAATTAATGGCGTTCATTTCCTCTGATCTTGTCCCCAACAGGGATACGGCATGACTGAGGCAGGGCCCGTGCTGGCAATGTGCCTGGCATTCGCCAAGGAGCCGTTCAAGGTCAAGTCGGGTTCGTGCGGCACGGTGGTGCGCAACGCGGAGCTCAAGATCGTCGACCCCGACACCGGCGTCGCCCTGGGCCGGAACCAGCCCGGAGAGATCTGCATCCGCGGGGAGCAAATCATGAAAGGTACGTACAGTTTCTCTTGCCCTCAGAGTACGCATTTGTCCATTCAAAAAAATCCACTTCATGCCGTCGGTGCCTAGCTGGCATGTCATACTCTGATGCTGACCTGGCACTTAAAGGCAAGACGTCTTGGCACTTTCATGCGCGCCCTTGTCATAGCAAGGGCGGTCCCGTTTGTTTCGCGTGCACATTTGCTTAAACTACCTGTTTGGCGCCTCCGGGGGAGAACTGGTATCAACAACTTGTTGTGATGTGGACAAATTTCCAAGAGCTTTTGGTACATAGATTGTAACTAACTCGTTTGGCCTGACCGACTAGGCCACGCGACCATCGTCAAATCTCTTTGCAACTTGACATTTAAGTGTAGGTGGAAGCTTTGGATGATAGTGTAGGGCCCCAAATTATTTTCTTGACCAGGTCCATGTGAATTTGCCATTACAAGTTCCAGCCCCACCAACCATCTCCTCAAAATTTGATAATGGCCCCAAACTTCTTTTCTGATAATTGTCACTATCTATGAATTGTTGATTCAGAACTCGAAATGTGGTTTGGTTCCCTCTAAAAAAATTGTGATTTGACCTTACAACTATGTCGACCTGTTAGTCCATGGTCTTAATGCTGAAATTGCTGTCAAACAATTTTTTTTTCTAAAACTACAAATGCGGCGTGCTTTGGTGTTTGGTTGTGTTTCTGTTATGCTAGCTTGTTGGGTAGTGAAGACTTCTAAAAAGGACTTGTTAGTGGCCTGGTCCCAGCTCCATGCTTAATGATTGGTTGAAGGAAAGAATTTCGTCCACTCCACGTTCTGGTTAGCAGCCGCGCCCGCGTGGTTGTTGGCGCGCGCACATTCCGCGATGGATGGCGAGCAGCGACGCACGTTGGCAGCAGCTACCGGCGACCACCAGTAGCAAAACATCTCTCTATCTGGCCTACTTGCCTGGAACAGCTCATCGTCGCCATGGCGCAATCGAAGTTGTTTCAAATGCCTTTCTTGTCTTTGCGAGAAGCATGTGGCCGCCGCATGATCGAAAGTGCATGGCAATTTCTCTTTCGGGATGTGCCAAGGATAGGTGGCAGGGAAGTCAAAATTTTGGTGAAGGAAGACGATCATGGCCATTGCGAGTGGTGGAGCTGCAAACCCTGCCAAAGTGTGGTGTGTGCTTGACCATGACATTAGGAAGCAGCGGTCCTGGCCAGTGGCCACCACTGGCAGCCTATCTAAACAGTTCTGCCCTGTACACTTTCACATCATGTTTGGAATTGACCAAGACGCATTGCTATTGGGAAATCCGTGCGTGCATATCCACATATTGCATGGACTAGTAGTACAGGACTCGTTAAGGTCTGATGCAGGATTGCTTTTCTGCTGAACTTGGCAATAAAAGTTCGCAGGGTTCTTTGGGCCCCGTTCGGATGAGAATAATAGGGGGTGATTATTACTGTAGATGTCACATCAATACTTCCGGCACGATTTATGTGTACTAAACAAAGTCAAATCACAAAACTAAGTCCAGGACCCCCCCTCTATTTCGCGAGACGAACGTAATGAGGGTAATTAAGCGGCGATTAGACGATGGTTACTGTAGCATCACTGTGTCAAAACATTGATTTCTTTGGCTCGTAGATTCGTCTCGAAAAATAACGCCCGTCTGCAGAAAGGTTTTGCAATTAAATTTTATTTAGTACCCCTAAATAGTAAGATTCTTTTTTACTTTAGAGGGTAGAAGTTTAGAGGGTGAAATAGAGGGGTATCCAAACGCCCCCTTGGTCCATCTAAAAACAAGTTCAATGATTAGTTGGCAGTACTGGCGTCCAAGGAGGGCATCAGTACCACATAGGGACCGGGTGCACAGTCATGGCTGTTCGCCTCGTACTACATCTTTCTTTCAACCACTTACAAACCAATCCAAATCAAACGCTAGCTAATTGTTTGGTGTTCCATCGGCGAACACTTGTGTCACAGGTCAATTCTAGCCTCTCCTCTCTTTTTTGTGTGTGTCACAGATCAATTCTAGTCTGTCTGAACCAACCTGACATTCAAAACCATGAACACCTGAAACTGAAATGCGTTGTACTTGTACCATTCCATGAACACCTGAAACTGCAGCAGGCTAGTCTCGCATGTGCATAGTTCATTAATGGAATCATTTGGCAATATTATCTCATTAGCGAATTATTCTTTCAGATTAAACTAATAACTTGTGAATTATTCAGGGTACCTGAACGACCCAGAGTCGACAAAGAACACCATTGACAAGGACGGCTGGCTGCACACTGGTGACATCGGTTACGTGGACGATCACGACGAAATCTTCATCGTCGACAGGCTCAAGGAGATCATCAAGTACAAGGGATTCCAGGTGGCGCCTGCGGAGCTTGAAGCCCTCCTCATCACGCACCCAGAGATCAAGGATGCCGCCGTTGTATCGTAAGTTGATGTGCAATGTGTTCACGAGCAATCTGTACTGCCCTGCCCTGACCTGCCAATTTCATGGTTTTGAGTTCTGAAACATCTTCCTCATCTTTTCTCTCAGAACGAAGGACGATCTTGCTGGTGAAATCCCAGTTGCCTTCATTGTGCGGACGGAAGGTTCTGAAGTCACCGAGGATGAAATCAAGCAATTTGTTGCAAAGGAGGTAATAACAACGGATCCATATTTTGCTGTAGTAATACTCTTTGTCCATTCATAAGTAAACACCCCACTAAAGCTAACTACATAAGCGCAAACTATGCACGATCATCGTGCATGGTAACAATCATGAAAAAAAAAATCTTGTGCTTAAACTAAAGTAACTTAGTATCGAGAAGATTATTACATGATTTTTGCAAATAAAGAATCAGAACTCATGACTAAAAGTTCACATAATGCAACAGGTTGTTTTTTACAAGAAGATCCACAAGGTTTTCTTCACAGATTCCATCCCAAAGAACCCTTCGGGCAAGATCCTAAGGAAGGACTTGAGAGCCAGGCTCGCTGCCGGTGTACACTGAGTCCATTTCCTTTTCAGTCAGTCACACCGTTGGTGAAAGGCCGTGTAATAGGTGGTGGTATCATTCTTCGCGAAACGGCAGCACGTAATCCTGTACATGTTGCCAAAGAGGTTTTTAGTTTGTTTGTTGGTTGGCCCTGTTTGTATAATGTTCGTAAACAATATATATAGATGCTATGTTGTTTTTGACCAAACGAACAAGGCTGATTACGACAATACAGTGATACATCAATGTATAACCACACGTTCCTATGAAATGTCCTGTTGAAATTTCTTCTTTTAATGGGTGAATCTCGCGACTTCAGCAATAATGTTCCTTGACTCACTACACCTTCATTTCTTAGAAAACAAATACGACCTCCGCCTCCCACACATTTAGATGCAAGAAGCCCTGTGAGAGGATTGAGACTCCAAACATCTAAGGTCATGTTTCAATCCTCTAGCCAGATAAAATTAGCCAATTAAACATTTAACCAGCAAAGCCTCAATTGACACATTCAAGCAGGAGAATGACATTCACAAATGCTATCGTCGTCTAATATATAGGAACGGGGGATTTCTCCAACGCCACATCAAACCTTAGCTTCCGAGTGTAAAAGAACCGTATATTTCACTTCATTTCTCATATAAACTTGCTTAAGGTGTGAGCCGAACGTGCACAAGCAATTGTATGCACCGTGACACTCGTACAAGTCATTTTTTCCTTTCCCGTTCAGCCCTTGTCGCTGTCCTTGCCGTCGTAAATGCGCCAGATTATTGTGTGAAGCGCCGCACTCCGTTATCAACTTGATATGTTGGCGTACTACCTGCATAGATGGCACGCCACCGGCGGCAATACGCATCCGGCATCCAGGTGTGGGCAGTGGTCCTCCGTCGTGGAACCCGCGACGGTTCAAGGTGACCGGCTGGAGGACGAGTCGCAAGGATCGCGTGGAGGGTGCCGTCGTCGAGCACGCTGAGCCGGCGGCGGCGTCAGCTTGGGCTCTGGAGAAGAGGGCGCCCCTCTTCGTCGCCGGCGGCGTGCTTTCCTGCTCCATGGGCGGGTAAGGTTTGGGGATGCGATGGAGGAAGGGGATCGGAAGATGGTGCGTGTTTTCCTGCCTGACTGTGCGAACCGCACTCCTTTTTCAAGTAACTGAATGTTTTTGGCGTAGACTAAACGCCACCGGCCGTGATACCAGCGGCCCGCGAGGGTCCTGAGATATGTATAAATATGCACGAGTAGGGCGCCTCTCCTAGCTTCTTCCTCCCTCTCGTCCATGTCTGCTCTCGTCGTCCCCGGCGCGTCGACCGTGCCATCGGCGGATCACCACCACCACCGCCATGTTGTCCCGACTCCACCAACAAACCGCTCCGTCGCACCACCACCATCACCACCAATGCCAGTTCTTCCATTGGACAACGCTAGTGGCGAAAACAAGATTTTAGAATTGGGTATACAAATATTCTAGTGTTCATATATTACTAGTTAAATATATGTCATATTCTGGTGCATAACATTCAAACTTTTTTTTTTGTGATTCCACAATACAACTCAAACACACACAACGCACGCATAGTTACCTTATAAATGCATATACGCAAACCCTACCCCTATGAGCATCTTCGAAGACTGGTGCATAACATTCAAACTATATTAACCTAACAAAAATAGTTTATGATGACCAATACGTTCTCCAAGTATTTGCACATATCATCACAGACAATGAAGTAGCAAGCAAGTAGTTTGCTTGGAAAAATAAAAGAAGTTGTAGTAGCTCAACGTCAAAATAACCGGTGCTATCATACGAGCATTATTCTTAACACTTCTTAATAGGCCAAGTTAGTCATTGCAGTAACCAGTGTTGTATGCCAATTTCATTTTCTTTTCCCTGGAAACATCTATCGAAATATCAAACATTAGATTTTTACTCCATCATATTTAAAGTAAGACAATATTCTAAAAGAAATTAATTGTACTTTAATATTACTACCATTACAAGGTTCAAAGGTGACATGAGGATTCCATAGGAAGATAAGAATTTAGAAAGAAAAGAATATTACACTTGTCCGGGCTGCGGAAAACAATGAAGCTTTAGCAACAGGAGAACCTATTAGGTTTGGTCTATTGTTGTAGTATAGTTTTGCCGATCTCATTTTCTTTTACCTGGAAACACTTTTCAAAATATCAGTCATTAGATTTTATTCCCTATGTTATATCAAAAAAAATATTTTATTCGCTATAATATTTGAAGAAGGACAGTGGCCTTAGATGGATTCTTGGGTTTTGCTTTGACGCTTATACATTCTAATGTCGATTTGCTCTGTCAAAGAAACGTGCGAATGGAAGCGAACCATGCTATAAAGAGGAGCTTGCCCAGTAGGTAGCTGCAGATGAAGCCTTTTTTGACAACAAGCATGAAATATTCAGTTTCTCTCTTAATTTACAGGTGCTTTGTCACTGAGAAACGTCACCCTATTCTCGACCTCGTCCGTCAGCTGGTGCTCCCTCTTCGCCATCTCCTTGTAATGATGCATCTGATCTCAGAAAATGTGTAGTCCTCGTCGCTGTCCTTGCTGTCGCAGATGCTCCAAGAGACCCCGGGGTAGCTATAAGAGAGGCTCAGCCTCACAGATCAGAGTGTCCAGTCCAGCTGCGGCGCCTTCTTGACGGAGATGCAGACCGGGCAGTGCGCACGAAGATCTCCAGTCCAGCTTCTCGAGGCTTGGCGCGTTTAATTATGACGATGTTCCGCGCCTTGTGGACGTCGTCGATCGCCAGATGCTCCATGCAGCTAGCTGCACCAGGAGATGATGATGCGGAGCCGGAGCAGGCCGGTGAGGCTGCCCGGCACCTTGAGCCGCCAGTTGAAAGATGTCCAGCGAGGTGAGCGTCCCGCCGCGGTTGTAGTGTTGTACACTCGCTGTACTGTACATGTGTTGGTGACGCCGGCTGAGCTGATCCAGGAGGCCGCACAGCTCGCGGCAGAGGCCGTCGAACCAGCGGTCGTACTTGAATCGGACCTCGAAGGCGGCGACCGGCACGGCGCGGGACTCGAGGACGCATCCAGCTGTGGGCAGTGCCCGCGGCGGTTCAAGGTGGCCGGCTGGAGGACGCGTCGCAAGGATCGCGTGGAAGGTGGGATCGGCGCGTTTTCCCGCCAGGAGAAACCCGCTCCTTTTCCGGATTGGAGTATGTGCGTAGAAGAAACGCCGGCACAACGGCCCAACAGGGTGTGTGTATATATATGTTCGACGGCTCTGTCCTCCACGACGGGACCGGCCGCGCAGGCATCGGCGGCGTCCTCCGCGACTGGGAGGGCCGCATCGTGTTCGCGTTCGGCGAGCGCACGGCCCACGCGCCGATCGGCGTGGTGGAGGCCCGCGCGCTCATCCGCGGCCTGCACCTCGTCCTGCAGAGCGGGCCCTTCGTCGCCACCCGGCCGCTGCTCGTGGAGGGCGACGACCTGACCCTGGTGCGCCTGCTGCGCGGGGAGTCGCGGCAGACGCGCATCCCGCTGCCCATGGAGGAGGAGATCCTGGAGCTGCTCGGCCGCTTCCGCGGCGGCTGCGAGGTTCGCCACATCTACCGGGAGGGAAACCAGGTGGCCGACAAGCTCACCAAGGAGGCGTACCGCTGCCCCGGCGTCTGGATCGACGGCCGGATGGTGCCCCCCGGCGTCTGGGACAAGGCCGAGGACGATCGCCACGGCGTCGTGCATCAGCGAGTCCGACCCGTGCCCGTGTGATCGATGGTTCGTTCGTTGAAGATCCCGATCGAGCCGCTCGCCAACAACTTACTCGAGTCCGGCAAGGAAACGGAGCCAAGATCCACCTCTCGGACAAGTATTTGTGCACGGAACGCCAATGTCATAGCACTAGCTGGCGGAGAACAAGCGCGAGGCAAATGGCCTCGCCGATCTTGTAAACTGTTGTGTATAAGGGGAGGAGCGCCCATAGTCATGCCCCGAGGATGTAGGCACGTAGCCGAACCTCGTTAAAAAACGCCGCGTCTCTTGCGTTTTGTTTTTCTTCCTTTCGTGCTTACGTTGATTTGCTCCGCTGAAACGTGGGAGTAGAAGCGACGATCCATGCTACGAGGAGCACACCGGCCGGCCCGTGGATGATCAACCTTTTGTTGTTGACAACATGTACGTCGATACGAACGGTGTGACGTGATCAGGTCAGCCTACGTTCTCCTGCTCTTTCCTCTCCACTCAACCCCAATGATCATCTTCTTCAACAAAAAATGATTCTAGCCTTTTCTAGCTCTTCAGTTTTCTTTCTTTTCTGCTTACGTTGAGTTGCACTGCCGAAACGTGAGAGTCGATCCGTGCTACAAGGAGTTTGCCGGCCCCGTGGATCATCAAGCTTTTGCTGTTGACAACATGAACGGTGTGATGGAACGCCTTGCACTGACGTGAGAGCATCTCCGAAATAGCCCCAAAACCTCTCCTTAAATCAAAATAATAGGATTCAATCAAAAAAACCATCTCCAACAGCACCCCAAAACTACTCCCAACTTTTTCATACCCCCTAAACTCCCCTCATTTGTAGCTACAAACAGGGGAAGAATTAGGATCCCCATTCCTTCTTCTTTCACTAAAATTAATGATTTTGTGGCCCCAAATACTGACGTGGCCCAATCAAAATTGTTTTGATCCATTTTTAGGGAGGAACTGTTGGAGGAGAAAAGAAAAATTGCCCCGTATAATTTTTTGGTTAGCCCCAAAAACAAGTTTATGAGGCTAATTTTTTAGTAATCTCTTGGAGATGCTCTGATCAGGTCAGCCTACTCTGCTCTCTCCTCTCCACTCAACCCCACCCCATTGATCATCTTCTTCAACATAAATGATTCTAGCCTTTCCAGTTCGAACAAATCTGCCTAGCTCCTTCATGAATCTCCACGATGCATTCAAGGAGTATGTTCAACGTTTGTATTCATCCTCTGTTTCTCTTAAGTCTTCTCCGTCAGTCTCTGTCCATTTGCTCTGCTTCTCAGTTTCCCGCTGCCCATTTGCTCTGTTTCTCAGCTTCCCACCGCCTCCCTCTCTTTCCCGGCAGATACGAATGGCTTCGAAAATGGCCCACGAAATACTAGGCCCGTGAGAACTTGCACTGGGCCTACGCTTATAGTGGCCACTTGTGATACAAGGAGTTTGCCGGCTGGTGGATGATCAAGCTTTTGTTGTTTACGTCCAACGTTTTGTTCGTCCTCTGTTTTTCTCCGTCCATTTCCTCTGTTTCTCAGCTTCCCGCCTCCCTCTCTTTCCCGGCAGATATGAAACGGGTTCAGAAATGGCCATTGGGCCTGCGCTTAGTGGTCGGTCTCACTTGTGAGAATCGCTTATATGAAGATGAAATTCAGACCATTCCCACAATAAATAAATAATTGATTCAAACTTTCTTTCCAGCGAGTAAAAGAACAGCAATTCATTTCTCATTTAAATTTGATCAAGTTGAGCCAAACTTGCTCAAGCAATTCTATTTCCAGCAAAGGTAGGGAGAACACAATAAGGGCCCGTGACACTCTGCTCCCCTGCTCACTTGCTCCGGACCTGCCTCTGCACTTACAACACACCCCGGCTTGATTGAGCTCGCCTGTGATGGATCAGCTTGTTTGTCCTAGTGATGCGTGCACTGCCCGCCGGCTGCGGAGGAGCAAGGGCGGCGGAAGAGCTCGCGCGCGGAGGAGACGGCGAGGACGGCCATGCCTGCGGCGGCGAGCATGCTGCAGAACATGCCGGCGGCGATCTGCTCGCAGAAGCGGGTGTAGATGTTGCAGAGCTTGCTCCACTGCAGCGCCTCCACGCCGGTCAGCGCCACAAAGCACGCCTGCAACGCCGCCACCGTCATAGCGAACACCATGTACGCACACCCCTGCAAAGAAGAACAGAAAACAACACCATAAATCTCACAACTAGTTTCAGTAATAAAAAAGAGAAGAAGAAGCTTCTCGCTGCACGCCACATGAACAAATCCTAAAGAAATCTCAGACAATAAATCCTGGGATTCCAAGCTAATCAAAACAAGCTGGCTGACGCGGCCAAAGTCGCAAATCGGACGTGCGGCCTGGCGGTGCAGTTGCAACTGCATCAGTTAATACAGGTTCATTTCTTTCCAGTCCCCTGACGTGGAAGGCACGAGCTGCCACAAAATGGTGCATCTCCGATCACGACATACTCTGCTGTCTCGCAGCACTGCTTGGCCATAACCACGCGCTCGAGAACACGCAAAATTAGCAACAGCTGATAGTAGTTGATTGGGCTAGCTGGCTGCTTGAGACTGACGCGTTTAAATGTGGAAACGGTTGGGCGGCAGGACAGGCTGCTCCGTTTCGGTGTCTGGGCAAATCGAGTCGTCGGAGTAATGAGCAAAAGTGTACCTTGTCGAGGAGGAAGGAGAGGCAGGCCATCCCTCTGCTGCGACGCCGGTAACCGTCGTCGCCGGCCGCGAAGTGGCCCAGGTAGAGTGTTCTGGCGAGCTGGATGACGTGGTACCCCGACGCCGCCGCGGATGCCATGATCAGCACCCTGTCGACACTCGACACACGGGCATCAAGTACTACTTCAGTGTTCGTTCAAGTACAGGATTCTTTTAACAACAAAGCGTTAAGGTTCAAAGGTACAGAGAATGCAGAGGTTAGCGTACCAGAGGGCCTGCACTTCCTTGGAGACGGCCTTCTTCTGCACGAAGAACACCGTCTTGGTCTGCGCGCTGAGACCCAGCAGCAGCGCCGCGGCGGCCGCCATCGCCGCGCACGCGCCCCGCAGGAGGCTCTCCCTCTTCACCGACAGCGGCAGCCCTGCCGCGGCCATGGCTTCTCGACGTCTCGATCACTCTCTGACCCTCGTCGCGGCGTGCCTGTGCGTGCGCTCGCTGCACAACCGAGCTGGCCTTCGTTTCCTTTGTGGAAAAGAGCAGCGTTTTTATAGACGCAAAGCGTCGAAGACCAAAAGCAGACACTTATTGCGTTCACTCCAAAAAGCCTGAATATCGCATCGGCAAGAAAGAAAGAAGCTGAATGTTTGTGTACACTAGTACATGAACATCTTAATTTCCCACTGTCGTAAATAATCGAAATAAGAAAAATGTTGGCTAGCATGCTTTCATTTTACTGAGCACTCTCCCTTTTCAGAGATGGCTAATTATTCATGATTTTTTATAGGAATGGTTGTCCATGTACTGTTAAAAAAAAAAGTGGAGCCACGCTGAAAATGTAAGCATGTCGTGTAAGGCAGTGCACCCATCGAAATATTGTAGTACTATAATTATCTGCAGGTCTTCGCATTGACAGTACCACTCAGGCTCACTACAGCCGCAGCTTGGAGCGTCAATGCGCATAAAAGCCTCAACCACTTGGAATGCGATGCGTTGCCGCTCTAACTTAAATTTATAAATTGCTGACCTGGCATCAAATCAAAGCGAAAACAAAACGAGTTCGACAAGCATGTGTAATGTGTTTTATTTGAAGCTGCTAAAGAAAGACCACAAATTAAATCGGTCGATTCATCTAGTTGGTCATTTTGATTTATTGATATGTGGTAGTTTCAGAGACTGAATTTAGGGAGCTCAAGCTGGTACGCGGAGACATCGTCTTGTATCGAAACGCGCTCCCCTCCTCCTCCGCCGCCGTCGCCACCATCCCTTCCCCGCCGCCGTCCCCGCCCTCCCCCGCCTCCCTCCCCGGCGGCACCCCCCTCCGCCCCCCTCCCCGGCCACCCCCACCCTCTCATGGCGCCAGATCCGACTTCTCGCGCTCGCTCCGCGCAGCCTCCGCCTCCATCCCTCCAAGATCCGGTCGCTTCTTCCTCCGCCCCCCACGCCGGCTCCTGGGCCCATGTCGTTGCTCAGGGGACGGACCCTGGTCCGGCGATTGACGAGCTGTGGGAGGCTGCCTCCTCGGCGGGTTCGGATTCATCGGAGGGGAGCTTCGCTCGCCGCATGAGGCATCTCGGCCTTCTCGACATCAAAAGCAAAGGCAAATCCTTGGCTGCCAGGTCCAGGTCGCCGTCTCCTCGGTAGTTCTCCTCCGGGTCGCCTTCCCGGCAGCGGGGCTTCATGGCGGAGGCACGTCGCTCACCACCTCGTCGGCCGCACAGCAGACCCTGGAGGGCCATGGGGGAGCCAGCCATCGGGCCGCCTTCGGGGCCGGCGGTGGATGACGATGGATGGCAGCTGGTGCAGCGCAAGAAGAGTCCCAAGCGTAAAGCCTCACCCTCTCCTTCCTCGCCGACGGGCCAGAGCCGGCCGGTCCCGGCGGACCTGGTGGGCAAATGCTTCAACTGCATGTCGCCCGACCATGTCAGGGCGGACTGCAGGTCAGAGCCAAGGTGTTTCAACTGCAAGGAAGTCGGACACCACGCTGTTGGCTGCAAGCGCCCGCGCTCTCCGCGCGCCGCCGACCAACAGAACAGCCGGGCAACCCGGGCAAGAACGCGCGGTGTGCATGAGTCCGTGAGGTTTCACAGAGAACTGGAGGTCGCAAGGTCGCATTTTGCGCCCGAGGTCGCAAGGTCGCGTGCCGCGCCCGATGTCACTTCGTCGAGGCCGGTGCCTGAGGTCGCAAGGTCGCGCGCCGGCCGACAGACGCCTCTCGCCGACTGCTCGGCTTGGCCGCCGCTTGATGCTCGTGTCATCCTGACCCAGCGTCGGCGTCGGGAGGCTGCACTGTCGTCGCAGGCTAACAGGACTGATGCCATGGCCCCCTCCCAGGCTGCTGCGTGCAAGCTGCAAGAATGCAAGCCAGGGGCAGCGGCGCTCCCTGGGACCTCCTGCTCCCCTCCTCCGCCTTGTGCGCCACCCAAGCAGGAGCACAGGACTCAAGCGACGCGGCCTCCTCCTCCGCCCCGGCCGTCTCCCCCTCGGCCCCAGCAAAGGGCTGACCTTGCTGGTTCACCGCCGTGGAGGCCGCTGTCTGGTCGTACCCGAAGAGAAATTTGTGTTCTGCCGCGCACAGCTGAAATTGATGCAAATGAGCTAGCGCTGTCCAGGGCACTTCTTGCGGAGGTGGGTGGCTGCCAGAATGAAGTCTCCGCCGAGCAGATCAAAGACCACCTGTGGCGCTTCTTTGGCGTCTCGTCGAATGCTGTAATGGTCCATGTCTATCAGCCTGAGGATTGGCTGCTCATGTTTAAGGACCCGGCTGGACTTGATGCGGGTGTTGCGCTCACCTTGCCTGCCGGTGGCGCGGTTTCATCTCACTGTCAAAAGATGGAGTCGATTGCAGCAAGCTGAGTCGCTGCCGTTGCGTTACAAGGTACAGGTGTCCATGACTGGGATCCCTGCCCACCTTTGGTCGCTCTCCACTGCGCAACTGATTCTTGGATCAGCGTGTAATATTCTGGCCATGGCCTCTGAAACGGAGTCTAAAGCCAATGTTGCAGAATTCAAAGTACTCACAGCATGCCTGCACCCAGACTTGATCCCTGAACAAAAACTAGCTTCAGTACCAGAACCTGGAGCTCCTCATCTGTCCCTATATTACCCGGTTGACATCAGGATTGTTGATGTCCAAATCCTCCCTCCTGCTGCAGACTCGCAGCTACCTCCTGGTGATCATAGCAGAGGTGGCGGTGGTGACGATGACAGTGGCTCTCGTCGCCGCCCCGGGCATGATGGTCACAGTGGGTCGCATGGTCGTGGTAGTGGGTCGCATGGTCGCGGCTTCGGTCGGGATAATCGGTCGCGGGGTCGCAACGGCGGCCGTCGTGGTGGTCGTCCTGGAAATAGCAATGGTGGTCGCGGTGGAAACCGTAATGGTGGTCGTGGTCGTGTGGGTGCTGGTGTTGGAGGCAAATACTGCCAGGCTAGTGGACATGAAGAAGGTCGCTTTGGTCATACTTGTGCTCTGACTGGTGGTTGGGACAGTGGTCGTGGTAGTCAAGATATTGGTTGCATTGTTAGCGCTGGTGAACAGCGCTTGGGTCATGAAAACGGTCGCAATCTGCGGCGCAAAATGGAGCTCCCCGCTGGGTCTGGAGGGGAAACGGGTGCTGGCCAGGCGTCCTCCCATGAACCTGTCTGCCACCGCCCTCTCTCGCCTCCGCCCCTCCCGTCCTACCCGCCATGGGGCTTGCAAGGAATCCACGCGCCGGCAGCCTCCTGCTTCTCTACAGATCCCAGTTCTTTCTTTCGTCGCTCGGGGCTCTCCCCTTTCGCCAGGCCTTTCCGCCCAGGCTGCGAGACCCAGCGCCCGGTTGGGGAGGCCGGCTTGCCGATGGGGGAGGCGGTACCCGGCTCTAGTAGCCCGGCTGTAGATGACATTGGTGCTTTGCCTGAGCTGGGCGGTGATGATGCTGAAGGCAACCTTCCGCCCCCCGGCTTCTCATCACGGTGGAAGCCAACATGTAATAATGTCATAACCTTGGTCCCGGTCGCTCTTGTTTTTGGCACTATCAAGGCTGCATTATCTTCAGTATTGAGGGAACACCATTGCACCACAGACCAGCCTGGCACCCCTCCTCATCACTCTTCCAACTGCTCACCAACAGGACCAGCTGTGCCTCAACATGCTCCTGATCATGAAAAAATGCAAGATTTCGTCACTCTAGTGTTGGCTCCCCTTCCGTCGCCGGTCTCCCAGGCTGCGCCCAAGCCGAGAAGGGCGAGATCGCCTCCCAGCCTTCCCAGGAGGAGTCAAAGAATTGCAACTAGAAGTACTATGCGTGGATCGTCAGCAAAAATGGTCGCACAAACCAAGTTGATGAAGGCTTTAAACATTATCTCCGGGGACCAACCCCCGGATACCGAGTCGTTCGTCCAATACATGAAGATCTTCGAACGGGGGCTTACTGAGGAGGAGTGCGTGGCACTTGGTGAGCTGCTCAACAGTAACTTCTCGGTGGATTACTTGGTCGAAGAGCCGGACGAATAGGTCTAGGCTTCAGGTCGTCTTTCTATTTTTGTTGTAATGGCTTCTCTTAATTTGTCTGTGTGGAACGTCCGGGGACTTAATAGAAAATCCCGGCGTACCGCTGTGCGTGAGTTGGTCGCGTCCGAGCATGTGTCCCTCCTGTGTCTGCAAGAGACCAAGCTCGCAGTTGTTTCTTCTTCTTTAATGATGGAAATGTTTGGAGCAGAGTTTGACTATTATGATGTGCCTGCTGTTATGACTCGTGGTGGTATTATTATAGCCTGGAGAAAGGGGGACTGGGTTGTGTCGAACCCAATTCAGGGCTCCTTCTCCCTATCGGTCAGGGTGCGCCCGGCTGGGGACCCCAACCAGCCCAGCTGGCGTCTGACTAATGTCTATGGTCCTCAATCGGTCGCAGATAAGGTCGCGTTCCTTCAGGAACTTAAAGATTTAGGACCCTCATCTCCTGGGCCATGGATGATTTGTGGTGACTTCAATTTAATTTACAAAGCAGAAGACAAGAATAATGCGAGGCTAAACAGGAGGATGATGGGTCGCTTTCGCCAAGTTATAAATATGCTTGAGCTAAAGGAGGTCTTCTTGCACGGTCGCTTGTTTACATGGAGCAATGAACGACGTCATGCAACTTTGGAACGCATTGATCGGATTTTCGTCACGGTCGATTGGGAAGATATATACCCCAATTCCATGCTGCATGCTCTGTCTTCAAGGTGCTCGGATCATGCACCGCTCCTGTTGCAATTTGACTCCCTTTGGCAAAATAAGCGTCGTTTCCGATTTGAGGCCATTTGGCCCAAGTTCGATGGGTACCTTGAGGCGGTACGTGAAGCGTGGTCTATACCAACTCCCCTAGAAGACCCGCTACGCACCATAGACCAAAAGCTTAGGGCAGCTAATCGTGGCCTGCAAAGCTGGAGTGCCCGATTTGTTGGCAGCATCAGAACTAAGGTCGAAATTGCAAAAGAAATCATACTCAGACTGGATGTTGCACAAGAAAAAAGGTCGCTATCCCCTGCGGAACTAAGCCTGAGACGCCAGACCAAGCTAAAATACTTGGGTCTCACCTCCCTCCAGCGTACAATTGCCAGGCAGCGCTCCTCCCTTAACTGGCTCTCGGATGGCGATGCAAGCACTAAGTTCTTCCACTTGCACGCGTCTTTTAGGCGCAGAAAAAATTTCATCCCATCCTTTGTCGTGGAAGGAAACCAGGTCGTGACCGAAGAAGGGAAAGCGCAGGCTGCTTATGACTTCTTCAACAGCCTGCTAGGTACCAGTGCAGAAAGGTCGTTGCGGCTCAATCTGGCCGAGCTTGGAATCCCATCCCTTCCCTTAGAGGAGCTGGCTGCTCCGTTCACTGAAGACGAAATTTGGAAAATTATCCGTGAACTCCCCCCGGACAAGGCCCCGGGCCGGATGGTTTTACAGGTCGCTTCTACCAGTCTGCTTGGTCGATAATCAAAGAAGATATCATAAAAGGGTTTAACGCCCTGTCTGTGATGGATGGCAGGAGCTTCCATCATCTCAATGATGCTCTGCTTATTTTATTGCCCAAAAAGGTCGCCCCTACGCTGGTCTCGGATTACAGACCAATTAGCTTAATTCATAGCTTTGGAAAACTTTTCTCGAAAGGTTTGGCTAATAGGCTGGCACCCTATCTACAACAGCTAGTTAAGCTAAATCAGAGTGCTTTTGTTAAAGGTCGCTACATACATGATAATTTCAGATATGTCCAGGGCTTAGCTAAAGCACTACACAGGAAGCGTCTCCCTAAGGTTTTGCTCAAGGTCGATATAGCGAAGGCCTTTGACTCAGTCTCGTGGCCCTTCCTTCTTGAAGTTATGGAGCATATGGGTTTCCCCCCCCCCCCGGTGGAGGGACTGGGTCTCTCTGATCCTCTCCACAGCAAGCACCAAAATACTGCTCAATGGGAGCCCGGGTCGACGCATTTGTCATGCAAGAGGTCTCCGTCAGGGCGACCCCCTGTCTCCAATGTTGTTCCTCCTTGTCATGGAAGTTCTAAATGCATTGGTCGCCCTGGCAGACACTAGGTCGCTGTTTACCCCGCTGGGCATCCCCAAAGCTAGGTTCCGGGCCTCTCTTTACGCTGATGATGTCGTCTTTTTCATCGCACCAGTCGCAATGGATCTAAGAGCTATTTCGGAGATTCTTCGGTTGTTTCATGGAGCTTCAGGCTTAGCCACTAACTTCGCGAAGACGAATTTCTATCCGATCCGTTGCTCGGAACTAGAGATCGCCACTGTAATGGCCCATCTCCCCTGCCAGGAAGGGGTGTTCCCGTGTAAATACCTAGGGGTGCCCCTTTCCATCTGGAAGTTAACCAAAGCGGACCTCCAACCCCTGGTGGACAAGGTAGCAGACAGGCTACCAACTTGGAAAGGTCGTCTTCTCAACAAGGGTGGTCGCCTGGCACTCACTAAAGATACGCTATCTGCCATACCGGTTTACCTCTCCATTGCGGTCTGCTTATCCAGCTGGGCTATTGAGGCAATTGAGAAGATTATGAAAGCCTTCCTCTGGACAGGCACAGAGGTGGTTAAGGGCGGTCAATGCTCAGTCGCGTGGTCGAAAGTTTGCAGGTCGCTTGAGTCTGGAGGACTTGGTATCAGGAACTTAAGGCTAAATGGGGAGGCTCTAAGGATGAGGTGGAACTGGCTCGCAAGGGTCGAACCAGACAAGGCCTGGGCCGGCATGCCGGTCTCCATCAGTCCCGAAGCCCAGGCGCTCTTTGATACTTCTCTGTCTGTCACGGTGAGGGATGGCAAATCCGCCTTGTTCTGGAAAGATAATTGGTGGCATGGTCGGTCGCTTCAGTCCCTGGCACCTAATCTGGTAGCAGGAATCCCCGTTAAAGTGCAAAAAACTCGCTCGGTCTCCGAAGCCCTCACCAATAGGCGTTGGATTAAGGACTTTCAGGGCCCTCCAACAGTGCAAGTGATTCTGGAGCTCTTCAAGGTGCTGCGTGTGGCCTCCGAGCTAACACTATCAGATGAGCCAGATACTTTCCATTGGAAATGGACAGCGGATGGTCGGTTTTCTTCCTCTAGTGCCTACAACGCCTTCTTTATTGGGCAATCAGAGGTTCTAGGCGCCCGCCTCCTTTGGAAAACGCGTGCGCCTAACAAGTGCCGCTTTTTCTTTTGGTTGGTCTTGCTTGGTCGCAATTGGACTTCGAACAGGTTGCTTCGCCATGGGTTGCGAGACGACGATACCTGCGCATTATGTGCACAGGAGCCAGAGTCGATTGACCATCTGCTGCTGCAGTGCGTATACAGTCGTGAGACATGGCACAGAGTGCTACGCAGGGTGAGGCTCCATCATATCTCCCCCATGGTAGGACAACTACCATTCGTTGACTGGTGGTTGAGGTCGCGAAAAAGAGTACCCAAGTTGCTGCGCCCAGGGTTCGACACCCTTCTGATCTTGGTCGCTTGGAGACTCTGGAAAGAAAGGAATAGTAGGGTCTTCGAATTCCAGGCGCTCCAGCCGGTCGCTCTGGCACAGGAAATCATCGACGAGGCCAACCTATGGGCTGCTGCAGGGTTCGTCAAGCTTCGAAAGCTACTTCAACCAAGGCGGAGCTGATGTCTTTTAGTTGTCTCGCCCTAGTGGGCCTTTTGTTGTTTTTGCTTCTTTTGGGATCCTGTTCCCGTCTTCTTTGTGTTTGTTTTGTACGTTTTCAGCTGTAAGGGGCTTCTGTTGGCCCACCGGTCTGTTTGTAGCTACCTTTACTTCGTGGTCGGCTCTTTGCTGAATCCCCTAGGGGGTTTGGTTCTGACCATGTCGTATACATTTTCTCTTCTTCTTAATGAAATACGTGCTCCGCACGTTCTCCAAAAAAAGAGACTGAATTTAATGTTTTTGTATAACTCACCTTTTTCTTTCAGGGGTCCCCATGCTTTGGCTGTTTTGCTTATACTATACTTTGTACAAAGAAAATCTGCTAAAATAAAAAGTGATGCAAATTGGTGACTGGATAAACGAAAATTGAGCTTTGTTGGCAGAGGGCCCAGATGCCGTATTTCGGTCAACATCAACCCCAACACTTCATTGTAGGTTTTTCCTAGAAGAAAATTCAGGACACCTTGAATCCAGATCACTGTTTATAAAATAATTGCGTGATGCTAACGTTGGCTGTTGACCTCATCATCCTATGACAGCTCCACAAATCATGGACTAGAATAAGGTTTACCTGTCCATTTTACCCTTTAATAGCTTGTGACTCCATTAGTGACACCCAGGATTCAGGATTGCAGAGATGGCTGAGAGGAAAAGGCACAAGTAACCACTAAATTGATGGTCCAACCTCCAATGCAAGATACGGCAACCTAATCACTAAATTGCCAACATAACAGCACAAGTGTAGTACTTATAAAACAGTTAAGTCATTGAAACATATTTCCAGTTCCCTTCAAAAAAAAGAAACATACTTCCAGATACACTACCATGCACACACTGCTCTTTGTATTTATTCAGTGTTGTTCTAAGCAAGGTGGGATATCCATTTCACATTGTCGTAATGTTATTCACAAAAGGGCAGAAAAGAAAAAGATACAGACACATACAGTCTGAGTATTATGCTAAAATTAGCAGGAGCTATATTATACAAGCAATTGAGATACATATTTTACAAGATAGCAGAGCTAATCGTTGTACTTTTCAGAAATTTGTGTCAAGGGAAACCAGGGTGGGGTGAGAGCCAAACAACAAATTTACAGCATCAACATCTAACTGTTATCAACACAAGCGACTGTGTTAATCCTCCAACTCAACAAGCTGCGCTCTTCTCTCAGCGGCTTTCTTCCTGACGAAAATTCCCCACCTCATAGCTGCCTTTATCTTGAGCCACCCAACGACAGCTTTGCCAGATGAATGGCTGCGCTCGCCTTCTAAACCAAGGCTTGGTAAGGGAGAGGGCATGTACGACTGGAAGTTGAACGTATCATCTGGCATACTGCTAGAAGCTCCACCCATACTGAAGACCCTCAGCAGCTGCTGCATGTCTTCACTCTCAAGCATTTGGTGGCTTTTGAGGCGGATATCTTCAGTGAAATCATCAGGATACTGACTTTCACGATTTCTAGGCCAATCGACATACCCAACGTTTGCTGGCTCAATTGATTGAGAAATTACTTGCTGTAATGGGCCCAGTTCCAGACCCATTGTATCATTTGCGTTTTCTTGATTAACAGACCCCGTCAGCATGTTGGGTGGTAAAAACGAAAAGGTGTCGTCATATGGCATGCCAACATTGGCAGATGTACTTTGAATCTCAGCTGCACGCTCTGTAGCCTTGTTGGCATCATAATTTATGGAGTCTCTTGCACCTGAAATAAATTAAAGCGTATGGTTTCAAAGACTCGTCTAAATTGCCATTACTTATTTTGCATGCACTGTAATTCGTAACAAATGCAATGTCCTTTTCTTGTGTATCAAGAAAATATAGTGTCTCAATAAAATTAACCAAGTTACAAGATGAAATATGAAAACATGGGAAGTGGTATCAAAGCTTCAGATGTTACCTGCTTGTACTGATCCTGGCATGCTTGTCGAAGAAACGTGCTGCTCGTATGAAGCAGAACTCAAACTAGGATGATGTGTCTCAGCTTGACCACTGGATGTAGTTTTTTTCTTTGGTTTAGGGTTTAAGAGAGCTTTACCATCATATTCAATGACATACATCCAATTATCATATGCTTTCTTCACCAGTGCATCAGCAAACAGCTGTAAAGAACAATGAGGTTCTAATCAGCCTGGGTTTTTTCAATTTTTTATTTTATGTTGAAAAATCTCTCCGACAGCTCATCATGCCACTGGAAAAGGAGCTCATCAGGCAGTTACTCAAATGGAAGCTTTCAACATACTAAGAAATCCGTACAAGCTTATACATCTCCAGAAGTTGGAGCTGACTGTTGACAGATTGAGTAAAGCAGTCGTGACTCATGACAATATCCTTCTCAATGATATTACCACCGGATGAAAAATGTTAGGACATGGTCATTAGTTTGAATTTGAACTAACGATCATGTCCTAATGACAAAAAAAAAAATCCGGAGGCAGTATGCTGATGTCTTCTGTACCAAAATAAGAATCCTAGATAATAAACTCTATCTATATGCATCATCCTGGTGTCTGAAGAAATCTAGATTCCAGATCAATGTAAATAACATGAATTTCACAGTAATAACTATTGACATTTCCATCCTCTATTCAATGGATTCTAAAAGCATTAACTTGAAATTTTTCAAAAGATAGCATTTACTTGCATTAGAGCATGCAAATCTGAATGACAACAACATTTTCTTTTAGTTTTGGAACACAACTAGACTGTATGTTTAATATATGCTAACAATACTAACCTTTTGGCTATCATCAAGGCCCTCAGATGAGTAGAACTGCTCGCCAGAAATCAACCCACAAAATGCGTAGATGTTGTTGAAAATAGCACCAACAGCACTGCTCTCATCAGAATAGTATATGTAGTACTTTCCACTTAATACGCAAGTCTTTGCATGTTCCACAAGGGTTTCCCACATCTTGTTGGACATACCACTTCCAAGTATCTATCATTACAGAGTAACAGTTTAGAAGATTCAACTCAACTGTGCAAAATAAAATGCCTTCATATAACGAGAACTTACACCACGCAACTTCTGTGGGTCCCTAACCACAAGTCTAAGGAAATCTTCAACTGTGGATATTCCAGATTTGTTCAGTCTCTTATGGAACGACCCATCCTTTCCTATTTTCTCCAACCGCCAGACTTCATCCTTCAGTTTAGGTGGATAGTGCTTCTTGTACACTGAGAAATGGAATTTAAATAGTTCAGATATATGTCAAGAAAAAACATGTATGGATAATATTATGACTTACATTCTCCTCTATGATCCTTAACCATAAAGGCTTCCGTTTTTGCTTCACGGATGCGAACACCATCACAAAACCCTGAGGCAATCTTCAAACCAAGCCTGAATTTCCTACTCCTTATCCAGCTAGAGTTATCTGTGAATGTAAGCTCCCCAATTGTGCCGACACCTTCTTTTAGTGTGATCTGTAGATCACCAGTTAAAATAGGCCGCTTTCCCTCACGTTCCTTTACTACATGACTTTCAAACTCTTCTCCTGTCCACCCTTCCTCATCTTCATTGTTGAAATCACCTTCAAGAACAACAATATCTAGTTTGGCAGACGACTCTGGCCCAGAAGATACAACGCAGCCCGTGCCCGCATCAAACAAAACAACATGAATCGCAGCTCCTTGTTCCCCTTCAACTTTTCCTCCAGTAAAAAGGGGAAGTGACAGCCTTGTCCTGAACTGGAGCTGCAGATTTCTTCCATCAGGACCTTCAATTCTCTTTGGCGAAGACCTGTTTATTTATCAGCCAGTAGCAAAACAATTAGCATGGTCTGCTTACAAGCTTTCAATTGTACCTGATAGATTTTTTAGGAGCTAACATAGCATGGCAAGTGAAGTCAGATGTGTATGCTTAAATAGGTTGCACGAATAGAACACTCGTGAAAGAACAAAGACTTTGTTGTAAATAATAATGTTTAATAACTAATCGTTCAAATGATACACAAATCAATAGAAATGCAGAAATAGTTGGTCTTTTAGCATGAAAATGTGAATACTGAATTGGCGTTAAAAATTGCATGAAAATGTGGTATGGCAGCCTTGTTCCAGAAGAGTAATGAATCATCCTAGTCCTATCACCACAGGGAACTTCAATTTTCAAATCTTCCTGACATGCCATGTCAATCTATCGCCATAAGTACAGTTCACTAGTTAGTTGGAATGCTAAGTGCTTGAATTGATAGGCTCACACATGAAGATTCAACAACCAATGCGATAGGCGACTATAGAATATAGAAAGGACTACCTTCCAGTGATTGCTGCAGGTCCAAGCCTGCCCAGTGCACGCTCCACTTCTTCACTGACCTGGCAAGTACATAAAGAATACTGTGAAAACGCAAATCGTAAATTAAATACCCTAAAAAGAATGGAGCATTAATGTTGTACAGACATTTAATAATTCAATAAAGGATGACGGAATTTCTGCATGATGGTTAATCAGATTTTTCTTACTACTCTACGAAGAATTGGTTCCAATGACGAGCAGAGCCTTTGCAGACTATCCATCTTCAACGCCTCAACAATAACACTGCATAGAATAAGAGAGACTATTCATGAATACAGCTAAAAATGTGGGAATTCATGATTCATTCTGTTCATTCAGGTGGTAAAATAAGCTGCCATAACTTGCAGCAAGACAATACTAAAGGCTAAAGCTCTATTCTTACTAATTCTTGTACATAATCCATGGGTTCTAGTCTAATTCGTATCCAACACTACATGGTTGCATAGGTTACAAATGCAGAAGGTACTATCCAGCCAAATCACTGATTCAGGACATGCCTACCTACAAGCATGCTGGACAGTAGTTCCTTTGAGTAATCAAATAAACAGGGAAAGTAACTAATTTCTCCCTGACCTGAAAGCTCAGCCATCAAAGCAATGCTTGTAGAAGAGAAACTTTGTTTGATATTAGCATAATATTACTTTCTTTCATTGGATAAGATCACTACTAATTGCTATCACGCTATGCATCTTCTCCAACAGACTTCATACTGAACCAAGTTGGAGACAACATGAAAATAATAATCCAAATTCCAGTTCGGCATACTAATGTTCCATACAAGCAGTCTTGCATACAGTTCCTTAACAACCATTTCCCCGGTTTAACGCCGGTGTCAGCACTAATCAGTAAGTGGTGGAGGGACTTCAGAGCACATACCACCCAAAAAAGAGGAAACAAATAAATTCCCAAGGTTCTGGTTTGACGCATCGAATACATGCATTAATCGTTTATATACTTATTGTTATTGTAACGATCCAGATAACTTCGCTGGCAACACACCTGACGCAAATACTCAAATTACGAAGCACATCATTGTCCACAGTAACTTCACCAAGAGATACACAACCCCAACTTCCAATTGTGTAGGGCTGTACGGCATATTGCTATGGCTATCATTTCCCAAACACGCAACTAATTCCGCAGCTGGTCAAACACAAGCACATCATGAAAACGAAGACAAGCAACAGCAGACCCTCGACGATTCCTCACCTGGCCAGAGCCGGAGGCCGCGCCCGCTTGGCCTCGGGGCGCCCATCGCCGCTGCCTCCGGCGGCCTCGAGCCCGCGCTTTTTCTCCATCGACGTCACGGAGCACCGACTCCCTGAGCCGGTACCGCCCACAAATCTGCACCGAATTCGGAGAAAGTGGCATCAGATTCACAGGATTTTCGCCCCTTTGCAATTCGACAAGCGTGAGGAATCAAATTCAGATGGAGGAAGAATTTTCTGACCTGGTTTGGACGCCGGGATCGGAGACGAGGGGATGAGATCGCGGGTGAGGGGAGAGAGGGCAAGGGTAGAGAGTGCAATGTGCAGGGGGAATGAACGGTATAATATTACCAGAGAAATTTGACACCGACCATTATCTATACATTTATAGAGAAACTCAATGACTATTGGGTCCCACGGTGTATTCTATTTACTGGTCCCACCGTCATTGTTCACTACTAGGCGTGAGTATGCGGCCGACAAGGTGCAAAACAGAAAGCGGAGCGGCACAATGCGGGTCTCGGCCCGTTAATATCTAAAGCCCGATTTGATTAGCGAGCACGACGCTCCGGTCCACGCAGGGCGGCGTGATCTTTTTGCAGGGAAGGGGAGAGGATAATGATTGCCACCATACGGAGCAAACTCAAAGGAATAATTAACACGTGGGTAGGCCCATCTCAGTCATGGACTCATGGCCCGGTAGCACAATTTGTAATTTGTTTATTAACTCCACTACTGATTGACTCGTCCGGTTTCCGAGATGTGAAATCCCATCTTCGTGCGACCAAATATACAACAAATGGGATTCTTCGTGTAAACTAAGTATATTGTGACAGTGCCTATGCTGTGTACATGACAAAGGTTTAAATATTAATGTTAACATTGTTGTTGGCATCATGGTCGCTTTCCAATGTCGTCACTAAATGTGTCCAACCAATGTGCTAGAGGTTGAACCGTCACCATTACTAAGTTTCATCTTTGTTTTTAAAAGCGGGAATAATATGTCATCTATATGCATCCTCACGAAATACATGATGTCATATGGATGTTATGGTCCGGTAGGTACACAGGGCAAGTCTTAGCTGCAAATACAATATATCAAAGTTTATACACATTCGCACCCTCGGTTAACGTTTGCTGCACGACAGCACGAGACCATCGAAACACATAGAACCTTTTCTGCTCTAACAGGCGAATACTTTCAAAAATAGAGTGAAAACTAACAAACAAGTTTGAATGCTTCCCGGTTGGAAGTCGTTGTTCCACCGTTCATGTGCTAATGAAACTGAACTTATTCCTCGCAAAAAAAAAAAAAAAAAACTGCGCTTATGGTGTGCTTCACGTCTGGCACTAGAGTATGATGAATGGAGCCGGTGCCCGGCTATTCATTTGCTCAGAAGAATTGTATTTTTTTAAGATAATGAGAAATAAAACATAAGTCCCGGTCTTGACCCGATAGGAGGGCTACAGTACAATTGTTACATCACACCACAATAACTATTGCTTCTGTTACTTTACAATATTTAAGCAACTAAAAGAAGATACCAACATACTTTTTATGAGAATTTATTGAGTAGCAATCTTATTGCTAAATTTTCATCCATAGTTGCTGAAAAGTTGCATCACCGTCGTCTAGAAGAATTGTAATGCGGCTAATGCCCCATGTAATGACTTTTCTCTATTGATGAAAAAAGACTAGCTTTATTAACCGAAAATCAACCCAAGCGATGCAATGGGTTCTTCAATTCTCTAACGACTTGACTTCGTTGATTCAGTAGCTGTGTTTTCAGTGGTAAGCGACTGTAAACAGCTAGGTGTTAATGATGACTTCGTCAATCTCGAGGATTTACCATCTCACTCTTCGAAAACGCACATAAAAATAAAGTTTGTATATGTGTATAGATATGAGTATGAGTGCTCGTTGTGAGTGCAGTGTAATAAAAATAATTTCTCCGTCAGGCCGGCCACGGCATAATATAAGGATCAGATCAAGCCGATCCAACGAAATGTGGGCCACCGCGCCGACGTGGACACCTTCGTCCACGAAATCCGACCGCTCCCCAGCACCGCACCGTCGCCGCCGCCTCCTCACCAGGCGGCCGCCATGTCCAGTGGCGCTGCCACCTCCGTATTCCTCGGCGTCGACGTCGGTACGGGCAGCGCTCGCGCAGGTCAGCTCTGCTATACTAGTACAGTAGTATTCCCTTCCTCCCCCTTGCTTTTTCTCTCTTTTTTCAACTGTCATCGCGATTAGAGCAGTATAACTGTCGCTGGTTTGAAGGTTTATCAGTAAGCGAACTTAACTGCTTTTATCACAGATTAACCGTTGCAGTACGAGTAATCTGCCATTTTTCTGTTGAGTAATCTACGAGTTTTTAGCTGTCCAGTGATGAACGAAATGGTAGTTCAGAAATCATTCAGGATACACGAAAAAGATTTTTTTTTATTAGTTGTTCTGTAGGAGAGTAATTCAGATCTGTACAGCATCTGCATATGAATTCCGCATGAATCTTGACATGCTAGAAGCTAATGAAAACCAGTAAATTACTGTTTCCGTTAATGTAGGCATAGCAGGTAACTAAGATTAGTGTTTTAACATGTTCATCATCTATTGTTTCAGGTCTCTTTGATGATAAGGGCAAGTTGCTGGGGTCCGCAAGCAGTCCTATCCAGATATGGAAAGAGAAAGACTGTATTGAGGTTGAGAACTGTTCTTAAACGTGCATTGTATTGCGTGATATAAGCAGTAGGCACTGTTTTACTGTTTGTGTTCTGTTTTATGTCCAGCAATCATCGACGGATATCTGGCATGCAGTTTGTGCTGCGGTGAAATCTGCTTGCTCACTGGCGAATGTTGCTCCTGAGGCAGTAGTTGGCCTTGGCTTTGCTGCTACTTGTTCCCTTGGTTTGCCTTGATCTCCCTTTTGTTTTATTTTTTTGACGTAGAGTTAGAGGATTTGCCTTGTGGTACTGGTGGCTAGGATTTTACCAATTTGGCGAAATTGAATGTTGCTTGCAGTTGCTGTTGATGCCGACGGTTCCCCTGTTTCGGTTTCATGGAGTGGCGATACAAGGAGGAACATCATTGTGTGGATGGACCATAGAGCTGTGAATCAGGCGGAGCGAATCAATGCTAGCAATTCGCCAGTACTGCAATACTGCGGTGGGGGCGTTTCCCCAGAAATGCAAGCTCCAAAGGTATGACTTGTGTTTTTTCGTGCCTATGGTCCAAACCATGCGCATGTGAGCTTTTGGCCTGGTTCATCATACGTCACAGCAGATTCTGCTGGAAATGCGAACAGTTATGAATATTTTCAAATAATATTTAGCCTGTCGCATTGCAATGTGCAATCATAAAACTTTGGGTTCAATGTCTCATAAACTCAAAATCCAAATAATCAGAAAATTGAGCACCGCAATATTTCACTCTTTGTGTCCACATCAATTAATATAATTTACCTTGGATTCAGGAAGAGAGGTTCAGAAAGCATTGCACATGGATGATCATAGGAAATGTTCACTATCCGTTGAGTTGTTTTCATTACCTATCCATAGACTTGTGATATTTGTAATTCCGTGTTCGAAAATGATGAAATAATTGATATGCCCATTGCTGTTGATCTTTGTTATTTTGTACTAGTGGAATAAGTGCTATATCCATTGCTAATGTCATATTTGACTTGCATTTGCAGCTCTTATGGGTAAAGGAAAATCTGCAAGAGTCTTGGTCTATGGTTTGTAGGTGGATGGATCTCAGTGACTGGTTAGCATATAGGTGAATCCTTATCTTTGTTTCATCTTGACGTGATACGGAAGCTGCAATTGCTTTCCATAACGTTCTTTTCTGTGGTGATTTCTTTTGTAGAGCAACTGGTGATGATACTCGTAGCCTATGCACAACTGTCTGCAAATGGACATATCTTGGACATGCACATATGGAACAGTGGAGGGAATCTGATTCACGTGACATGGAGGCATGTGGATGGGACAATGTTTTTTGGGAAGAAATAGGGTTGGGAGACCTAGTCGAAGGAAATAGTGCAAAAATAGGTGAGTAATAATTTTCTTTCCCTTTTGTATTGATATTATTTGTATTTCTAACATGTCGATGTTATGGAATGTAAACAGGACGTAGTGTCGCTTTTCCTGGTCATCCTCTTGGTTCTGGGTTGACACCTTCTGCTGCAAAGGCAAGCAACTTTGCTGTGCTTTAAGTGTTTTGAGGTCGTATCGTTAAGTTTACATTATGATAAACTGTATCATCTGCGAGCTCCAATGCAATCCGGTTATGTGGTCGTTTTCTCTAAAATGTAGGTTAACAAGAAATACATGTGCCGTTAATTTCTGCCAGTCATCATTTTGATGTTGTTTGCCTCTAAATCTCAGGAGTTAGGCTTACTTCCTGGCACCCCTGTTGGAACTTCACTCATCGATGCTCATGCTGGTGGGGTTGGTGTCATGGAAAGTGTCCCAAACGCAGAATCCAAAGCTGATTGTTAGTGATGAGTCATTTTGTATTTGCTAGATAAAATACTTTCAACACTAAATGTACTTATTCTGACAAGTTTATTTTTGCCAGTGTCTGATGAAGAAGCAATATGCCACCGGATGGTATTGGTCTGTGGGACATCCACTTGCCACATGGCCGTCTCAAAAAACAAATTGTTCATCCCTGGTGTCTGGGGGCCGTTTTGGTCTGGTAAGTTGCCTTCTCACATGTTTTCTTCTTTTTAAACTTCTGTGTGCCACATATTTATTTCCAGCAATTCTGTACACGCATCTCTGTTAGTTTGGTTTATACTTGGTTCTTTATCATGGATTGTGGATCATGTTTGACTAATATTGTATTTTCTTCCATATTCAGCTATGGTACCTGAGTTTTGGCTCACAGAAGGTGGCCAAAGTGCCACTGGTGCTCTACTTGATTACATTATTGAAAACCATGTCGCTGCTCCTCTTCTTTCGAATCGTGCTGCTTCTCAAAGTATGTTTAATGTCTTCTGAAGCACCTTTTCTTGGTTGTTGCTTTTTATCGGTAACAGGAACATAATTTCTGCTTCTCAAAGTATGTTTAGTCGTGCTGCTTCTCAAAGTATGTTTAATTGTCCAGGTATATCAATATATGAGTTACTGAACAAGATGTTGCTTTCAATGTCACATGAGCAAAACAGTCCTTTCCTTTCTGCATTGACTCAGGACACCCATGTCCTTCCGGATTTTCATGGGAATCGGTAAGAAATGCATTTAGTACTTAGCCAGCTATTGGGTCTTTGATACACAGTTACTATTTCCCTCCAGTTGGCGAAAAACTCACCGCAGTACATGAATCTTTGTACTTATCAAATTTGCAGGAAGACATTTTCTTCTCTAGCTGTCCTAAATAGACAGTTAATGAATAACACAATAGCAGTGTCAAACCATTGAGGCAGCAAGCACTTTCATTTATTTCTAAGAAACTAAGTATCGTGCCTGGAATAGTGGCATAGCACAGTGTTATTTTTGTTTCTGTTGCGTATGAATTTCGAGTACATAAGCAAGCAAAAGAAAAGGAGAACAAAACAGGCAACAATGGTAAAAGAGAAGACAGAAAAACACAACTTCATGTTATTTATGATTTACTATGAAATGCAACTGAAAATTGCAGTTAAATAACTAAAAATATTCTCTTCAGATGAGTATTTACTTTATGTCAAGCACATTCTTCCAATGCATTTTACTCGAATGCAAACTATTTTAGGTCTCCCATGGCTGATCCAAAAGCCAAAGGGGTGATTTGTGGCTTGACTCTTGATACAAGTGAGAAGCATTTGGCTCTCCTGTACCTTGCAACAATTCAGGGCATTGCTTATGGTACGCGCCATATTGTGGAGCACTGTAATTCTCATGGACACAAGGTACTTATTTGCTCTCAATGGTTTAATGATTTACTTGGTAGGCAAGCAGAGGTTAATGCCTCAATTCCTTATTATTTCTTTTTAAATTTTAGATCGACACTCTTCTCGCCTGTGGTGGACTTGCAAAAAACTCAGTGTATATCCAAGAACATGCAGATATTATCGGCAAGTCCTATCTTCCTGCCATCATGTTTCTAGAACCTCATCCTTTTCTGATGCATCATCTTTTTCATGTACTTTGCAGGGTGTCCAATAATCCTTCCTAGAGAGAATGAGTCCGTGCTTTGGGGTGCTGCTGTTCTGGGTGCTGTTGCTGGAAAGAAGTTTTCTGGTATTCGTGATGCAATGAAAGCACTTAATGCTCCAGGAAAGGTATTTTCCAATCTTCAATTTGCCTCCATCAGTTGATCTTTGTTTTAAGATAGAGTGCTCACTCCCTTGGTTTCATTGATCAGAGAGAAAAAAGAATCATACATTAAAATTTTATTATTTATAATAAAAATTTTTTAATTGGGCCTCCCCTACTATTATCCTAAAAAGGAGTCGTACGGCACCATCGTTCTGTTTTTCTAACCGCAGCGTAGATGCTGCCCATTCAACATGCATATATTCTCAACTTATACCTTCTGTCTTCACCGCTGGTTATAACTCAGATATATGTTGTTACAGGTTGTAAACCCATCTTCAGATCCTAGGGTGAAGAGATATCATGATGCAAAATATCAGATATTCAGGTCCCTGTATGATCAACAACTCTCTCATCGCTCAACTATGGCACAGGCATTGCAGTAGGGCTATATGCCACTCGGCACTTTTTTTGGCTATGAAAACCTTGGCCTTTGTTGCCATGTTTTCTTTGGTTATTTACATATACCCAACATCACCTCTGGTGATAGAGGCGATTATCGAACGCCTGTATGAATATTAAAACCAAGGAATACCCCGAGTTTGTATAAATAAAATAATAAGATCCACAAAAGCTCGGCATGTACATTTGGAAGTTCTGGAATCAATAGATATGTATCATGGTAAACACTGAAGAGTGCATATGGAAAAGTTTGCATTTTCATTCCACGTTCCAATTTTGCTTGCAATCTACAACGCAACCAGCGTCAATCATGTGGGAGCGAGGATGCTGACTTAGATGTTCACATTTTTACCCTGTCAGCTATTGTCAGGATGCATTCTTTTGTTTGATCCAATGGAGGTTCAGCCACCTGAACTGCCATGTTACTGCTCTCCATTCAGCAAGTTTGATAGGCTTCTGCAGAACTGCTTACATCATGCATTGCATTGCTCATCAATGACCTCTGCATCCTGTCTTATTAAGCTCAAGGAAAACTGAACTGAAACAGCAGCGTGGAATGAACCTACCTCTTCATATGCTGTGAGACCTCCGGTGGACCTGGAGACTTCGATGACGCAGTGTGCAGGCGTTACCTCGATAACCTGCATTTCTTAATACTGAGTCATAGTATCTCTCTAACAACATATTGGAACAATGGGTCCAGGTGTTTTAGGCCTTCACCTCTGCTAGAAGGGTCAGATCTGATGTGCATCTTGCAAGCAACATGCTGTGCTGAAACTTCACCTGTCACATTGAGTTGTTCAGACTTAAGTGCTGTTAGAATCTTTTTGTGAAATCTGGATTCAGGAAGCTGAAATGATCCGTTTTTAAGCTTCAGTTACCACAGAGCTGTCCATTCTCCACACTGACAGGCTCACATGCTGAGCTGCGTCCCTGATTTTCTCCACTGTTTCCTGCACCGGGTACGCCGAGCTAAGCTTTGTTTTCTGCTGATCATCCGTGAATCACTGAATCAGATTACAACCGTGTGTTTGAGCTTGGCCAAAAGTAATTGGAAAGATGAGAGTGTTTTTTTTTTTTCAGAAATCAGTGCACCTGCTTGTGGAAGAGACCTGACAGGTCGAGATAGCTGCATGTCGCTATCAATTGAAACGCGTTGACAAACTGCTTGCGCTCCGGCTTCAGTTCTTTGGCTTCCCTTACCTACACACAACGGCAACCCCAGCAATTTGGGAGAGGAAATGAGTGGCGCATAGGAAAGAAGGAAATAAATGTGTTTCCCAAAGGAGCGCAGTGCTCTGGTCTAGGAGAGCCGACCTCTTCAAAATCAGAAGAACCATGACTTCCATTCTCGGTCTGCATTGATGGATTGTAGCCTTCTCCGAACCACTTATCGTCTAATATTTCGTTTATCTTTGCTCTCTAAACAATATTCCAAAGATGATCATGTTAGCAACTTAAGACCAGGTATTCGTTTTATCACTTACAGAAGTTATGAGTATTTCTTTTAGAACTCTATTAGTACATTCAAATGGTGTGAGCACCTTTATTGGAGATGGATTCAGTATCCTGGAAATTAGCTTCTTCTGAAGGGGAGTGAACCAGTGCGGAAAACTGAATTGTGCGAGAGATATCTTTCCAAACAAGAATTGTGCTAGTCAGCATAGTCTCGTATCGAAAACAGGGCAAACTGAAGCATCAGGTGCGGATGTTTACCCTTCTGTACAAGCTTGTCAGGCTGCGGTCTTCAAACGGCAGGTGACCGGCAAGAAGTTCAAAGAGGATCACGCCACAAGACCAGACATCTGCGGCCGCGCCGTCGTAACTCTTGTGCTGAATCACCTACCAGATGCTCCGAGTTATTCAAATTTTGCAACATAAACTCTAGGCACATGCTCTTATCTCTGTACTGCTATAATAAAAAATTGTGCGAGGGAGTTGTCTGCCGAACAAACCTCAGGAGCAATGTAGCATGGTGAGCCGCAGGATGTGGATAGCAACTGTCCTGGCTGAATCAACAAATTTGAGGTTAAGAGTTTCAGTTGGATCAGACCGGAAAGGATGACAGGCAAGTAAACTGTGCTGATAATGTTTGCAATTCCTAACCTTTGTTAGCACACTGAGGCCAAAATCAGAAACCTTGAGATTGCCCTGTTTATCTAGCAGCAAGTTCTCAGGCTGCTTACACAACATCAAAAAGTATAATAATTCAGTGATGGGATGACCCATCAGGTGGCATGATAGAATAAGTTGGTAGAAATCTCTGAGGTGATGTGAAATTAAGAGAGTAACAGCACCTTGAGATCTCTGTGGTAAACTCCCTTTCGATGGCAATAGTCCACGGCATCAATGAGCTGGTAGAAGTACTTCTTCGCTTCCCTCTCATCCAATCTCTTGAGATAACTCTTCGTGCAGCAAGATATAGCAAGGAATCAGAAGCAAAAACTACCTGTCTCGGTTAAAGCTGAAGAACACTAACTACTCAGTAATGGATATTGTGTTCAATGATTCAGATGTCTTACTAGCTTGTCAGAGAGCTGCCCTCCCGAAACGTACTCCATCACAAGGCATATCTTGGTCTTCGTCGCAATCACCTACGGGTGAGTACAAATGAATAAGTTCAGTATGCTGATGAAACCTTGATGCCAGCTCTTCTACGGGTGACTACAAATTACCATGCGTAAATTGTGTACCGGTTTAATTACCTCATGTATCTTTACTATGTTAGGGTGGTTGAGAAGTTTCATCACGCTGATCTCCCTTTTCACCTTACCAAAAAGAAAGAAAGAAAGAAAAAAATACATATGATTGTGATCATCTGCAGCTTGTCGCCCCATGAAACTGAATGAAGTTACTAAAACAGAGATCAGAGGGCACATAGTGCTTAAGAATCCGGCGCTGCTCACCTGGTACATGAGGTTGTTCTTGACCACCATCTCCTTGTCGATGACCTTCACCGCCACCGTGGCGCCGACATCAACGTCCGTGGCCAGCTTGACCTTGGCGAACGTGCCCTCGCCGACGGTCCGGCCAAGCCTGTACTTCCCGACGCTCTCCACGAACCCCATCTTCTTTCTGCTCGCTCGCTTAACCTGGAAAATCTCACGTGCTTCTTGGCGCAAATTAAGACATTTGAGTGGGAGGGGTATATATCCATTACCTAATGCGCATATCTTTCGATGAGGCCTGCACCTGATCATGCCCGTGACTCACTCTGTGGATGGTCAAGGTGAAGGAAAGGAGGAAGGGTAGCTGGGCGGACGGAGCGTGATGCGAGTGAGACTGGCGGTCGCGGTCTGCCCTGTCGTCGCCGGCGTGCACTTGCCTGCGAAAAAAAAGGTGAGAGGGCCGAGAACCTCACGTAACTGGGCCGGCCTCTGATAGTTTTGAGCCTAATTCGGCCCTAAAAACCATTACGCGCAGAAAGCCCATCATCCACTTTCCAGTCCAAAAGCCCCTCTCGACCAGCCCGTTTCGCCTGGAACCTGGCTGCGACAAGCGCACAATGGTGTTAGCAAAACTTTCAGAGATTCAACTCCGAAAAACATGCACTTAGGGCTAGTGCTCCCTCCACGCGCGTTCATAAGTTAGCTGCTGCTACTCTATTGTGTTACTTTTTTCACGCGTCAGTTAGTGATTTGAAGCAACAAACGGGTTGCAGCGGCCTGCGGCGCCCATCAGCCGTGCAAACCATACTTAAATGGGTCGTTTTCTTCGGCCCAGAAAAATGGCCACCACCACCATTACCGATAGATCGATTCGATCCATAACCTTGTGCGGCAGCCGCCCATCGGTCGTATACAAGGAGGCCAGAGACGTGGCGTCACAAAACGAACGAACCCGAAACAGAGACCAGAACCGGAAGCGTGGGAACGAACAGCCTTCCTTGCTTCGCCGGCCATGCCAGAGCGGCTCTCGCTCGCTCAACCACCGCACCGATCGATCCATCCGTCGGCACGTCGCTAGTAGTACGCGCGTGTGCGTTGTTTAATCCGGCCTGCACACGCGTCGGCACGGTGGCCTAGCCTTCTAGCTGCATGCGCCGCCCGTACGTGATGCTTGCACGCTAATGACATGGACGCACGCATGCCATAATGCCTTAGCTTTCTGGCCGATTAGCTCTGATCGACCGATCGAGCTGCCATTACTGAAAAGAGTAGTGCGTCCGTACGCTCTGCTACAGCGGTCTGGTTTGGACCGTATGATCGATCGATCGGTGCTCGCTGCTTGCGCACCGAGAGAGAAAACAAATGCAGTTAGGGTTAGTGCTGCTCGCTCCACGCGCACTACGTACAGGAGCCATCCAGCTAGCTACTAGCTAGCTAGCCGGGATCGTACAATAAAGTGATTGGGCAGAGGATACATGCATGATGCCGGGTGCCGGCCGGATCTCATGCATCGATCGACCTGGTGAGGACTGAGGAGGCAAGCCAGCTGGCGCGTCCCTGCGGCCTCGTCGGAACTACTAGACCTAGATTGTAACGTACGCCATGCATGTCGATCGATGGACGCGGCTGACTGCCATGACCGCCGCCGGTCGTGAACAACGCACGGGCAAATCTACCCGCACCCAGCGAAAAACAGTTTTCATGAACCCACCATTAGATCGATCATGAAACGCCAAGTTCAATCAAGTTCGTAGAAGCTAGCGGTTCCGGGAACCAGGCAACGTGCGTGGATGTGAGTTTTAGCAAACGATCGAACCTAGATAGTATCAATATAAGACGTAGTGTACATGACTTTACATCCAAAAGCAAGTTGGATCCCATCTAGTATATATGCAAACACATGCGTGGAACCGTCTGGAACGCTCGGCATCCTGCACTGTAGCAGCTGCCTGTAACGCATCACGCACGCCGGCCGGCCTGGCCTCGATCGATCACATGGTCTCGATCGGAGTGACTTGACATCCACGGCGCGCACACCACGCACCCCAACCCCACCAGCCCGGCGATCCACCGAATCTCCTCTCCTGCCTCATCGACGACCGGTACTCGCGTGCCGAGACTACGAACAAAATTAAAACAAGGCGGCGGTGAGGCGGGCCCCGGCCGGGGGGCATTGCGATCGAGTTGGGGTTGGCGGCACGGCCAATCATGTCGCGTCAATCTGCCCGCCCTTCCCCAAGCCGGACCCACCACACCGGCCTCCACGCTCGCACGAGCTGGATTGTGATGCTCAGCTCGGCTCAGCTGTAGGAGTAGTAGGATAGAACTAAAAAGGATAGATACGTCCCACGCACCGGCCGCCCGCCGTGTCGGATGGGGCACCCAACCCAGCCCCATCCGATTTGTGCCGCCCATCCAGCCGGGGATCCAACTTGTTCACACAGCTTATCTCCTGCAGGACATGCTGGATGGCGCGTCTGTGATTAATTAGTGTTCATAACTTCGAAAAGATGGGGGGAGCTCAAGTTGATGGGGACCCTCCTCCTCATGACCAGTTCCTCACTCAATTAAGTTCTATAACAAGAAACTAGCACATGCGCAATATTGCAACCATGTTACTGTTTCAGTGCAACTTGGAATCCAGTTCATGGCTACGCCTAGCTAATCGATCATATGGCATTTCGTTTCTCCTCCACCAGCTGAGCAGCAGCTTTTCTATCATGAGATGTAGGCGCAAAAGCCAAGCAAAGGAAATGAACGCAGATTATACGAAAAGTATATCCCAATTTGCAGTTTACAATACAGTATAATGCCAGGAATGATGGAGATAAGGATCCGTGCCATATAAAACGCTGTCATGCATGCATGCATGCTCCCGGAACAGCGGAGATCATGCACGGCTGATTATACCATGTCATCGGATTTCATTTTAAACTACACACAATCATGTAGTAATCGGTGGCGCGACTCCCCGAGAAGATGCTCTCATATCAAAAGCAAAACAACACACTTCGTTAGCTGGGCTGGGCACGCTAGCTCGATGTGGCAAGCTAGCTAGCTCGCGACACGGGCACATGGCTCGCTCTGGCTCTCGGCCGCGCACCGGATCGCGGCACCGCTGTCCCTGTCCCTCCCCCGCGAAATGACGGCATCCCGTTCGTCACCTCGAGGGCGCCCGGATGACGGATCTGCCCCTCGCGCCGCGCCGCGTACGTTTGCCCTCGGCGGCGGGTCACGCGACCGCGCGGACGCGGCCGACATGCGCCAGCGTCGTCGCTGCGCGTCAACTTGCATGCGCCTCGACGCCTCGACCGCGCTCGGGGATCTTCCCGGCCGGGCGCGCGTCAACGCTCGCGACGCAGTGGCGGTGGGTTGCCTGCGGGCACCGGTGCGCCCGATCGGTGTGTGCTTTTCGAGGGAGATTTGTTTGTTGTCTAGGAACACAAGTTTTCGACGTGGTTTCAGACTTTGTTCAGCGCACGGTGCTCGGCCGGCACCTTCCCCCTCGACACGCGATCGTCCCTCCATCAGTACTATTCTTGACGTCTATGCCAAACTGTGTTAATCTCGCGGCCGGGCGCCTCGTCCAGAAAGTTCGTAAATCACTATCTGGATTGTGATGGTTATCAGCGTGCTCTCTATTGCGGCGTTATTCAGAGGTTTTAGCGGCTGGAAATGGTAACACAAGTCTAAAGTCTTGCATGCAGAATTCCCGATTCCAATTAAGATAGCTTTGATTCTATGACAATCTTTCAATGCAAATATTGATTTACCAAGTGATGCACGTTTGACCTAGCTAATTAAAGAAGATTCGCACATCTGGACGCGGCAGATGCTACTACATCATTTCAGCGGTTTAATTAGCAGAGGGTCGCCGTCGAGGCTATTTCCGACATTTTTCTCTCGCGCTACGAGTAGCTAGCTGCACGTCGAGTCCAACTCCGAAGTGAAAACGGTGGCCAGCTAGACCGACGTTGATGGGCAGCGATAATCTCACAGGTAAACGATGAACATGACGGGTGGTTAATCGGTAAAGCTACTACCCCTGCTACTACTACACCGAGCTAGCTAGCTACTTGAAGAAGCAGATACTGGTAGTTCATCTTTTGACTGCGAATGCACGCGCTCGATGGACCGACGAGACGCCATAAAGCTAACCTTTGTCTGCTTCCACACCTTTGGGGAAACCACTGAGGTTGACGCCTCCGGCCGATTGATGAGTTGCCGCTTTCGTGATATCCCCATGCCGGATTCTACCACCCACCACCTCTTCAATCTTCATCTGCTTGCTTACTCGGGAAACTATGTTACTTTAGTTTATTAGCTTAGTTCTCTCTTAATAAGTAACTCAGTCGTTATCGTGCCGCAAAAAACGGCGAGATCGTCCCAACACAACATGAAGTTTAAACTAAGCAAAGCGATCTCATCTGGCCTGCACACGCGGCGCAACGGCGGACCTGCGCCGTGATAAATAACATATCCGTATAGTGATTACGCGAGGGTCTGTCTAGTTGTCCGTCTAATCCCACGGCCAACGACAACAACAGTAATCACCATGCTAACCCCATCATCAGCTCCGAGATACAGCGTCTTCCTTCTGTCGTGCGCGGGGCCCACGGCCTCACATGACCCGTCATCGACATGTGGGCCCCTTCCACCACGAAAAAAAATTCACGGGCTTACCATTTCCAGTGTTTTCGCTTGGCCCGCGCCGGCCCACGTGTCCCGCCGGCCACGTCACCGTCGCCGCCCCTGCCCCACCTACCGGGTACCCATCCTCCCGCCTTTTCTCTACCCTGCTCTATAAAGCAAGGAATGGCCGCGGCTTGCTCCAGCTTCGCTTCGCTTGCTGGTGAATACTAGCTGCCATTAGTAGCAAGCTGTTGATTGGTTGGAGCTTGGAGGAGGAAGCAGGCAGGCGGCGCGCGCGTGCGAGATGATCGACGCCGCTGGGCTGGGGAGGTACTGGGGCGTCGGGGGACGGCGGTGCGGCGCGTGCGGGGTCTCGCCGGCGGCGGTGCACTGCCGCACGTGCCCCGGCGGCGGCTCGTTCCTGTGCGCGGGGTGCGACGCGGGGCACGCGCGGGCGGGGCACGAGCGCGTGTGGGTGTGCGAGGTGTGCGAGCGCGCCCCCGCCGCGGTCACGTGCCGCGCCGACGCCGCCGCGCTCTGCGCCGCCTGCGACGCCGACATCCACGACGCCAACCCGCTGGCGCGGCGCCACGAGCGGGTGCCCGTGCAGCCCATCGGCTCGGCCCCGGCCGCGCCCGACGCGCTGCTGTTCGGCGCCGCGGGGGAGGACGTCTTCGGCTGCGGCGGCGGGAAGGACGACGGGGTGCTCGGCGCGGGGGTTGACGGTGCCAAGGTCGACGGGAAGCTCGACTTCCTGTTCGCCGACGTCATGGACTCGTTCCTCGGCTCCGAGATCGCGAGGTTCGCGCAGGCCGATAGCGTGGTGCCCAACAACAACGGATCCACCACCGGCGGTGCGGTGGAGCTGCTGGACTTCGGTGGCGCCGTGGCCGCCAACGCCAAGCCGTCCTACAGCTCCTACACCGCGGCGTCGCTCGCACACAGCGTAAGTTATACCCTGCCTCTGTTTTCTCCACGGAGTACGTTCCTCCACGTCGTGCACATCTTCCTAGCTGACATTTCTTCTCGACTTTAATTAATTTGCGCGTTTGTTTTGATCGATCGAGCAGGGCTCGTCGTCGGAGGTGGGTCTGGTACCGGACGCGATCTGCGGCCGCGGCGGCAGCGTGACCGGTGGCGTCATCGAGCTCGACTTCGCGCAGTCCAAGGCGGCCTACCTGCCGTACGCCACGACTCCTACCCACAGTGTAAGACCCCGTTCCCTTGTTGTGCGGCCTGCACGAAACCTTATCTAGTCTTGATATACGCTAGATGCATGTGAAGATTACATACGACTCTGACTGGATACGTATGCACCGATCTCAATTTTGTTTCTGCGTGAACACAGGTGTCGTCTGTGGATGCTGGGGCGGTGCCTGAGCGCAGCGACGGCGCCATGGCCGGCAGGGTCGCGACCGGGAGAGCAGGGAGGCGCGGCTGATGCGGTACCGCGAGAAGCGCAAGAACCGCCGCTTCGAGAAGACCATCCGCTACGCGTCCCGGAAGGCGTACGCCGAGACGCGGCCGCGCGTCAAGGGCCGCTTCGCCAAGCGCAACGACGACAACGAGACCGACGCTGACGCCGTCGCCGCCGTCAACGCGGCCGCGACCGCGCCGCCGCCTCCGTCGCAGCAGCAGTCCGCGTACTCCTACCTCCTCGACTTCTCCGGCGGCTACGGCGTCGTGCCCACCTTCTGATCGATGAGCGCATCGATAGCCTCTCTTCGTCTTGTGTCGTGTCGTGTCCTGTGATTGTTCCGTCGCATGCATGCCATGTTTTTGAGCCGGCCGATTTGACTCCGCCGGCGAGATGCCCGTACTGCTTTGACGTGCGTGCCATGCTGCATGCGCGCGCGTGTTTGCTAGGACGATCGATGAGTCCTAGTTGGTGATTATTATTACTACCCGTTTTGGGGCTAGCCTCGACTGAATTAGCAGGCTAGAACGTGTTTGCTGGAACGGCCAGTACGTTCTGGTTTTGGATTTTGGATCGGTTATGTGATGCTTCATCAGCATCTGACGATCTCTTCAACGATGCGTTATGCTATATTTGGAAAGCCCTCGATCTCTTAAAAGTCTCATGCATGTGCTATACTCCTTGGAAATCGAAGGTCCGTACAGCAGATTGCTCTGCCTCTGCTCTGACTACTCCCAACCGCAAGTTTGACAGGCACACAATTCAGCGTATCATTTCGTGACTTTGACGAGAATATATAAATAAACTCACCGGCGAATGAACCGGTTGAGTGGTGGGATTAGAAGCACTGGATCTGATTGAAGCATCTCTGACCAAGGGAAACCAAATCAGACCAGGGAAGAGATCCAGTCGCCTTCCACAAACGATTCGAATGATGATTATTGCTTCCAGATCGTTGGTGTATGTATCCTGAAAGCTAGAACAAAGAGAAAGCACACCAACTCAAAAAGCAAACACGTGACCATGGCTGAATAAAGAAAGCTATGAGAGAGATTGTGAGCTATGCTAAGTGTACACACACGCGCGCACGTGTATCCGCGTTTCTTCGCGTTTTCTTCCGCGTGACTTGTGACTGTTTTGTATCAATCAAGAGAGGATTAATACACGGTTTAATGCCTTAATCAGGATTAATTGGCCAGCCAGGTATTGACTGCCAATTAGTGGGCGTCATTAGTATGGAAACAGCTCCTTGAGGGCAGCGGCGCCTATATAAGGCCCTGGAGACGTCCAGGTTTCTGATACTACGAAAATTCCCTTCCATACACCTTCTTTCTTTCCTTTTGGAGAGCTGTGCTGTGATGTTGATCTGTTTCAATCTCGCCGGCCTTTTTCCTTGACGTGCACGAGGAGAAGGGTGAGCGGCATGTCCAAACCGTTGTCGTCGTGAAGCCCGCACGAGGGACGGCAATAAGGTTTCTGGGCAGCGCAACTGCGCGACCGCTTGTTCGCTGCTTTTGACGATCGACTACATCGACGGTCTGCTTCGTCTACAATTTGTGCTGTTTAAGCACCGACAAACCCGAAGTAAGTCGATGTCGCCCCTTTTGTGTTTGGTGCTATTCAACCTGCTGCTAGAGTTAATTTGCATCTTAGTTTGAATGTCTATGAAATCTGCCTTAAACTAAAATCTGGATTTAGAATAATGCGCATATTCCAACAGGGAAGATATGCATATGGAGGTACGTAACTTTCTATATATCATCAGTATATTTGTCAGAGGTCCAAGGAAGGTACATCTACTATCTTTGGAATAATACCTCTGATGAAATGCCACTCCAGTGATTGTGGCGGGCTCCAAATGTTATAGAAACATCGAAGACACATCAGATTTTTTTTTTTACTTCGTTGGCATATAAGAAAATTCCTTATTATCTTAATATTTGGTCACCAAAAGAATGCACCATGTTCGCTCATACAAGGACTAGAATTTTTTTTTCCCGGTGGCATAAAAAGTAGAGTGGCAACATGAAAACAGCAACCGTAAGGCAAGCAAAAGTTTATAGCCAGCCAAGACAATTTAACAATTTATTTAGGCTATCGAGTCTAGCTAGGTCCACAAATAACTGACTATGAGTCGCAAAAAAATAACTGACTATGAAAGCTTAACAATAATGTCAATCCAGGTCTCCCTTCCTCCTCGCTCCTACACTCCCACCCTCAACAAAACAAAATTTCAGTTCTCAGTCGTTCTTGCTTTGGCGTTCCTGGGCCGATAACGCGTCCCATGGATGCACGCGAAATAGATAACTTCGGTCTTTCGAAAAAAGACCGCTTGTATTTTCACACGTGACGCATGCGCCGACTTACCTGATACGGGAAAGGTAGATGACGTGAGCTGATGGCCAGTACAATTTCGTGGTGTGCTTCTCAAGGCGTAGGCAAAAGTAAGGCCTAGCTTATGATTGGTTGCTGATCGATCGCTTTGCCTTCGCTTCAAGCTTTGCTGGTGGTATCTTATCTTCCCGAGCTCCATCGATCATGTCTCGTTTAATATCAGATCAACACGTGGACGCGTGGTGCAGGTCCCTTTCTCCTTATGGAGACGATAAGCTGAAATGTTGGCAAATGCTCTTTATGCTGCTTCTTCATTGGGCAAAGTGACAGGGCGCAGTGCCGCAGTATGCAGAGGTAGGTATTGATGATCTGCTAACACGATGGGCCTGGCCCAAGACACTGTTTCTGGGCCTTGTGACTCTTTCCTATTTTCTTCATTTCGCTTATCTAGATTGCTTAGATCATCAGACTGAGGTGTAAACAACTTTTTCTTGAAATGGTCAGATCATAACAAGATACTGTTACGTGCTCTTCATCCCACGTTGCTTCTGAAAAAAATACTTGAAATACTGGCCATGCGCGGCAGCTCATGTCATATTAGCGAAATAAACATGGCTCTCTCTAAGTTCTCCAAAGAGGATTCTGTTAGTTGATGCCTCGTGACGAAGTAGGTCTACACAATTGGGACCAGTTTACGCACTAAAAATGTTTGTAGTTCTACTAATCCTTTGAGATGAAGATGATGATGTGTGTGCGTCCAATGATGATGTGTGTGCGTCCAATAGAAAATGGTCCTATCAAGAATAAAATCTTGCACGGAGTTGACAGGGCACTCTGGATATAATCCAAGCTACAGGTTGCTCATAAAAAGCTCAACGCTTCAGGACAACGCTTCGGGTGCTGTGCTCTCCCACTAAAACAGAACATGGAACACCGGAACAGCAGTAGACATTTTGTTCAAAGAGCTTAGCTGACTTTTTCTCGATGTACCGCCGTGAATTTCATCGGAGTATCTTTCATCAGTTGTAAACGGACCGGTGTGCATGAAGGCGAGAGATTCCTCGAGAGCGGCATGCACGGGACGATAGTTTGACCAGAGAGTCATGCATGTGGCGAGCAACCGACCGATCGATGTTGACGAAATGGACCTGACGGCTCACCGAGAAGCAGTCCCAGGTCCGTCAGATCCACTTCTCTGAACTTGTCCCTAGACGATAATGACAAACTTTGTTTCCAATTTATAAACAGAGCATATGCTCTCTCCGTTTTTTATCTGTTGACAATTTACAAACAGAGGAGTATATCTGTTCATGGTATGAATCGTAGTATTTGTGCCGCACAACACTTGACGAAAGCGCGCATGGTTGCACCCTTTCAGGCAAATATATAGGTTTATTATCTGGGAAAAGCTGTAATGATAGCGGCATATAACTTATTTGCAGCAAAGGGGACGATAAGTGACGTGATGCGCTCTGTTGTGCGGTGTTGTATGATGATACGGTAAAAGGGTTAAGGTTGGCCAACACCTGAAAAGCAATCAAAACGTAGTCTTCCATCTCACTAAATGCCAGTCCTTTAGTCGGTCAGCCATGTCACCGCTGTAGCATCTAGCATGAATGTTGAGCTCAACACCGGACTAATTTCACACGAAAAGATTGAAAAATTTACAGGCGAAAAAATCGCAACAGCACGGGCGAGCCAAGCTTCACGAGCTTCATGTCCCGCTAGTGACAGAACTGCCGCTACCCGTGCTCTGCAGCGTCTGCTCGTCTCGGCCCGGCTCGTCGTCTTGCAAGCCAGCCGGCCGCGCTCTCGCCCCGCACTCCACACACCTCCCCTGCTCCGACGCGTCGCCGCAGCTCGCCGCCGCGTCGTCCCCGGCTCGGCCCGACGCCGGCATGGCCAGGAACGTGGGCCTCTCGTCGCCGGCCATGATGACCACCACGTGCTCCAGCCACTTGCCCCCGGCGGCCTTGCCAGCCGCCGAGCCTTTCTCGCCGTGGCCCGCCCCGCTCCCCGTGCCGGCCTGGCGCTCAGCGTCGTCCGGCTCGCCGACGGCGAGGCGGCCGGAGAGCTTCCAGTAGGAGCAGGCCAGGGCGAGCAGCGACAGCGCGATGAGCCCCAGCATCGCGGCCAGCCCGCCGAAGAGGTACGGCACCGGCGACTGCAACGGCGTGTGCGGCACCGGCACCGCCGACGTGGTCGCGCTCGAGGTCGTCGGCGCCGCCGCAGACAACGCCGTGGGGCCGCGGCCCATCGCCATGGGTTGCTCGGCGCCTGCAGCAGGCCACATGGGTTTTGTTATTTTAGTGCATGCCAGTGACACGAGGCTAAGTGTCTCTGTTGTTTCAGAGAGAGGAGGGAGGTAGCTGGCGAGCGCGCGAGTGTTCGTTGTTGGGCTGGTGAAATGGCAACATGAGGCAATGCTCGTACTTGTCAAGCTCTCCTATTTATAGAGTTTCAAAAGTAGAGTAGAGATGCCAACATTACAAGTTGTTGAAAGTCGAGTGGAAAAGATTTACGTTAGTCCTGTATATAAACCTTGAGAGAAAGAAAGAAAATGTGAAGTGAGATTTTCCATTCATATAAATCAAAATTGTAGTTTGTGAAAAGCAGCTAGATATATATATTTCACTGGCTACAGTGTGTGGGAGTAGCATGATTTCCACCAATATTCATAAGGCGCCTTGGCTCTCTTCATCGATATGATTCCCCGCCTGGCGATCAGTTAGAAAAGCAACCACTGTTTAGCTTTTCTTGGCACTAACACATCTGGACCGGGCACAGTAGCTTGTTTATAGATCTGACAAATTAAAGCCATGTTCTTATCTATAAGCAAGCAACATGGATATTATATCCCTATAAGTGGATCGAGCATTGCATAGATTTTACATCATTGGGGAACTTTAGCGCACAATTTGCCCATTTTATAAGATTAAAAAACTTTACAAAAGGATTGGATAGACTAATTAGATAACGGATCCTTTTGAGCTTGCCTACGTCTCTGGGTCACTTGCAGAATTTTTTAATTTTTGTATGACCATACTGCTTGAAGATCCGCAAAAAAGAAGATCTGCGTTCGGTTTTAGGACAGCATAGCTACGAAAAATTGCAACAAAAATATGAATGGATAGTTCATGCAACGATCTACAATTCATATTTTTGGTCGAGGTGCAACCGAAGCTCGTACAAGGAGATACAAAAAAGAGAAATCAGACGTTGAATAGTAACGGGTTGCGGGTTCGCGATGAACAGTTGCAACCCGCACTATTCACAGTCCGATTCTCTTTTTTGTATCTTCTTGTACGAGCTTCGGTTGCACCTCGACCAAAAATATGAATTGTAGATCGTTGCATGAGCTATCCATTTATATTTTTGTTGCAATTTTTCGTTGCATATTTGAGGCGCTACAGTGATCGGTAACACGGTAACACCTAAAGCGGTGGTAACACCAGATACGTTCTCCAGCATAGCTGCATAGAAACATCGAATAGACCGTTATTCTGATATTAGCTCGTCAATACACTTCTATGCAAATTCGAGAGCCACCCTCACATACTTTGGTGGATGACCACAAGTTTAAATCAAACAACAATTAGAATTTTCCTTTAAAAAAACAATTAGAATTTAATGCAATGAATGTACTGCAAGAAAAATTAAATACTGTTTATCGGAGAAACATGGTTACAAAAAAAAAACTTATACTACATCAGACGACTCCACTCACTTCAGGACAAGCAATTGCACACCTCGCCACAATAATTCAGCACTACTGACCCTTTTGCGGATGTAAAGTTTCAGTTTAATCCGTAAACGTCTGTACCACCCGAAAGATGAAAACTACATGAAAGGTATTTGATGGAACTCACATGCCAAACTTGCCGACCAGTAGAAATGCTTTAATAATTGTGCTACGCCCTCTGCTCTTCTTCTCCCTACTCCAGTACTTTTTGTCAAAGGCGGAGAGAGCTATCGTTTTTGAGAGAAAGGCAGCGAGCCCCCTCTCTGTTTTTCTTTTCATGGACGTTTTCGAGCTTTTGGATACCATGACGTTTGGGTCGCAAATTCAAAATCACAGCGATTTGATGGTGCGAGTTGAGTTTTGTTTTTAGCGCTGTTGATGGTGACAGATTGAAGCTACAGCATGCAAAATTGCGAGATACATTCCCCGCAAAAAAAATGCGAGATACATAAACAGAGGCGAATATATTTTTCCGAGCTTCATCACAAAAATAAATATATTAATTTATCCAAGCTCAGGCAACCTGAATAAAAAAATAACCAGGGAGGACGTTTTTATATTGCTTAATCATCTGTCAATATGACAAATCCACTCATGAATAAGGTAATAATAATATAGTGCACAAGAAACATTATTTTTTTACGGAAATAAAAACTCAGTAATATTTAAGCTTGGTTCAATTCAGGTTTATATCCTTATTTTCAGCGAGAAAAATTTAAAATGGACAAGTATGTTTTATGGTGAAGAAGAAGTGCACCCAAGCCAACCTGTGCTTCCATTCTCAGGCGGACACCGCTGAACTGGAGGTTCCCATTTTGTTGAGTGATCACAATCAAACCTCATAGACCATGTCCTTTCTGCTTACTGGCTTTATTAGGGTTTGCAAATGCAGTTAATGGCCTCTAACAGAGCACTAGTAGTAGTTGATACAGAATGCACTCCTTGTCTTCTTTACCGGCGTTGAATCACATGCAGCTCGTTGGATTGCGCTGGACAAGTGTTGTAAGCGCCGCCGAACGTGTCGCCCTCGCATCGGATTACCGTCAAGATCAAATACGTTATACGTTTGACTTTGGAAAAATCGTCTCGGTTTCAGGCCAACTAGGTTGTTCTTAGTTAGTGCAGTTGATCTTTGTGCTATATCGGTCAGTGTCAACGACCAGTTGTACGACTAGAATGGAAGTATGTACAAGTTGGGTCCTGTTGCTTCTTACTCATGATTAACCATTTTGTAATGCGTTGAGCAAGCCTATCTGAGTCTGACATGATGCAGCAGAATCGGCTGATTACAAGGTAATTAGGCTGCCTGATGCGTGCCTTGGCGATAGACAAACCTTGTACGCCTGCATGTCCCACTGGCATGAGTTTGCCGGCAAATTATACTTCCCAAGTGATTCATCGTCAGTTACAGCTTACAGGTAACGTAACACTGAGAATCTTGCAAATTGCAATGCACAAATCCGGCTGATGAACTGATTACTTGATAATGCAAGTCCCCATCGAGCAGTATAAGTACTGAAGGGAACTGAATCCGAATCTACTATTCACATGTCCAGTCACCACCCCAGCACTTTTTTGAAATTCAGTGCACATAGGAAGGAATTCAGGCGGCGAGCTGTAGCCTTTAGGCAGCCAGTAGGACTGAGGAGTTTTTGATTTTTTTAGATAATGGAATGATTACATTCCGGCCTCTGCAGTACATGACTGCACATAGCCTTTTTAATACAAAGATCTAAGAAAACAGAAAAGAAAACTTTAGTACATGAGTAATAGTACTAAAGGCCGCAATTATTCAATCATCTTTGGGATCACTTGTTGAAAAAGTGAACACCGATTGATGAATATAATAGCGACAAACTACCCACAACTATGAAGAAAGGAGTCTACCGCGCACTGGCAGCAAAGTATAACATTGGCATCCTGACGGTCTTATGTAACGGAACCTCCGTTACCTTGATCTGCAAAAGGCAGATCCGGCCAACACCGGCCGCCACCTCATCGACGGGAGTCATCGTACTCGCCGCAGGTTAATGGGGAATACCATATCGGCTAGTGATCCTGTTAATTTCGGATCAACGACGCCAACACGACTACTCCATCGTCGTTCCTTAGGCCACATTAACACGACCATCTTCAAAAGATGTGGAAGAAGTAGCCTGGAGGAATCCACCGGAGCTCACGCAAGAGCCATGTAGGCTGCCTCAATGATGCCTTGAGCAAGGAACGTGGCGCTCGAGGCTTCACCATCATGCAGTCTTTCGACCGGAGCCAAGCCGCGCGCCCAGGAAGAGACCCAACGCCGCCACGACGTCGCAGGCAATCACCGCAGCAGAACCACGACATCACCACTGGACGCGCGCGAAGGACGCAGTCCCAGATCGGAGGATGCCGAAGAGGCCCTCCAAGATCCGCGCGAAGGAGGAGGCCGTCGCCGCATGGCAACCGCGCCGCCCCATGGTCCGCGTGCGGGGATCCACTGCCGCCATTGAGGCATCGCCATCCCGCAGATCCACGCATCGGATGAGACGCTGGAGGACCACACGTCGTCACCCAATCCGAGATCCGCCGGAGAAAGGTAGAGGAAAACGCCGACGAAGGAGACCCGGCCGCCGCCTTCCTAGCCTGCTGCCCGGGTTGTTTCGGTAGACAGGCTCCGGCGGCGGCCGGGTTGGAGGATGAACGGGGGAGGGGTTGAGGGTGGTAGGGGTGGCGGCGCCGCCCGTGTCGCCCGGGAGGGGCGGCGCGGGGGCTGGTGTGCTTTTTTCGTTATCTGAAGGAGTTTTTGATAGCCTTTTGATTGCACGTTGGTGAGTTGGTCTCAACGCAGTGTGTACATCTGTGCTGTTTCTGTGCTGAGGTGCCTTAGAAACTGTTGCAGAAAGGTGTAAAGTCTGAAGAAAGACAGCAGGAATCTGATATCCTCATGCATTGCCTCTTTGTTCGTACTTGTTTGTGTGCTTCTTGGCAACCTATAAAATAGTCACAGGATCGGATGCCATGAAAGATATCAATCTCGGCACTGTTTGATAAATCATAAGCCATAATGATCAACTAAATCCATGAAAGTCTGAAGTTTTCATATGCCTGGTCCTTGATCACATGGCAACAGAAAGATGCTGTCGTTTTGTTGCTGCAGGATAAGAACACACTAGTAGCTGAAGAGTTCCACACATCTCATTTTTAACTCAGGCGAAGGCCGTTGTTTTGGGAGCACAAATTCGTCTGCTAATCATCCCAGGTCAAGGTCAGTGTAATCAAGCACCGAAGCACGATTTCTTTGCCAGTTCTCTAATGGGCCGAATTTCTTCTGCAGAACTTATCTAGGCCTAATATGCTATCATCAGCCGCGGCCCGCCTTTGACCAGTCCGAGTTCGACCCACGAGAGAGGAATGACCCGATCGATAAGTACAGGGACGGGCGGACAAGCACGCGCAAAGCCAGCACCAAGTCGTCATCTGCAAGCGAAGAGGCCCCGGGATCTCTCTCGCCGTCGACTCCCAGCGTCACCACCGCCGCCGCCGCCGCCGCCGCGAAGCCATGGACGCCGTGGACTCGGTGGTCGACCCGCTCCGTGAGTTCGCCAAGGACAGCGTCCGCCTCGTCAAGCGCTGCCACAAGCCTGACCGCAAGGGTACGTAACCCAGATCCCCATCCGTCCGTGGCTCGGACTCCGGCGTGTGTATGCGGTTGTCTATGGTTTCGCCGGATCTGATCTGATGCCGTCTTTTCCCACGCAGAATTCACCAAGGTTGCGACGCGGACGGCGATCGGGTTCGTCGTCATGGGCTTCGTCGGGTTCTTCGTCAAGCTCATCTTCATCCCCATCAACAACATCATCGTCGGCTCCGGCTGATTGGATCCCTTCAGGTGAATTGTGCGCTCGCTCTTCTCTCCCTGATCTGAATTCAGATGGCGTATGCGATGATGTGTGCAATTGGATGTCCTTGCCGAACTGTATGATTAGAACTCATAACGATCTGAGTCTTGTGTTATGTTGTACAGTGATTAATAATTCTGCTGCTGTCTGACCTTGAAGCAGTTGCTACAATGGTGTAGACTAATGCCTGCGAAGGTTCACGTGGCTACCTAGCTATCATCTTAGTATTGCAATATAATTTACATTCTTGTACCTAGAATTCATCTTCTAGACTCAGAAGAACACTAGATGACTTGCTGGCAACTATGCCAGATTGTTCGTTGGCAACTATGCCAGTATGGTTATTATCTTATCATATTCAGTTAAGCTCGAGAATTTGGAAATTTGGACAAGTGGGCTTCACATAAAGTTTTCAGACCATCTTCCACACCTAAGGTCTACATTTTGAAACTGAAATTGAGATTATTAACCCTGTTTATAAATTCAAAACTGCAATTGCAAGCTGGAAAATTCCCCTGCAGGTTGATCAACACTGTAGGTCTACAGGAACTAAAACAAAAAAAAAAAGGTCAGTGGTTCAATATTGGCGAGCTGAATATTTCTATTAGTTTTGCTAGTCCTGTATGGCATGTATCCCTTAATCACTTTGCTGTTGGGTCCCTGCTATTAGGCTCCTGGGGAATCTTGAAATAGGAAATTTGTGCTGTTTGGTTGAGAGCTGGAATGTTCAAATTGATCAACTGATTGTTTTGTTCGTGATCCCCTTTATAAGAACGCAAAGAAATCCATGGGTTCACGACTCATTATATGCCATCACAATTCTCTTATTTATACATAGCAAGAAAAGGTGCTTCAAATTTACTTATTTTGCCACTACCATCTTCTCAGATTTGCTGTGCTAAATTTGGCATGTGGTTGATTTTGAGTGTTTCATTGGGGATCATGATGCTTACCCTTGTTCTAAAGGTCGTTATGTTTTCCCTGATGCAGGTGAGGGGGGGTCGAAGGACTAGATGACGGTGTCAATGTCATAGAGGCTGCACAAGTTTTCTAGCCCTGATGTCGTAAAGCAAATCGTTTAGGACTTGTTGTTGAGAGCTCCCTTCTATTTTCTCTCAGAACTATTGTATTGGTAGACCTGGGCTTCCTACCTAGTACTATGTAGGATCCATGAATGAATTAACAAAAGTTCAAAGCTTAACATTTTTCCTGAGTTATCATGTTACCGCAATTTGAGTGTAGTGTGGCATGGCAGCAATCGTTGTTTACATTCTTGAAGATTGCCACCTGTTTTTACTGCTGACAAATTCAAAGCTTTCCATTTTTCTCTTATCTTCATAATTTAACAAATGTACAGTTGTTACGCCAAATTACGTACTAAAAATGGGACTCCTAGAGCGGTGCTTCTGCTCATTAGTTCGAGGAACGACAAAATGCTGATGAATTTAAGTAACTGGTTGCAAGCAGCTCGTTAATAAATTACTTTAACAAATAAGCAGAAGCTTTACTCTCAAAGAAATAAGTGAAGCTGAAGAACACAATTGTTGTATTTGATGGAATCAACCGCCGACGAAGACTCCTGTTCCACACACATACTAGAATTCTAACTTCTAAGTATAAAGAACAATGACGAGACAGTCATCACGCAAACGTAAATAAGTCTACCAAGACACTATCCTGTCAGTTACATGAACAACACACCAATCGGCCCTAAAGGCAAGCGAGGAGCCGGCAGCACGGAGCTAATGCCTGCTGGAAATGCTGAAGGAGGTGACCTTCATGGGCGTGGCCACCACCAGCGGCGCCTCCGGGGAGTCGGTGACTGCGTATTTGTCATGCATGAAGCGGCTGGCGACGATGGACTCGTCCTTGGGGATCACCTTGTAGCAGTAGCAGCTCTTCAGCCCCTCTTGGTACTGATAGCACTCGTGGTGGCTGTTCTTGACCTGCAGGAAGTTCCACACCACGCTGTACTTCCCCACGGTGGCCACCAGGTGCCGCTCCTGCTTTCCGTTCTCTGTGACCTGCACAATCAGATAATGATAGACAACGGAATTTAGTTAATCATAGCAGATCTGTTTTGATGTTTCTTAACCACATCTGTATAGTCAGTGGCGAAGCTAGAGTTGGAACTATGGTGGTGCCAAATACACAAACTTTATGCTTTATGCTTGATAAGTAAGCACTAAAGATGGTGCACAAGTGGTAAAAGTACATAGATTAGCATTAAAATCTCAATTTACCCTGGTGCCAGTGCGCCAGGGTAGCTCTACCTGGCTTCGCCAGTGGTTGTAGTAGGGAACAAATTATTGTCATTTGCCTGTAGGTTCGGGCAGGCATTAAAATAAAAACTGTCGTGCATTCGAGATGTTCCCGATGCAGCCATGTTCCATTAGCATAGGTTTTTGGTTCAATTATGATTTATGAGTAATGGCTGTTGTTTCAAAAGCAGCAAAACAACACATACTGTGAAACTGTATCCAAAAGTAAACAACAATAACTTGGTTTCTACATACACCAGAAAATATTTTGTTCATCAGCATATAGCCTGGACACTCATGCTCAAACATGAAACTCGATTTTAGATATTAGCACCAACCACATAATTCTGCTATTCAAAACTCCTGAAAAAATTCATCTTATGGCACACTCAAACTGAATTGCTACTCTTTATAACAGCAAGTTGCATAATGATGTTTTCCTAGCAGCTCTACCACATTGGTTGCAGCAGGATTAAAAAGCAGGACCACATATCTAGCACCAGGCGACTCCTATGTAACAGTCAAAATTTCATGGAGTAGCTAATACTCCCTATAGTTGTTAATTCGGATGTGCAAACTGGTTCGATTTTCAAGTCCTAACTAAAGAGGAAAATGTAATTTCAAAATCAAAAGTGTAACTTAACAGGAAAAAACTAAAATCAAAACAGCATAAAATGAATCTAGTAGTGGATGACATGAGATAAAGCTTATAAAATTAACAGGTCACAGATTATCAGACACACGTCACACACTAGATAACCAAACTGTTGCACTTAATCATGCAAATGCTACCACTAGTGGACTGTTGTTTATACAGAATGCACCAGTGGTAAATTGAACGAAATTTCATAGAAACAGATATGGAAATACTGACCCATGAGAATCTGCCCTCGCGGAATTTATTGTTTGCCCCTGCCAGGTGAGAGTCCAGTGGGTTGAGCTTCAGCAACCTTGGAGCAGCAATTCTGTTCCCCATTCGCCCGGTAAATCCAGTCTTTTCTTTCCCATCCTTGTCGATGAAAATGGTGCATATAAGAATCAGGTAAGTATCTGTTGTCCCCAAAATCCATTTGCCATCATAAGTCACATCCACATGAGTAATTGGCGAACCCAGGCCAGGGAAGGCTGTCTTAGCCATCCTCATCGAGCTCGTCGAATACAAGCGGATCTTCCCATCCAACGACCCAACTACTATAGAGCCATCACCAGTGGACGCAAAGCACTGGAAGTTTGTTCCCCTGGAGAACTGATGCCCCTGCGTCCACTGCAATACTGGTGATTCAGTTGCACTAGCTAAGTTCTGCACAATACCCCTCCTGTCCCTCATATCCCACCGACACAATCGGTTGTCATCCAGACCTAGGAAGGTGGACTCCGACGGATCCAACTGTGCACCTTTGCTGTCATTAGTGATATCCCTCATGTTAATATCTGCGCCATCCTTCTCAAACTTCCATTCGGAAACCACTTTCCCAGTCTCAATATCCAATTGATGCACCCCCTTGGCATGTGGCTTCCCATCAGTTGCTGGGCTCATCAGCAGCATGTTAGTCTCGGCTCGCATCAGAAGAGCCTTCTTTGGTGTCGAGAAGTTTGTGCTCCCTCCGGAGAACTTCACAGACATTCCCTTCCCGTGAATCCCATGCTCGAAGTTTCTCACCACCTGAATGCCCGAGTCTCCGACGAGGAAGCTGTTATCCAACGCACCGAGTGCAAGGCTCTGTATTCCACTGCCTTCCTCAACCGGCTCCTCGAACTCCCTCAGATCCTCCATCAGGGGCTTCAGCATCGGGCTCCTCGACGGCATAGGAGTTTTTGAGCCCTTGGGGCCTGGAGAGAACCCGTCGGTGGCGTCCTCCCATATCGACTCGTCTCCGTCCTCGGGGCGCGCCCACGCCTGGAAGTCCTTCCCGAACACCTTGGCGCGGCCCTCGTCCGTGGCCGCGACGCCGTAGCTATTCTCGAAGAGGCAACTATGGTACTTGGAGCAGAAATCACCGAATCCGTCTGCGTGGAGGAACTTGAGGGCCCAGACGCCGTCGGCGACGAAGTCCACGCGGCGCTGCGCGGGGAAGGTCTTGAGCTGGAGCTCCGGCCCGACCCGGGCCCGGATCTTCGAGCCCACGACGAGGCACCAGGGCCCGGAGGCGGGCTCCTCGTCGTCCTCGTCATCCCCCGTGCGGACGAAGGAGGCGGCGGCGAGGCGGTCGGCGACGATCCACTTGGCGGAGGGGGTGGAGCCGCCGATGTGGAGGTAGAGCTTGACGGCGTTGAGGGCGGCGGGGTTGGCGCCCGGGGTGGGCCCGGGGCTAGGGTTGGGGGAGATGGGCTCGTTGTACTTGAGGTGGAGGTTGCGGAGGTGGCGGTCGATGGCATCGACGGAGGCGGGGGTGGCGCCCGCGGCCCCACCCGGCCTGGAGGAGGCGGAGGCCGGGGGAGGCGTGCCGTAGTCGGAGGAGTTGTCGGAGGCTCGGGACTCGGCGTCGTCGTCGGAGTCCGAGAACTCCAGGTCCTCGCGGCTGTGCGAACCCCCCATGGCGGCGGCGGAAGCTAGGGTTTCGTCGAGGGAGACGAAGGGGAGGGGAGCGTGAGCGAATTTGAAATTTGGGAGCGAAGAGGGGGCGGAGCGGCGGTGGCCGGTGGTGTTTGCGTTGCAACTTGCAAGTGGGGTGGGGGAGATCTGATGGGGCCTGGAATAGAAATTTGAAGGAGACCAAACGGTACGCAGGAGCAGAGCCGATTCAAAAATTTCAAAACCGAGATCTGCAGGAGCAGGAGCATACTACCGCTATCACAGTGGCACTAATTAATTACAGTAGTTTCGACCACTTTTGTAACACGCTTGTTCTGAAATGAATCACCGATTCATCACGCAGATTGCAGAAACTCGCAACACCACCCTTTGAGCTTACCGAGTGTTGGGTTTCAGTGTTATCTGCTTTCTATCAGAGGGCTCCAGAGGTCTCTCCCCGTTCCAAATCCAAAGGTTTTCTATCAGAATGCGCAACTAATATTTGCCAGTGGATTGAACACTGAGATGGGAAAAATTAAGCTCAGGTTGTGCAAGGTCACCGCTGTAGCCAACTAGCCATCTCAGAAGAGGCTTTTTCTGCTAGCAACATTGCCGGCACGGCATCACTCAAATATTAATAACAGGTAAAACAAACTCTTAACAAAAGTACAAATCATCGTTTTCAACTGGGAAATAGGAAAAGTAGCCTTCACAAATAATAACCAATCATCCCTTTGCAAATAACAACAAACAACAACAACAACAACCAATCAGGTAACAGTTAGTACATTCTAAGACCAAAAGCAAGAATGCAACAGGAAACATTAGCATCTTGCAACACCAGCACTGCCGCCCATTGCAGTTGGGAGCTACTTTGACAAGATTTCAACATCACTGGGCGTAAGTGTAACCAATTAAATACACAAAAAATAGGAAGTAAATATGAGCTGAAGTACGGAGAACCCTTATGAAAGTTGGCATTACAGCATGAGTTTGATCAAAACTGTGTAATACTGATACCACATCACTCACCGAGAGAGTGTCTAACCAAAGCTTTCAGAAATAGAGTACCTGCAGTATGAAGCAATATAACAGACATAATGAAGCAATTTGTAACCTATAGATTACTGCCAGGACAAGATTCGAAGCAAAATGGGCCTATGTTTCAAGGTCTCAGCAATATTCAGATCGAGTGTTGTGTAACCAAACATGAAGATTGTTTGTCCTGGAAACCAGAAACTTGAGATCTATAAAACAAGAAATTTAGGAAGGACCACATAACAGGCCTATTACAGTGTACCAAAATGATTCTTGATACATAATCTTCGTGTTAAGTATGAACAAACCTAAATTAATAATAATTATTAAGTTACCTAGAGAAGCTATACATCCCAGAAAACCAAAACAACAAGGGTCAAGAACAAGGGGAAAAAAAGAGGTGCGAATTTGCTCTTATATGTAACATCAATCAAAGTTGATCCTGTTAGCTATAGTGTTCACCAATCATTGGTTCATATATTCCTTATATGGAAACTTGGAAAGTGGAAGCTTGAACACACTAATCATCATGCACCACGGTCCACAAGTAACACTACAATAACAATTCATCTACACAATACTGCAAAGTTACCATTGAAACGTGACATTTTTTACAATTCCTTCTTTCTACATCTGTCGATTTCCACTGGGTTCAAAATTTGAAGCTGCAGGGACGAGAAATCCAGTATGATATGAAACATAACACTTCAGACACTCATACCTGTCCACTCCACTAGTAGAAAAATACATTTCATAAGGTTCGTAATATCAATGGTTTTTTAAAAAAATATATATATAGGTAACATCAATAATTATGATAGAAGATACAACAACAAAGCCTTTTCAGTCCCAGGAAAAATGGTAGGCTGGAAATGAAACCCACAAGAACTAATAGCAGGGAAACAAAAATGAGGAAGATAAGTTAAAAGGATGTGAAAGGAAACAAAAGTAAAAGACAATATAATTGTAGTAATATAAGTCATAATGGACTGATAGATTGCCAACTTCCAGGCACTCCAGTCCATGAATAGTTCTTTGTTGAGATTCCAACTCTCTTCAACAATTACTTAACCAAAAATTAATAAGTATGTTCCGTAACAAGGAAAGACCCTTTGACAGTCTCAGACTGAAAATATATGATAACTTATCATCAAATCAATAAGTATTGTCATATAATCTCTTTACTTGGCAAATAAGTGTATGAAACGAAGCTTTCATTGTCCAGGTAAAATGACAACCATAAATGAGTCAATATTTACGGCATGGAATATTACCAGGGAAGGGTCGGATGTAAAATGAGACCAAAATATTAGAAGTATCATGATCACAAAGAACATTCAGATAAGGTGTGGTGAAACCAAACATGCAATTTTATTTGCCCTGACAAACAGAAAGCGTAACATCTAGAAACCTCCACAAGGTGGGTTTGATGAATTCTTTCCTACATGAGGATAATTTGCACTGAAAAGTGATCCATATACCTTGGACCATATCTAATGGAAGTGCCAAAACCAATAGAGAATTCAAGCTACATACAATAAAGTTTGTACTACTGTACTGTAGTCAGAAAAAGAAAATTCAATACAAAGTGGTTAGCAGCTGGAATTAAATGGGTCAATAACATAAATGCTGGGCCCAAATAGCTCACAGATCAATCAAAGTTTGGATGGACAAATGACCCGTCTAGGGTTTTCGTTGCTCAGAAACCCCAATAATTTGTCCATCTCCAACTTTCAGTATCACTATCCTTGTACAGCAGAAGGCATTAGCATCAAATATTATCACGTTGTTAGCTCATCCATCAATCATTACGCCCAATATTGAAAGTTTGACAGAGAAATACTCATCCATCGTAATTCAGAAGTTGCACTCGAAAAGCGCATCAAGCACACAGTAATAATGTCAGGTTACCATCGATAAATTCTTTGAAAATATGAAGTTTTACGGACTCTTTGGTTCTCTCTTTACAAATCACAACAGCAGAAAGATTCATACAAAGTCTACAACAACTATCACTACACAGTATGATCGAAGGCGTTTTTTCAAACACCTGATGAGAACCGAACCTTTTCAGACTTCGAAGGGGCTAAGGCGCCAACGCTTTCTCATGCCGGCCACGAGCTGCACCATCAGCTCACCGTGACGGTGGTGCGGCAGACGGGGCAGGCGGGCGACTTGGCGAGCCACCGGTCGACGCAGGTGGCGTGGAACTTGTGGCCGCAAGCGGGCAGCGCGCGCCACCGCTCCCCGGCGCGCGCGGTCTCGATGCACACCGGGCAGAGGTGCGGCGTATGGGAGGCGTCGCCGCCGCGAGGGGACGCGAACGCGAAGCTGGGGAGGCGGCGGAGCTCGGCGGGCGAGAGGCCCGCGCGGAGCGGCGACGCCGCCGGAGGGGACGGGCCGAGCGCCGGGACGCGGTAGCGGCTGCGGCGGTCGTGGCGGAAGGCCCGCGCGGCGACGAAGAGGTGGAGGAGGAGGACGGCCGCGGCGGCGGCGAATAGGAGGAAGAGCGCGAGCGCCGCGGCCATCACGGCCGCCTGCACGCCTAGGGACATGATGCGCGCGCCGACGCCGGCAACCGCGGGACGGGGGCGGGGGCGCTTGGCGTCCCGGTCATGGGGAGGAGGCTTCGGACCAGGCGCGGGCGAGGCGGGGACGGTGGGCTCGCCGGCGACAGCGGGGGGCGGCGCCATCGGGACGGCGTGTCGTGTTTGGCCCGGCTCGCGGGAGCACGGACGGGGTGGAATATTCGGCGGAGGTGAGATTTTGGGGGATTGGAATGGGAAGGGCGTCCCCGCTTTGTTTGTTTTGTGAATGGCAGGTGCATAGAGTAGTATACGGCCGGTCTCAGTGGTAACTTTTATTTCTCAGTTTTACAGGATGACACGTCAGCTTTCTGCCATTTTACAGCGAAATGAAACTGCTTTTCTCAATGCTCATTTTCATTTCACGGTTTCATAGGTTTGTCATGATAATAATTGATACATGTGGTTGTGATCAAATGTGACATACAAATTTTGTGATCAGTTGAAATAGTACTAGGAAGATTATGGGCCCGTCCGTCAGAGAACATATATATATTAGTGGTGCTGGCTGTATGTAACCAAAGAATCAAGGGTTGAATTGCAAATGGGCAGCCTAAAAGGAGAGCCCTTGTCCTTATCCACTGAATCCCACACCCATCGTTGTCCTAGTTGGTATAAAAAAAAAATCGTTGTCCTAGTTCTAAAGAAGCGCATCAGATTCTCCACTCCTCTCTCATGGCCTCACATGGCGGCATGCAGTGCTGCCTCTCCAACTCCACAGCGAATGAGCAGCACCCAGCAGCGAGGAACACCAGGAGCTGCCCCTGACCTCCTCGACCGTGTGCTCCTCCCGCTGCTGCTCCGCATCCTTTGCTCCGGCCATGTGCTCACGGTCGCCAGCATGGCAGCGTCCGCGGTCATCGAGCGCCGGCGCGCGGGAGAGGGGAGGAAAGGCTGCGCGCGCGGGAGAGATGGCGCGTGGGAGAGCAGAGGTGAGGCGGCGCACCGGATCTGCAGGATGAAAGAGAAGAGGCTCAGTGACGTTTCGTTGAGCTTTCATAGTCTATGAAAGAGTGCCGTGATCCTTTCATTGGGATGAAAGGGAGATTTTCTCTCTCTTCTTTGATTGCTTTCATAGTCTATTTCAGTGATGTGACAGTTAATTTATTGTAAATAAAAGGCTTATTGAGACTGACCTACTGTACAAGTGTACAACTGCAAAGATTTTAAATAATATATAGTATATCCCTCGCGAACTCCTCCCCAGCTACAGTAGAGAGGGGCGACCAGAGGCGATTTCCTTTCCGGCGGCGGCTCCCTTCGCTCTCCCCTTCTTCCGGCGGCCCGTAGGGTTTCGGAAGGCCGGGAGAGCGGCGGAGCTGCCGTCCGGCCACCTTTCTACCTACTAGTTAGTGTAGTTTTAGTACTTTCCCTGGTTAGGGTTAGGGTTCCGGCCATGTTGGCCGGATTTGCTCCCTCCCATGGCGGATCTGGCGGCGCTCGAGTCCATGGCGGAGAAGGCGGCGCCGGTGCAGTCCTGTGGAGGTTAGTTTGCTTCGGCTCTTTTGCGGAAGGGTGGGAGCTTTTGGTTCCCCCCGCCGGCGTTGCTGGTGGTGGTGGTTGGTGTTTCCCTTGCCGGTGTTGCGTCGGGTGATGCCGGCGTTGCTGGTGATGGTGGAAGATCTTTCCGGGTGGTCGCCCGTCGATCTCTCCGGTTTTTTGTGCTTCCCTATGGGCAAGCTTGCTGTCGGCGTCGGCGTTGACGACGCGCGATGGTTGTCCCGGTCGGCGACGTTGGCAGCGACTGTGGACTCTCTTTCCTCTTCCTCCTTCGATGCGGTGGCGGCCGATGCTCTTTCAGCTCTTGCAGATGTGTCCTGGCGGGTCCGGGCGCTGAATCTTGCGGCAAATCCAAAGCTTGGAGTCGCCGACGATGGAGGGAGGTGGTTTCTTCTCCGGCGGCGTGTTCGTCGGTGCGTCGGGAGGTCTCTGGAAGATGGAGAAGGACCTTGTTGTAATTTTCTTTCTTTTCAGGGGCTTTTCTGTAAAAGGCGGGATGTACTGTCTAAGTTTAATTAATTCCCCCTTTCCGCAAAAAAAAAAAGCAAAGATTTTAAATGGAAAACATATCAACGAAATAAATTTCGATTTTGAGCGGGTCAAAGTCATGGCTTTATATCCTTTCCCGGCCACATTAAAGGCTGAGAGCGACTTCAAAGCAAGATCAAATGAAGTGTCTTCGTCACGCAGGGACGCTCCTATCTGTTCAAGAAAAAAAAATCAAACGAGATGGGTCGTATAATCAGTGTCAAAAAATTAAAAAATTGTCATACTTTTTTACTTATCTCTGTTCCAAAATACATGTCGCTTTTGACTTTTTATTACCTTGTTTGATCATTTGTCTTATTCAAATTTTTACTCAAATATTAATACAAATATGTTATGAGTATACTATCTTAAATTATAGACATGTTATGAAAAACAACTAATGTTTAAAAAAATTCAAATAAAATGAATGGTCAAATGTGACGATAAAAAGTCAACAGCGATAGGTATTTTCGGACGGAGGAGGAAGTACGTAGCAAGTGAGGCCGTGTATGTATTCTTCCATGTTCCAACCAGCGCTACCAAAATAAAGAAGCAAAAAAAAAAAAAAAAGGTGTACTGTCTGATACTTGGCAGTTGGAGCGTCGTAATTAAAAAGACTCCCAATCATGGTGCGGTTCGCGGTACTAACAGAACCTTGAGTACTTGAGTATTCTACGATGTTAGCGAGATGCATGTGCGTATATATCCTTTGTATGGCACCACCACCACGTCACGCCTGTTCGTGTGAACGTGTCCGCCGTGCGAAATGGGGAGCGCACCGCTTTGAGTCTCATCGTCCTCGTCGGTCTCGATCTGTAGCCGCTGTAGCAGTCAATGCGGCCGTGGCCGTGGTTTCCTGGCGCCCGCAGGATATGCACGCCAACGGCAAATACTTGAAGCGCCGATGTGCTGGTCCGCCCGTCGGTCCCCGGCACAGCGTCACCTCACCTCTCTGCTCTGGGGAGGTCGTCTACCGCGTCACGGCTCTGCCGGTCAGCCTCCCTCCCTGGCGCAGCGCCGCACGCGCATCCACATCCGCGGGGCGCCGCCTCGTCGTCACTCGTCAGGCCGTAGGCCCGAGCGTTTTCTCAGCCCCACGGGCTTGCCATTGCGAGCGGGAAATGTTTGTTTGGGCCGAGCTCCTGGAGGGCCCGCTCGCAGGAAATATTTGTTTGGGCCGCGAGAGAAAGCAGCTACGGGGGATGGATGGACATGTCCGCAAACCAAATCCAATTTACGTAACCTGATTCAGGACATTCTTCAGTTCCATGCTTTTTTTTTTCTTTTTTTTGAGAATCCTTCAGTTCCATGGCTTATTGCTTAACCATAACCATAAGCGCATGCGTTTCCAATATGATGTGTCCCGTGTATATATGCCCCATTGACAGGATACTCGGGCCCCTTTCAAACACGCCAACAGCTCAGCCTGGAAAGAATCATGGGGATGCTCAATTTTACCTCTCGCTGCACACACACACACCGCACCTCCATCATGATCACGTCTAATGAATCCCCATCCACCAGTCTTGGACACAGGACCGAAAGACCCATCATAGTTGATTTTTCAGTCTCCCATGGCTCTGCAGCTCTCATTTCGCCGCAGGCATCTGAATTTCCTCCTCCTGATGTTTTCGCCCCCAGATAATCTTAGCAGCATGCATAAAGCTCAGTACTGTGTTCTACTACACTTGCAACCTTCGTTTGTTCTCCTTCATGTGCATCATTCGTTTCTGATCACCAGAGGTAGAGCAGTGTGGACACCTGAATTTGCCTCTCACCATTCAGGTTCAGGATGTAGTCCATCACCGGACGCATTGTTCCCAGTCCGGCAAGCGTCAGTCTTTCCTCATCTTCCAGTCGCATGTATCGCCACACCTATGTCACCAGCTTGCAACTCGGTTAGTTATCACTCCCTGCGGCTTTCCACAGCTCCTCGTTGGTTTCTGATGGAAACGCGAGCTCTGGGCGTCGACTCTGCATCTAGCTTGTTTTTATCCTCCCCGACCTTTTTCTTTTTTGACCTCTCTCCTCCCCGAGCTTGCCAAGCTCGATCTCGATATCGGCACTTACCCCTACCATGCGCCTTCAGTAACGAACATGTGCGTTCAGGATCCCATTGACACTTCGTTGAGAGAGACAGAGCAGTATTATCAACATCGTCCACGCAAAATTCAAGCAGCGATCACAACAACATCTCATTAAATACAATTTGCTGCGATTTGGATCATGTGACACTCCAGTCCAGAGAGACAGATATCGTTCGCCCACAAGGTCGGTCACAAACGCAACGAGCAAAAGGCTAAAGCACATGGGTGCTCCATGATGTCAGGTCCCGAGAAGCGTTGGCAATCGATCCGAAAACAAGAAGACTTCACAGACACAGCATGCATGCAAGAGAGAGAGGAAAAGAAACTGAAACTGTGGTGGTGTGCGTACTATGTACAGTGCACGGACAAGCGTGACGGGAAGCGTCATGTGCTCGCCCCGAGTTTGGAGAGAAACGAACCCCGCATGGCCGTCATGTGGGGTAACCGCAACACGTCCCGCCATCTTGCTTTATCATTAGCAAACCACACTCTGGCTGCTCAAAAAAGTTTGGCCCTAGCTAGGCCACACTTTCTCCTGCCTATCCATGATGATCTAGGTTCATTTCATCTATAGGCATCAGTCACGATATTTATTGCAAAGTTTACAAGAAAATAAAAGATGCACAGCCATTTCCGTGGAGGGTTGAACTTACCTGAATATCGATGCCCATGGCTGTGATGCTGTGCCCCGTTTGTCGTTTAGGGGCCTAGGACGAGTGCAAGTGCTTTTTTTTCAGTAATTCTCGGCAACAACGCGTTGCTTAACACTGACAGGCAGGCAGGTTGGGCACATAACATGCATGCCAACGAATCTACGTTTTCGCTTCATAACTCGCGAGGTTGCCAACTCGGGGCGGCGCTGCATGTGCCGCCATGTGCGACTCCCCTCGTCGCCCAATCCCTGATTTCTACTCTTTGAGAGTCAGGCCCACTCTCTCCCTATCTCTGGCCTCTGAGGTCTGGAATAATATTGGGATACTAGTTGTGAAAAGAGTTGCAATGTCAGCAGTGCATTCAGAATCGACGTACGTACTTATCCTTGTACTTTGCTCATGCATGTGACATGCGAAATACCTAACATGCATTAGAAAATAATACAGGAATACCTTGTGCTTTCCAAGCTTTTATGAGGCCCTTAACCATATACTAAACATATATTTGATCCTTCTAACGGCAGATCTCACTTCTTAACTGTTTTGAAATGAAAACAATCCGTTTTGTTCGTTCGGTTGTACAACACAGGAGCATGTGGCACATGACCAGAAAAAGGGAGAAAACATATGCATGCATGCTGTTAGCTAGAGGACCACAAATTGGCGGCAAATGCATGCTAGCTCACACCACATGCCACCTTCACTCCATTCCTCGTCGAGATATATATCTCTACATGAAAACACACACACACACACACACACACACACACACACACACACACACACACAAACATTGCTTCATATCTAGCTCTTCTTTTTCTCAACCAAAAAGCAATGCGAGGACCCAACACCGATGCCTTCAAGCAAGGCTTCCTCGTGAACTTGATCTCGAGCCTTCAAGCCTGCAGCGCAGGGTGCGTCTCCCCCAGGGCCATGAGCCTCCAAGAGAGGAAGCTTGCCATCAAGTCGTCGGCCGACATCGCCATGGCGGCCGCCTGTGGCGGTGGAGCGCGGTGGCCACAAGCCCTCTTGGCTTCACCATCCAGAACGCCATGCATGGTGCAAAGGTGCAAGAAGATTGTGAGGAGGTGCCATCATCACAGGAGAAGAAGAGATGGCACCGGACGATCCCTTGCAAGAACCTCTCTGATGATCAGTAGCAGAGAGATTGCGAGGAGGCTGGTCAGGAAGAGGACCGAGGTTCTGAGAAGGATGGTACCCGGAGGTGAGCTCTTGGATGAGGTGGCGCTGCTTCGGGAGGCCATGGATTACGTTGCTCATCTACGCGCACAAGTCGATGTGCTACGGCGCATCTCGAAATTGGTGAAATGAGATCTACCATGCCAGGTTCGTCAATTTTCTTCATTTTGGACGCTAGTTGACTTGAAGAATACGGTATATGTTAACACCATTGGCGAATCGATCCACATTAACTTTTTTGATGTGTTCTGGGTTGGCTCAACAGGATGCAGGGATGTGGAAATCAAGTTCAGAGAGAACGGCGATGGTAAAAATTTCAGGTGAAACGGCGAATAAATTGTAGCGCGCGCAGTTACTTCAGAAGAGGAGGGGAAAATCTGAAAACAAAGTTTCAATGCATTTAATTGATAGGACATATGTTCGTGATGATGAGGACTTGCAAATGGGGAAAGATAGATCTTGATCTTGTCCGGTTCACAAAGACACATGTTGAAAGTTTTGTAAGATGGCAGTAGTAATAGTAGCTACTTTCTACCAGAAGCCCCAATCTAGAGATAGTGGCCATCTTTTTACTGAAGTATGTAATTTCTACAGGCTACAGCTAATATTTTTGGTGTCAACTGAGAGAGATAAACACAGGATTTTTCTAGTCTCGGTCATACTTGCAAATGTAGCTCAGATTCAAAAGGAAAGATTTGTCCGTTCCTTTACCTTTTTTTGAATCCTGCTTACGTCTAATGCTTCTCTTCAATCATGTTTTTGTCATTTTCAAATGTGCTTACTGCAAAATTATTGTCTCCTTCTCAAGTGACTAGATAAAAATAGCAAATCTGTACTGCAGATGTTCTGCTGGATCATTTGATACATTTTGAGTGCCATGTTGCTGAACTGAACTGCTAACAAATCAAGCATCATCGTAGACTTTGCTGCCATTGGTTCCTTCTGCGCTGAAACCATGCTTTGTTCGCCCTGGGAGGTGGGAAACATTCACGTGAGCTGAATACTCCTGCGTATTGGTGTTGATACTGCTATGTTGGTCCTCTGAGTTCAGGCCTCACAGCCTCACCGGAAACTGAAAGGTGCATTTCGTGAGCTTTTGAACGCGTGATGAACCGTTTCTTACTGAACTACCTAGTAAGACTTTAAGGTCGGTGTTACACGCCACTGGCACTCTATCAGTTGTCTCCCGACTAACGCTTCCAGAAACAAACTTGTTATCAAGAGCTAATTGACCAGAATTTTGGAATTTACGCCAGGGCAAGTCAGAAAACACACAAGCAGGCAGCGAGCAGTGCCCTTCCCACCAGGGCGACGTGGAAAACTTTTCTGTTTCTGAAACTGCATTATTGCTTCTTCTGTTGGGCCTATTGTGTTAGGGCAGCAGCCAACAATGACACTATATCAGCGTTCGTTTTATCCATATCACGCACGGGAAACCAAGGTTATCAATTCAATTGCAAGAAAAGTGCAGCACTGAAGATTGATAAGACAGATCAAATACAAACTCTAAAAAAGGTTTAAAATGCATGTCCAACACATACACAAAAACTGGTTCGTTTTAACATAACTCTGTCTATGATCTCAAATAAAAGAGAACCTAAAAAGCATTTATGTTTTGCTAAACAGAACCCAAAAGGCTAATAGAGGCTAGTTGACTTTATAAGATGAAATCAAGAGATCCCAACAAACGCACTGAAGATTCTGGCATAGATGAATGTTAAGCTCGATCATACTGAGGTAATAGCATGTCCAGCTAGCCCATAAGGAAGATATCCTACCATCAGCATTTATTTCCCAGAACATACATAACGATACATAACACATAATAAGAGAATATATATAGTAAAGAAAACATGCTCCAAACGCACGGAAGTAAACAATATACAACGAACCCTACATAACTTCTACTAATTAAGCTACAGTAGTCATCCAACAGAAGACTAATAAACAACCCGGACTGACCAGCACCTCTGTGATCATCCACCAAAATTAATTAAGGGATCAGGAGCTAAGCCTCATCATGCATCTAGGCATATGATTTTTTTCAAGACATCCCACGGATATGATACAATACTAAAGTAAAAGAGATGATCTGATGACGCATTCAAAAGATTATACTAAAGCATGTGATGAGTTTCTACAGAGAGAATTTAATTCATGCAGTCCCAAGATGGGATGCTTGTCTACATTATGACATAGGTACAGAAACTGCATCAAACAAAACCTGTCCTGTTTGAAGACCACGAAAGCAGCTTGAAAGATCATATATACCCTCTTGCGCCAGTGCATCCTCCCCAGCAATGGTGGTCATCATGGCACATTCAACCAAACCGGACCATAGGATGGCCCCCTGAAGGTCCGGCCCGGCCATGCGGCAGGAGGCTCTCCCTAAACAAATGGCGGGGACCTGGTGAGTTATGCTTGGACTCACGTATGAAATCGTTGGTCCTTGTTGTCTTCGTCTTGACATTGTACACCAGCATCAACCTGTCGGCGAGTCCTAGATTGACATCCTCTCCATCATCGCTCGCCGCAGTGATGCGCCAAAGGTCTGTCACCCTATCGCATTTCAGATCGTTCAAATTCACGAGCAACGCTGGAGTAACAATTTGATGCCGGTGCACCCACTTCCTAGCGTCGTAATCCTCAAGAAACCACAAGTCGATGTGTGTTTCCCCAAAGTTGGCTGCAGCCAACATCTGGTTCATGTCGAACAACTTGACGCACTTGCTAGACATCGGACGGCGGCGGCGGCGGCGGCATCAACGGCTGGAAACATCTCCGATACAGTGTCAAAAGCTACTATCTTGCGGTCACCGGTTGAGGATTGCGACATCCAGTGTAGGCGATCTGCACAACCACATGCATGATGAACTCGTTGTAACGACCAATCAGCCGGATCACCTCGTCTGCGGCCTCACCAACGTCCCCCGTGCTTACATGACGAGCTTCCTTGGTACGGTGGAGATTATGTAATACTTATCCTTCGCGCCGTGCAACTCCAATCGACACAAGAATCGGTACTCGCCTGAGGATTGGTGGAAGTAGAAGCCACACTCGCAGATGGAGCCTTCTTTGGCAGCCGTGGGAGCTCCGTCCACCGGCGTGTCACCGGGTTGCAGATGAAAGTAACGTCTGTGCTCCTTGAACAGTCCTTTCTGAACAGGAGCGCGCCGGCGCACGAGGCTCTCGGAAGGTTCCCACGGAGAATATGGGTCGTCACACGACTGCGGTCTCAGTGATGTAGTTGGGGAAGCGGATGAGGCGCCGCCGGTCGGCCGGGCCGGCGGCGGCGACCGGAATGGAGTCAAGCAACAAGTCCCTGTTGTGCCGGCCCGGGCAGCCCGCCCGTGGACGCCGTTCCACGGCGGTGCACATGACCTCGAGCGGCCGGCGGCCCGCGTGGACGGCGAGGAAGTGCGGGTCGGTGGTGATGCGGCGCCAGGCCCTGCAGACGGCGCGGAAGCGGAGCACGGACTTGCCGGGCAGCCGGGAGAGGATATCGGCGATGACGTCCTCCGGAAGAAGATGAACGCGGACTTCCGTCCCTCGGGGCGGCGCCGGATTGGATTGGGTTCTTGGGTTCCGCATCTTGGAGCGACGGCGGCGGAGCGCAACGAAAGGTTTTTGCCTTTCCATCCATCACACGGCACCACGATTTTATGAGAAACTCTTACTATGTGCTTGATTGGCCTTTAGCCCTGGGCCTGATTGGCGGCCTTCTCTTCGACTCGTGGTGCGCGAGGCGCCGCGTGCGGCGGCCCACATGCTATTCTCTTCATTCTTTCACCTGTCACCTCAAGTCTGTCGCCAAAGTTCAGATTCAGAACATGTAAACTGGCAGCGTAAATCGAATGTACCTGCCTAACATTGTCGCTATATACATTTCGAAGGCACGATGCCAATAAGCAGCTTCTGAAACTAGTACGTTGTTGTACATTCCTTACTGAAGAACGAACAGAGTAGTAACAGATTTTTAGCCCATGTAGTACTTCTGTCATTTGTACGGTGATCGCCTGATCACTCATGAATCGTTGAGGGAGCTTTTATTTCCGGAAACCTTCTAAGATAGGCGCAGTTTCTTACTTATTTCGCAGTGATTGCTAGGATTTGCATCAACACTTGCAAAGAGAGGTAACCAAGAACCCAGCCAATGGCCCAGTGGCCTGAGAAAAAACATGCAAGAGCATACTTCACTCTCGTGGCTGGCTCGCTGGATGAGTCGTTTATCGACCTCGACACATGCAGATGCGAACAGCTAGGAAATCCGGCATGAATGCAGTGCTAGTACAAGAACAGCCGTTACCGGCCTTTTCGGTCATCTTGGGCTGCACATATATCATTCTGCCCCCCACATTCAGACGGGCGTGAGTCCGTGCTTGAGCGCCGCCCGCCACACGACGTCGATCCGGTCGACGTCGATGGCGCCGACCTCGTGGTGTTCCCATCCCTCGAGGAAGTGGACGACGCCGCCGGCGTGGCACGCGTGCACCACCCCGCGCTCCATGGTGTACTCGCAGGAGCCGAGGCCGCGCACGTCCTTGGGGAGGCGCATGGCGGCGAGCTTGCGTAGGTGCAGTCCCGGCGGAATCCGATGATGGGCGGCACCACGACGAACTGGTGGAAGTGCGTGCCCGGCGGCGCCCACCGCTGCTCCCGCGGCGACAGCCACTTGCCCACCAGCCACGTCTTGCAGCTCTGCGCCGCCCCGTACTTGGTCACCTGCACCAGGTACGGCTGGAACTCCGGCGGCGCCTCACGCTGGATCTTGAGGAACCGCTCCGACGACATGGTCAGCATCTGTTAATTGGGACGAAGAGCAGACACGCAGGTACGATAAAAATGTCAGCAAAGTAGCAAACTCTAAAGCTGGGGAGATGGGGGCGCGAGTGGTTTGATATAATTACCAGGACTCTGATCTTCTTCCGGCAGAGGTAGAGCGCGATGGCCCGGCCGAGCTTGGAGGTGGCGCCGGTGAGGAACACGTCCTTGGTGTTGTTGGGGATCTCGTTCAGGATCACGGCCGCCGTCAGCGTGTTGCCGTGGACCACCCTCACACGCAGGTCCGGGTGCTTGCTCACGAACAGGGTGCCGCCGCCGTTCAGCGCCTCGTTCTGAATAGAGAAATGGAGAACTAACGTTAGCATACAGGGATGAAAAATTGTTTTGTTTTCAGTGCCGCTACAGGGATGAAAAATTGTTTGGATACAATGCAATCCATGATGTTGCCATCAATCACACACTGTTAGATTTTTCCATTTCAGATTTGGCAGAGACGGACGAGCACCGAAAGACGTTGGCAAGAAACAGGCAAGCGCCTGCAGGTAGAAGCCCAGCCCCACCCCGCACTGTACCATCATCTCGCTCAGCCTACAGTTCTGCCTGCCACCCGTGCCGGCTCTGCCCGATTGGTGCACAGGGCCAGGCCAGGACCCCGATCTCTTCGGCTCTGCGCCTCGGCCCCGCGTGCACGCCGTCGCACACAAGCGGATTGGATTCCATGGACCCATGGCCATGGCCCCTCTGCTCCACGCGGCCGCACTGACTGGCGCGGCCGGCGCCTGCAGGATATGGATGGCGCGCGCCACAGGAACACGGCTCCATCGCTTTCGCGGTTTCGCCTATGCAATCCAAGCGCAGGCGCAAGCGCGTCAACGGACGCGGGATGATCAGTGGGCTCCGCGAGCTAGTATCTTCTCCATCATGCACGCTCGTGATTCCCACGCGTTTCGTTGCCTAGCTACGGTACTTCACGTTGGCCGGCTACGCCACTCGCTCCCCGCTGCTTGCTCTTTCAATGCGTCCACATGCTCTCTCATCTCTCGCGTCTCGTGAAGGACGGCCGACGGTGTCTCAAAAAAAAAAAAAAAGGACGGCCGACGGCGTGTGTTCTGAACAATAGGCATGGGCGCTACTGTACTCGACCAACAGATACTGCCCAACGACGTGTACATGCTCACAGTAATTTGCATGGGAAAGGAGATGCACTTAAAAAAGGATGATGCGACGTGGACACACGTTCTGTCGTTCACGAGTGACAAAAAAAAAAAACTAGTAGTACGCGTTCCAGCTAAGTTCGTAGAAGTACGCGTTCGAGCCACTACTAGCACATTTATGTGACAACTATGGGGATATGGGGTCTGACCTTGTTGAGAGCCGCGAGGCTGAGCACCTTGACGCCCATCCTGTCGGCCCGCAGGATCGCCAGCTCGATCTGGTGGTTGATGCCCTTCTTCGCCGCCGGCAGGAAGTACTGCAAGGATTGACCCAGGCAGGCAGTTCGTTAGATGGATGTCAAATCTACTCCTATCAGACAGCTTTGTTTATCACAGCAGAACAAGTGGCGATAATCATGTTACTGTAAATGACACAGACAACAAAACAATCGGTTCTATGTCACGTCAAGCCAGTCACGCCATTGCTGTTTGTACAGTCTGGTGTTGATTAATTAAGGAGTACCGTAAAGAGCAAGAGAGAAGGTAGAAAAGCTATTGCATGCGCGACGCCGATGGATCACCGTTGGTACTGGGAAGCCGTTAGCGGGGGACGGTCCAGGTCTGGTGGAGGCGGCCGCGGAGGGGAGGTAGTAGAAGCTGACGACGAAGGTCTTGGAGCAGCACCACATGAGGAGCATGAACCGAAGGCGACGGGCCAGAAGGGGAGCAGGATGAAGTGGTTGGCGAAGGCGTGGAGCTGAGCGACCGCAGCACGAACGGCACGTGCATCGACGACATGATGTCCAC
>JAAXCT010001281.1:0-199800 GCA_012490785.1 Eragrostis nindensis
CAGGTGAGAGCTGATCCCGCGCGCGCTCCTCCAACCTCCTCCCCCATCCTCTCCTCCCATCACCAAGCGCCCAGATCCCGAGGCTCCACGGCGGATCCGCCGGCCGCCGCCGCCTCGTATCAGCTGGGCCCCCACCGAGGTACCCCGCGCCGCCGGATCTGGCTTCCGCGGTTTTTTAGTTTTTTATTTGTTCAATTTTTGAATCGAGTTCCGCGCGGGCTGAGGAGGGCGACGGGGAATTCTCGGTGGCTCGGAGATCTCGAGGTGGTTCGAGCCCTCCGAGGCTTCAGTTGGTTGGGTCGAGGAGCCGGCTAGGGTTTGGGTGTGGGAATGGATGCCGCGAGAGTTGGCCTGTTACGGTCGGCCTAGGGTCAGTGTTGCGTTGCGCGTGTGAGTTGCACCCTGTTAGGATTCTTTGAGTTCAGGGCTTGGTGATTTCGAACGGCGGAGCTAGGGTTTGTTGCAATCGTGGCTTGTCGTGGCCAAATAAATGTAGGAGTGCTTTGTTAGGTTGATTGGACATTTGAGAGATTGTGGGGCTTTATGTTGTACGATATGCGTATGGCTGCATCCACTGCAGTTTCTGTTGGTGGCAAGTGTGGCGAGGCCATTTATGTACTGTGTAGGTCGGGGCTGTTGTATGCGCAGCGGGTTTCTTGTTGCCGTGGTAGGCTTTTCTCTCGTTTCAAATGGGAAGTTTAATGTTTTGTTGGTGCCGTGAAATTTGTTTCAAAACACCAGTCGCCAAGTTAGGGTTTAGGTGGTGTAATGATGTTCTGTAGCAGAATTGAGCTGTAGATAAGTATCCAGTTTTTTTGTTGAGACATTGAACCACACAGGCTTGTTTAGTGTTTGATGGCTTGTCATGTCTGTTAGTAGTAGAAACCACTGGTCTCATTAAGATTGTAGCCAATTCGACAGGTAGTTGTGGTAGGAGTCCATTTTAAGATTCACGTCAGAACATGATTATCTGGTGGCTGTTAGTGATGGAAATCATGCAGCTTGATGATGTCTAAGTTAATGCTTGTGAAAAAAATGTTTATTTGTTTCAAGCCGTTCAATTTAATGTCATTTATTGTTATCAGTTTGTTACATGTTTCAATTTTGGAGATAGGTGTGTGCTTGGTAGGATGGTCCAGCAATATATGTTCTGTTATAGTTTATCTTACCGTGCTTGTTGTTTTTGCCGATTCAGATTTTCCTCTATGCCAGTTCATCTGTTCGTGTACAATGGACTAAACGCTGCCCTGTTTCTGTGAGCCACCATGGGAAGCAGTGGAACAGATACACCAACTAAGGCAAGCAAGCCATCGGCAACTCAGGTATTCATTGCTGGACCTATGGCATTATCCCTGTTGTCAGAACAAGCTAGCGCATGCTTTTTCGGTTTTTCCCTAAAACTTTGTCCTTTCCTATACGGAGCAACAACCACCTGCTACTTCAAGCACCGCAACACCAGCTGTGTATCCAGATTGGTCCAGCTTCCAGGTTAATAACGCTTTCCAGTTCTCCTGGCATTTAGGGGCACATTTTTACACTCAGTTGGTGGCATTAAGGGAAGTGGGAACACATATGTGCATCTTGAGCAGTAGCTCAGTGGTCGTATGTGAGTTACAGATGCCGATTTTAGGTTGCACTAGAATTATAGCGGCACCCATATTTGGATGCTCTTTCTTAATTGGTTCAAGAGATGGAAAAATGTTTTTCGTTCGTTTGTACAACAGATTTCTTTTGGTGCTTCACATCTCGTTATCCATCTGTATCATGAATAGAGATATCTTGCCAGCTTAATGGACTTCTTATTAGCAATTATGCATGCTGTTCATTTTTTCAGGGATATCCTCCATCCCGCCACATGGGTTCTTCCCATCACCCGTTGCATCAGTCCACAGGGTCACCCTTACATGTGGGGAGCTCAGGTATGGTTTTGACCCTTGGCCTTTTCGGTTTTATCTTTTACATGTTAAAATGTTATTTAATCGTAGGTCAAACTTGTAGTTATTTGACCTGCTTTAAGTTGGGAAAAGTATCTGTACTTTTGTGATATGAACTAAAGTACTACTGATAATCAGTGCCATAGATGTGATAGATTAGAAGGTGATAAACTGACCTTTTATGAGAGTAATTGGTGTACTAAGTTTTTTTTTTTTTCTTTGAAGGAAAACTGAGTGCAATTTTGGTTGAACTTTTTTCTCATTATTTTCCTTCAGCCAATGATACCACCATTTGGGACTCCACCACCGCCATATGTCATGTACCCTCCTGGAGTATATGCTCATCCATCTATGCCCCCGGTACGTTCCACACATCGCTCTAATTTTTAGTATATAGTTGTCCAATTTGCAATGCTGACCTCGAGTTTTTCATTGCCCTGTCGTGCAGGGTGCACATCCATTTACTCCTTACGCCATGACTTCTCCAAATGGCAATGCTGATGCTTCTGTAAGACATGATAATCTTCGGCCGATCTTCCTTTTTTTTATGTTTAATAGGGAGTCTAATGCACCTATACTTTCAAGGGAGCTGCTGCTGCTGGTGAAACGGATGGCAAGGCCTCTGAAGGCAAAGATAAAAGTCCCCCGAAAAGGTCTAAAGGAAGTTTAGGTAGCTTGAACATGCTTACAGGAAAGAGCCCCACTGAACATGGTAAGACCTCAGGAGCGTCAGCTAATGGAGCAGTTTCTCAAAGGTTTGTTTATTTGACCTCAACAACATTTGTTCTTATTGTGTATATTGTATAACCTTCCATGTGCATTACTAAAGAATTGCTGGTGTTTCTGCAGTGGGGAAAGTGGGAGTGAAAGTTCAAGTGAGGGAAGTGAAGGAAATTCTCAGAATGTAAAGCTCTTGTGCTTCATTTTTTATGTGAATCCATTGTGTATATACAAAAGTAGTTACAGACGTTCGTGCTACCTTCTTCGATATCCATGGGAGATGGATCTCCAAGTATTTTTTGGTTACAACAGAATGCATGCTTTTATGTTTTTGGTACACTTGTTTGATATCTGAATTTAAACTTAAATGCATATGGTCTATAGTTTTCAGTTTTCACATACAACATTTTTCTATAAACTTTGGAGAATTCCTAATATCTTTTCATCATTATATAATCTTTACAGGATTCCCATCACAAGGGAAGCGGACAGGAACAAGATGGAGGTACATATATGCATCTAGTTCTCCTTTTGCATTTTCTGGATCTTATTTTTTTATACATAATGTGCGTTCAACAGATGTTCGAAGTTCCCAGAATGGTGTATCACGCTCGCCGTCTGAGGGAAAACTGAACCAAACTATGGCAATCATGCCAATGCCATCAACTGGCCCAGTACCTGGTCCAACCACAAACTTGAATATAGGAATGGACTACTGGGGGGCCAACACAGCAAGCTCTACTCCTGCAGTTCATGGCAAAGGGACCCCAACTACTGTTCCTGGTGCTGTGGTCCCAGGAGAGCAATGGATCCAGGTTTGTCTTTTGTTCTAACCTTAGAACTATAATTGCACCCATGTAACATTGTCATTACGATTTTTGGTCTGCTTTATGAGTACTGCGTTCCCCACCTTTTCCTCTGACATTTAAGTTTATTTCTGTTTACATTTGTGTGTACCATATAATTGGTCCATAAGGTTGATCTGTTGCAATTTGATGGAATATGTAGAAAATCTATCTTTGAAAATTGAAATGAATTCTATGCATGAACCTAAAAATAAACTGTTGTATGTATACATTTACTACTACATTTGCTACTACCTCTGGTCTAGTATATTTAAATTGTTCAGCTTTTTGCACACAGAGCAAGGAGTACTGGAGTACATATTCTACTATGGACTATTTCTTTATATCTTTTTTTTTTTTCCCATTGCTTCGATCTATCTGGCCGGCATGATATATTCTGTAACTGTAGAAATTTGTAGTTACCGATGTGACTAGTTAGTAATTCTGGTAATTTAATTAACTATCTCGATCTTATGATTCAGGATGAGCGCGAACTCAAGAGGCAAAGAAGAAAGCAGTCCAACAGGGAGTCTGCTCGCAGATCTAGGTTGCGCAAGCAGGTAGTTACTCCGCCTTGAGCTACACTGCTTTCTGTTATATTAGTCTGTAATTGATGAAGCACTACTGTGAGTTTTTGCAGGCTGAATGTGAGGAGCTTGCTCAACGTGCTGAAGTTTTAAAGCAGGAAAATGCTTCACTTAGAGATGAAGTGAATCGTATTAGGAAAGAGTATGAAGAACTTCTATCGAAAAATAACTCACTAAAGGTTAGCCTGTCACATTTTGCATCCTTGTTATGCTATATTGCTATGTATATATTTTAACTCTTGTGCTCCTCTTTCTGTTTATTAGGAGAAACTTGGTGACAAACAACACAAAACTGATGAGGCAGGACTTGACAATAAGCTGCAACATTCCGGCGATGACGTCCGGAAAAAAGGAAACTAATTGAGCGACATACAATGCTCACAGAGCATAGCCCTAACTAGATTATTGGGAGGCGCAGTTGTAGTATGCGTATTAACTCCTTACTTTATTGCAGTTAATTGTTGCAGGTTGTGATAATGTCAATGCCAACCTTGTGTGTGGCTGGTTCCTGTTTCAGATCTGTCTTGGCTTATCTTTTAGAAGTCAAGATGTGACTGAAAATGTAGGTTGTGACCCAGTTCACTGTATCTGTTAGAATATAGTGGATAAACTCAAATTTACACATCTGTATTGCTTACTGCTATTGTTATGTATACTTGGAGAAAGGTTGTTATCTTTTAATTCGACAACCAGTTTGAATATTTGTCTGTGTGCATTGGTTCTAGGCTATCTAAATGTTGCTTCCATTAGTATTGTGCGTTGTCTACAGTAGCTTTTGTGCAGCTTTGTTATGCTATGCTAAAACTGGGAGCAAAGACGAGATATGCTATGTATCACGCCGATAAACGGCCGGACATAGGTACTGTCGACTAAAAAGCACACTGTACTTTCTGCTCAGTGGTAGGAATTCTTTTCACCTCTTGAGCAATATGTGCACTCAAATGTTTTTGAAAGTATTATTCACTCTGCTGAAAGATTACCTCACTCATATTAAATCTTTAGCTCTTTGCACTTGTAACTAATGATAGTGTAACTTTTTTACAGGAGGAAGGCACTGGGGTAGCGACATGATTCGAGTTTCTCGTACCAGAAGAGGCAAGTGTAGTCAATTACTATTTATGCTTTACTGGGAGTAATTTATTGTTCTTGGATTTATATTTAACAAATTTCTATTACAACGATTGACACGCAGTGCAAGATATTAGGGTGTCCAGACTTCTAGAAAATGATATGGAAACATTGCAAGGAAAAAACCCTAGTTTCGTGCACTAATTTCCCTTGAACGAAGATACATTCATCTAGCACTGATCTAGCCATGGATCCTGTTTTAGAAAATGGAAAGCATCAATACTGTTATTAACGTAGTACAAGTCATTCCAACTTGTGCTATAGGAGCGTCTGAACTCTGTGGACTCTCTGCTGCAGGTTGCTGGGCAGGTATCGAGGCAGAGGCTGTGTTGGGAGATGGTAGAGGAGATGTGCCCAGGATTGGTTTGCAGCGGAAGGTGTATCTGGTGGTGCCGAAGTAGGATCAACGTAGCGGGTGCAAGTTGCACCTTTCCCCCTCGTTGCTGTTGGCCTTATAACTCCATTAATTCCATGGCACCTGAACGAAGCCTCCAAGTGGCAGAGATCAGGACTGGTGAGCTCGACGTCATTGAAGTAGACCTTCTGATGCCCGGTGTTGGTTACCGTGATCATCTCGCTCGAGTGGGTGGGAACCACTGTTCCATTGGGAAGCCTAATGAGGTCGTCGTACATCAGGGCGCTGAGATGGAGTGCCTGAACAAGAACTCCAGCATCTGGCTCTGGGGGATTGACGCGGTGGACATCAGCCTGTCATTGGGCATCAGGAAGGTGGTGTTGTGCGGTATCTTGTCTTGAACCATCCTGACGAGCATGACGAAGGTGAAGTAGCGTGCCCTCTGCATCTCCTGCGCCGTGATGGTGATGTCGCTGCTGACTGCCGATGAGGAAGGTGCGGAAGCAGTGGCGGTGGATGCTGACATTATGAGAGCCATGAGCAGGCTGGTGGCAGCAAGCAAGGAAGCCATGGTTTAACTGGTTAGTGGTGGTGGCAACAGGTATGGTTTTGGTGAGAGATCTGTTTGCTCGCTGATTCTGTAGAAGGCTGCTATATTATCAGAGTGTGGGGTCGCCATGGTACTGCTCTTCCACACTTATTCCCTGTGTGAACTACTGCTGCATTTCAGGCTTTGCGCATGTCTAAACTACTTGGGTCCTCTGCGCAATGACAACATTTCTCCGCTTCTACCGCAACAGACTCTTGACTGGGTGGATAAGGTTGATCATCTTGTAGCTTTGGGTGTGGTTTTTACAATCTGTATGGGTTAGTGTTTACTGCCTGCTATGAACTTGCCAAGCCTCTATTCAGGGAAATATAAAATTGCTTGTCTTATTTAAAATCTTTGGAACTGTTCCAGGAAGGACAAGGAAACGTTCAACTTTGATTCACTCTCTTTCGCCAGTGCCATTTTAACCGGTCAACATTAAATTATCGCATGCGTGCTTCCTTACCTTGAATTGGATGCAGCGTGGCAGTCCTTGATCTGTACAATGGCAAATATATGCTCCCTCCGTTCAACTTTGTTTCCTCTCTTGTCTTAACGACATGATCTCGAGAACTGGGGGAATATGATCAACCATGGTTTCATTGGAAATTCAAGCTTACTAAATTGGCTGGAATTTTGGACTGAGCACATGTTCAGTTATAAATCGTGCGTATGCCCGCCCAATTGAATGATAGAATCCCGATGTAGACCTGATTCCTCTATCAACCCAGCTTCTGCTCCAACCGCACGGCAGGCGTAGGGTTGCATCGTTAGATCTCTTCAGAGCGAGGCGGGGTGCTCCTTCAGAGCATCTGAGGTCCTCATAAAAACCCTCCAAAAACTTGTTTTTGAGAGCAACTAAAAAATTAATAGCAGGTATACAAACAATTCTCACTTAAAATAAATCAAAAACACTTTTGATGGGGCCACCTCAACATTTAACACAACAACATTTATTCTGTGTTAAAAATATGGAATGAGGTACTCAATTCTTCCCGGTGTGTAGCTATACAAATGAGGGGGAGTTTAGAGGGAATGATGAAAATGACCTTCAGAGCGAACATCCAAATTTTTAGTATTTTAAAATTAAAATTCAGTCCAGAATTTGAATTTTGACTAAATGTGACCAAAATTTATTGTTTCTTATCAAATTATGTTTAGATTTCAAAATTTCAAAGTATTGCAATGTCTTATGTCAAAAATGTGATGCAATCACAATGTCAACATCAAAACTATGGTAAAATCACAATGTTAACATCGTTAGAACCCCTTAAATGCAGTGGCGGATGTACGATTTCAATCATGGGGTACAAACTAAAGCAACTCGCTCTATCCAAAGTCTAAGTGATGCCGAGAAAAGTTACCTGATGCATGCTCGATGTCGGTGTCACAGCAGCAGGCTAAGAGCATCTCCTCCAACACAGTATCCATATGGCTACTCATACCCACATTTTTTGCATAGCTACCCAATTCCTTCTCCCGAGTACCCAAAGAAGGGTAGCCAGCAGCGGCTACCCATCGGCGGTTGCACCTGGCGGGAGGGACATTTCGCCTCCCGCCTCGTCCCACCGGTGCGCCGCCGCCGCCTCCGCCATCGGCCCCGCCCCCCCCACCCCGTTTCTCCTCCCCAGCGCCCCCGTCCAGCCTCGTTTCTCCTCCCTCCGGCGGCCTCGCTCCGCTCTGATTCTCCTCCCCAGCGCCATCCGCCGCCTCTGCTAGCGCGTCATCCCCGTCGCCGGCCAGCGTTTACGTCTCCTCTCCGCTGCTCGCGCCTCGGCCGCGGCCGCTCTCCTCATGCGCGTGCCGCACCCGCTCCGCGCCAACCCTCGCCGTCGTCCTCCTCATCCCGCGCTGCCGCCGTCTTCCTCCTCCGCGACACAGTGCCCGTCCCACGCCGCCGTACGCCTCTGCGGTCCCGCTCCGCTTCCCTCCATGCCGCCACACAAGCCTGCTCCCGATGGAACCTCGCATCGCCGTCCTGCTCCCCATCCCCGACCGCTCGGCCAGCGGAGCTCGCACACGGCCGCGACCGCCGCCCTGGAGGTCGCCATGATCCGAGCGCGACGCGGCCGCCGCCTCCTGCTGCTGGGGAAGCCAAGCTCGCGCCCCCGTTCCTCCGCCTCGAATCCCGACGCCCACCTCCTCCCTCTGCCCCCGAGACGCCGGCCGGCCCCTAGTGCCGCCTGTCCTGCCTCGCCGCGGCGTCCCCGTCTTTCCCAACGCCGCCGTCGCTGATCTTGATGTAGGCCTGGGCGCACTGCGCGGAGCTCGTGGCCGTCGCGGCCAGTTCGATTCAGTGAGGAGGCGGCGAGCTCCCGATTTGGTGCAGAGCAAGGCGAACTCGATTCATTGCGAGGATGACATGTGGACCCAAGTATATGGGTAGTCTGATTTATAGGTAGAATGGAAAAGCATAGGCTACCCAAATGCAAAAATCTGCTTTATGTAGGTATCCAAAGTCAGTTTTGGGTAGGCAGTTTTATGTATTCTGTTGGAGTTGCTCTAACTGCAGTCAACCGATAGCTAGCCAAAGGGAGATTTGACGATTGTTTTGGTGTCTGGACGCTGCACTCCTGCGCATGTCAAGAGGGTGTTTCGATTGGGAGCAGTCGAGAGATTGGGATTTGGAAGACGTTTCAACTTTCGAACTTTTTTTTTTGGAATTTGATGTTTTTACCCCTGGTTTCGAAGCCAATTGTGATTTTACTCCTCATTTTTTAACTTTGCGATTTTACCCCTGGATTTTCAAACTGAAGCAAAAACTTACCCCTGGTTTTGCGATTTTATCCCTAGTTTTGAAGAAAACTAGGTGTAAGTAGGGGTAAGTTTTTGCTCAGTTTGAAAAACCAGAGGTAAAATCACAAAGTTGAAAAACGAGGGGTAAAATCGCAATTGAGATGCAAACCAGGGGTAGAAACGCAAATACTCCCTTTTTTTTGCGAGGAAACTTTCGATCTATGTCAAGCGTAATTTTCTCTCTGATTTTTTTTGAGATACTCGTAATTTTCTCTGATGTGCGTCAAACCAGCCATAATAGGCTTCTCAATGTGGCCTTAGCCCTTAGGATGCATAGTGTCTATTTGAGCGGGTCTCACGACGTCACGGAGTACAATGAGTCCTCGTCATTAAAATTCTGTTTTGAAACCTGTGAATAGATTGATGAGTATTGGTGGGAGCAAAAAAAAAAAGTTAATACAGGCAGCTAGGTGGCCGGCTTGGTATTGTGTATGGATTAATGAGCATTTGGTGTTAATAGAGGCAACAAGGACTTTTGGCATCTCAACTAATCTGTCTTAAAATTCCTAAATAGACACTATATTGTTGGACGAAGGGAGTACTTAATTACATGGTTTCGGTCCTGCTGTCTTTGATTGCTAAGTTTGTGAGTTGGTTGCTTTCTTAATCTGTTTAGTTCACTAGTTACATTCTTTTCTTTCCTATATGCTGTCATTATTAATTCCACCCCAATTTGCGAGTATGTTTTTGCTTGGGTGTGTTAGTTGTAGTACTGCCCTGAATATTATCTGCGTCAGTGACGGAGCTTGAACACCAATATATCAGGGGCTAATGAATATATACTACTTTTTAATGCTTTTATTAGTGTAAATGACCAAATAATTAGTGTTTTTATTAGTTGAAACAGCTAATTCACTAGTGTTCGTAAAGCTTTTGTAATTAATCTGCGCTTAATTTGTTAGGAACGGACCGCATGAGTTCATATTGTTATTTGTAGTTTTCTGGAAGTCATAGCTATTAGTAAACTTGATTTTTGCTCCGGTGCATGAAAGTGTCTGAATTATATCAGGAAGAAATGGTAGTGAAGGTAATGTTTCCTGTATTCTAATAGCTGCCTCATTTCCCTAAAAAATGAGGCCATTGATCTGTAGTCTGCCACACTTTGAATACAATTCAGGTAGGGATGCTCTCCCCCCGATGAACATTCAAAAAAAAAGGATTACGGAATTCGTTGACGGCAAGCAAGATTTCGAACAATTGAAGTTAAAGAGGTGATAATCTGGGATATGAAGTGGATAATGAATAAATGCGGCCATGAAGCTAATGATCCGGTAGTGGAGATGGAGTGAAGTCATGGGCAGTCTAGGACTTGACACATACTTCATGAGAAATATGTCTAAAGAGTTATACGATATACTGTGACAATGATAGTTTGAAGAGATCTGAGAGTTAAAATCACAAGGATCTGAAGCTAGAGTGTATGTCGTGTCATATTGTTACTTCTGTTTTCGGTATGTGCCTGACAACAGTCAGCACCTGGATTCTTTTGGGTGAATCCGAGCCGTAAAACCTTTGAAGCTTTATTATATTCTGCCTCTGTTATGATCCACTTCTGGATGCTTGACAGTTGATAATGATGTAATGCTTTTGTAAGATCTGATTGATGCATCAATGAAACATAATAGGGACCATTTGTAAGATTTTTGCCTTTCAAAAAATAGTTTTGAATTGTTGCCTGAAGCTTGGGAAAGGGCTAGTTATATGATCAGATGAGCTGGGATCGAAATGGATATTGGAGCAACGCTGTGGCTCAGCGTCACTGACCCTGCTGCCACCGGCGCCACGGAAGAAGAGCACGGCTGCCCTTGCGATGAGGCGGCAGCACCAGGCCCAGGTGCGCTCGGCGGAGGAGATGGCCACGGATGATTCTTCTTACAACGTCTTCTATATCTAGATTGAGCTCCCTGCTTCCGTTCCCACTCCTTCCAACATAAACTCTGAGATGGGCGACTCCAAGGTCAGGTTCGTATTGTTGATTGCTAAGTTTCTGTCTTTCATTGTTGATGGCTAAGTTTCGTGATGTTGATTCGTAATCTGTGTAGTTCTCCCGTGCTGCTAGATCCTTAGCTTTCCTACAGTGATAATTAGTTCTACTCCTGATTTGCTCTCTTGTTACTTAGGTGTGCCAGTGGTAGTGAACTGAAACGTGAACAGTCATTAATGGTTATGGATAGGCAATCAATACCATTAGCTCTGAATTTTATTAGATACGAACAGCTTCACTTGCATGTGGTGAATGTAGTTTTCCAGTGGGCATGGAAATCTCTGTGCTTGATCGTTTTGGTTGTGCATCAATCTGCTTTGAGTTTTATTAGGTATACAATAGTAGAGAAGGTAATGTTTTCCGTCTTTTAACAAGTTAGACTACTATTTTTTTTTCTCGAATACGCAGGAGAGCTGCGTATCTTTGTATTGATAGAGAGGGAAAAACGGTTCCTTACAAACACCGCCGCCTCACTCCGAACCGAGCTGTGAGGGGCTGAACAAACAACAAATGAAAAAAAAAAAACTGAAACCGAAACTACAAAGAGGTGAGGCCTGACCACTAATATCACCTAACCTATGTAGGTAACACCACCTGGACAGGACCTAAATCACGCAGGCCGCGAGCTCCAGCAAAGCACCAAAGATTATGTTCCTCACTGAAAGCTCTAAGCAGCTCGCGCATGCATGGATTGTTACCTTCAAAAACACAAGAATTACGATGTTTCCACAAAATCCAAGACCCTAATACAATCATGGAGTTCAGGCCCTTCTCCTTGTCTTTCGACACCTTCTTTACCGCCTTGTTCCACCAAACTAGCAAGAGAGACCTCATGCCGACCAGGAGCACAGTTGCAAGTTCCCGAGCAAAAACACAGGTGGTGAGCAAGTGTTGGATGTCCTCATCAGTTTGATCGCAGAACGGACATTGTTCGGGGCGAGGCATGCCTCTCTTAGCTAGCCGGTCCGCAGTCCAACATCTATTTCGAACAGCCAACCAGAGAAAGACTTTGCATTTGGCCGGCGCCCATGACTTCCATATTCTCCTCCATGGTTCAAAAATTACCTTCCCGTTAAAGAAAGCACGGTAGGCAGATTTTGAAGTGTACTGTACTGAACCATCAAATCTCCATTTATGGAAGTCTTCATCATCATTGAGAGAGCTATATCTTGTATGATATCCCAGAGTTGAAAATACTCAAAAAGACCAATCAAGGAGAGGCGTCCCTGAATATCACGACCCCATGTGTGATTTGTCATAGCTTTGCTTACCAGTCGCTGTTTCTGGGTTTCCATAGGGACAGCAGATATAACAGAAGGTGCAAGTTCAGATATAGAGCAGCCGAATAACCATTTGTCAGACCAAAAAAGAGTACCAGATCCATTTCCATTGTTGTTTCCACAGCAATAGAGAAGAAGGCCGCTGCATTACGATTAACATTGATCTGCATAGCAGACCAAGGCCGGTTGAGGTCTGTTTTCTTGAACCACAACCAACGAATTTGTAAAGCCCAACTTGTGATTTCCAAGTTAGGAATGCCCAAGCCACCTCAAGTGGCATACATACTTTCTCCCATGAAACCCGACATGAGCCCCCATTAGCCTGTTCACGACCTTTCCAAAGAAAGCCCCTCCTAAATTTATCGACTGGCTTGATGAACCATTTCGGGACATTTGATAGCAATTAAGACGTAAATGGGTATAGCAGAAAGCACAAAGCGCACCCAAGTGATACGACCAGCCATGTTCATTAGAGAGGCTTTCCAGCCTGGCAATTTATCTCCAATCTTCTCAATCCAAGGAATAAGGTCAGTCTTCGTGAGCTTCTTGTTTGATATGAGCAGTCCCAAATAAGTGCACTTTGCCAGGAATACTGGGTTCCTCAATCCATCGAGAAAAAAAAAAGATTCCTCAAGGCACCATCCAAGGCAAGGGGGCGATGGGATCAGGAAGTTGAGATGGTGGAATGATGGCGATCATGCAGTTGAGATGGTGGATGATGATCATGCAGTAGAGATAGTGGAGTGAGGAAATTATCTGCGTTCCAGGACAGGATGCATCGTTCAGAAGAAAACTGCCACAAGTCCGATCATATGCTGTGATAAGATAGTTTAGTGAGAGCTCAGAGTTAAAACCCTGCTGTGTTTTGCTTCTGAAGCAAGAGTCGTGTCGTATTGTCGGCTTTGGTTTCCTTGTGTGCCTGTCAGCACCTGGACTCTAAAGCTTTGAAATCTTGTTTTACGTCCAGCGCAGTAAAATGTTTTTGAGTTTTGTAGTGCTTCTTTTATCATCCAGTTCTTGATGCGTAACAGTTGAGATTTTTTTTATTATTTAAACCTTTTTTTATTAATATTTTAAGAATAGACTGTCGGGAGTTTTATTTCCAGGATCTAGACCTTTTGGTCACGCCAATTCAAACGCCGCGACCAAAGACGCTGTCGCGCCAGTCGAAAGGGCACGACCAACTGCCATGTAGGCGTTGACGGACACGGTCGGACGGAGCTGACCCGACACCCATTTGGCGCGACTTAGGCTCGGTCGCGCCGGTTCATTTGGCGCGACCAAGGTGCGTCTAAAGGCCGGCGCCGTGCTTTGTTCAAAATCGCTGCCTCCAATTCTCTTTTCTTCTCTCGTCGGTTCCGGCCGCCGCTGTCGTCGCCGTCTTCGATTCCGGCGGTGAGAGTCAATTGCACCCGGGTATTTGTGTGGAAAGGTTGTCCCCCAAGGTTCCTCTCTTGTTCTGTCCAATTAGAATATCTCATTACGTGGTTATTGCTTTTGTTTAATGTTGTTAGGGTTAGAGGTAGGATTTAGAATGATTTCCTTCTTGTGATTGTATATGACGTGTTGCGAACGATCGGATGGTACGTATCGATATAGAGGAACGGTGTAGCTACTTAATGATATACATAATGTTGTGCATGGTATTATATAATTAATTAGTGGAAAATAATTATGTTACGATCAAAATACCGTTTCATCGAAATTTAAGTTTGTGTATTGTTTTGTTTGTATTTAGGGATGACGTACCCCCGTGATAAGTATGGATGCCGAATAAAGGTAGAGTATCCTCGTTTGTGGTCGGTGGATGCACCTGTCCCTCCGGCCCTTCCGGTGCTGACGTGCGAGTGTGGTGAGCCCGCTGTAGTGAAGCAATCTAGGCATAGGGAGACTGCATTACGTGCGTTCTACCATTGCCCACTAGATCGTGTAAGTGTATACAATGTATTATCTTTTTTTAAATTTTTGCATTACGTTGATTTTTTAGAAAGATGTATTTGTGTATTTGTGTATACAATGTATTTGTGTTTGTGTAGTGTGCCTTCTTCCAATGGATCTATGGGCAGGAAATGTATGACCCTCGGATCTTGTTGTTTCCTTACAAGCGTGGATCATATCGGTATGAAGATTTCGAGCGTTGGGTGCCGCCACCTCCGAACCCAGCTCCTATGACGGAGGTTGAGATGATTGAGGCTTCAAAGAGACGGGTGCGCAATCCCCCCGCTATGTCATTGTGGGTACCGTTCAGAGCTTGAGACGCCCCCCTGCCGGGCTGGATTACACTCCGTTCTTTCGGTGTGCCTTGATCGGTAGCGTAAGTGTCGTGCAATGAAATTGTTAATTCCAAAAAACGACTCATTGTTATGATATATTTATATATGGTTTCATAAGTTGCAGACGGGATGGCGTTTGTGTGACTTCCAAGAGTACATCTACGGGCCAAAGTCACATTAGCCTGTTGATGTGGACTTAAATGAATTGCTGCAGCAATATATAAATGGCAAGGAACCACTCCCATGCGAGTATCCTCGTATCCTTTGTCCATGTGGTGTGCCTGCCCGGGAAGGCGTTGTGCCATCGGAGTTGGGTGATGGTTATTTCTGTGGGAACACAGTTGGCGATGACGGATGGGTGTGTAATTTTGTAATTGAATTGTTCCTATTTACACTTCCATTTATCATAATATAGTGTGTTAAAAGCAATTATTTGTCTATGTTCGTATTTGCAGCATACGAGGAGGTGTGACTGGGAGTCATTTATCGGTCGGTCACAGTTCCTTGATAAGGTTAGGAGGACAGTGCCACCGTGGGACAAGCGGCTTTTGGCGGAGACTAGGAGTACAATTCGGAGAAGACATGGGATTGTAATTCCTCCTCATTGGATTATTTGCACTATTGAGGAAGAGTTAAATACAGGCTTTGAGGGTGCGTTGTTGCATTGGAGGAAGAACAAAGATAAGTATCCTTCACGTGCTGATTGGGAAGCTTTGTCGGAAAGTATGAGGGAAGACGGCCTGCCGCGGCTCATGCATCAGAACAATAGCGGCCTGCCACGGCTCATACATTGGAACAACAGCGGAGAGCTGATGGAGTGGTGCAACAATAAGTTGAAAGAGCTTGCTGACCCTCTGATTCAAGAAGAGAGGCGGAAGAAGAAGCTTGAGGAGCGGAGGAGGAAGGAGGAGGCATACAAACAAGCTCAACTGCGTAACCCACATTCAATGGAGAGTTTTTTTGCAAGATTAGCCGACAACAAGCGGAAGCAGCGTGAGGAAGAAGCAAGGGCTGCAATGGTTGCTAGTACTAGTAAGTTTGGTTTTGTGGACGAAGGTGGTAGCAGTCCAAGTGAAGGAACTGAGGCAAATGCGGCGAATGTTGGAGACGGTACATTTTTCTTTTTTACTGTTGGTGATAATAAGAAATCGCAGAGCTATTCTCTTAGTGCATGTGCGTGTTTGCAGGGATGCAGATGGATGATCAGGAAGAGGAAGTTGACGGATATTGCCTCCCACCTTGCAAGTATTTTGCCAAGTGCGACGATCCCCCTCCTATGTGCTGGTGCGGTGATCCTTGTAAGGTACGAAGATCGGGCCTTTTCAAGACTCTGTGGCAGCGGCTATGGGTGTGCGCGAACGAGGAGCATGATCGGTCTCCAAATAGCGATTCGGTATTTTACTATGATTAGTTTCAAGGAAACCTTTCGTTTATACAATTTTCTCACAATTTAAAATATGTGTGTAGATTCCATCTCCATTATGTGACTTTCGGCAGTGGATTGACACGCAGCGATCGGACGAGGCTTTGGAGTACATTTCTAGTTGGAAGAAGGCTAAGGCAAGAGAGAGGGAGTTAGCTGACCGAGGAATCAAGAGCGCGAGAAACGAGAGCAAGAGGAGCGTCGTGTTGAGGCGGAACGTAAGAAAGAAAAGGACAAGCGTGAGCAAGAGAGGGAAAGAAAAAGGGAGAGAGCCCGTCGTGCCAAGGCGGCGGTTCAGGCATGTGGGCCTGGCTTGCTGATCAAGGGGAAGTGGCCTCGCCGCACCCAGTAATTCATAGGGAATTACTGGTGTTCTTAGTTATCGTGTTACCTATGTGAACTATTTCCGGATATTGTAGTTTGTATTGTGACATATATTTGGTACTCTGTTTGGTCACATGGGGCGGTTGCTTTTGGTGGTTGGTCATGAATGATTTGTCGCTGTTGGCGCTTTCTAGGTACTCATTTTATATGACAAATATGGTGTTTTTAATACCTTATTATGTCATTATTGCTAACAATTAATCCTCATTATTATATATATGCGTAGTTTCTGTGTATTTGGAAGGATTTGCAGGAAACAGGCGAAAATAGAGACACTACGGGTAAAGAGCTGCCGGAGGCCCGAAGAACGAGGATTTTGGAGTCTGTGCCGGCCGGCACAACCCTTGTGCCGACCGGCACCACCAGGGGCGAGCCCAAACATGAAGCCCACTCGGAGAATATGAAGCCCAGAAGAAATATCAGAGTCGGAGTCGGTGAAATCCAGCCCACAATCGGAAGGAACTATAAAGAGAAGATCTTGGTCGCGAAAAGAAGGGACGACAGACGGATAGAAGTTTTGACCTAGGTTAAAGGTTGTGGCGGCGAAGACGGCGATCACCGATCATCACCACCAAAAAGGAAGATTGTGCCGACCGGCACACCTCTGTGCCGATCGGCACCTGTGTGTCCACGCCAAAATCTCGCGTCCCATTGTAGCCATGTTCATGTGTTGCAATATGATGCGTGAGTAGATCTCATATTCTCTCCGTGGCGAGGGAAACCTGGTTATGTAACTCTCACACTTACGATACTCTCTTGATGCGTTCAGTCTATGTGATGCGTTTATTCCGTATCTAATTAATACATGAATGTGTAGCTGCTGCAGTGGTTATGCTATCGATGATCACATAGTGCAAGAAACCAGTGGGGAGCTATTAATCCTTGTCGTGACAGGGCGAGAGACGAACGAAACCACCATGTCTTGTAGAATACTAAACCTATCATTTGAACCATAATCTGAGTTGCATGCCAGAGTCCCAAACCATAGGAGAGAATCCCTTTTATAACCTTGTTACAACCGCAGGCCTTTTCACCTCTAGTTGTTAATCATCCTTTTCACACACACTTTTGCTATATCAATTTAGTAGTTTAAATAATAGTTTAAGTCCCGCTTGTTCTCTGTGTTTCGATATTAAACCTTGGAATACTCTGAGGGAAAGGTGCTACAACAGTACACCGTCCACTTGTGGTATATAAGTAGGTGCGTATAAACGACCAACAAGCACGTTTTCTGGCGCCGTTGCCGGGGAACAAGCCAGTTCTTTTACTATTTATTTATTCTACTAACCTCTAATCCTCTCTTTTCTAGTTTGTTTTGTGTTTTCTTTCTGTGTTTTCAGGATGGGTACTCCTGAACCAACTACGGGGAGGGAGCATTCACTACCGTCCCCAGGATTGCTGATCCCACAAACTTCTGATGAGAAATTCACTGCTTCATCATACGTTCTCAACCCAACCATCATCAGCATGGTCGAGAGCAGCAAATTCTCTGGGATGAAGGACGAGAACCCATACACACATCTGCAAGATCTAGAAGTTCTCTATCAGACCTTTAAGCATGAGGGAGTGCCTCAGAATTGGTACAGATGGTTGCTATTTCCATTTTCTCTAGATGGAAGAGCCAAGGATTGGTATAAATCTGCAGCTCGTGAAGCTAAAGGAGGCTGGGATAAGCTGGTAGGAAATTTCTGTTTGCATTTCTTCCCGCTTCCTAAGGTGCAGAGATTGAGAAGAGAAGTGGTTAACTTTGAGCAAATGAAAGAAGAAACCCTCACGCAAGCATGGTTACGCTTCCAATCTTTATTGAAGCAAGGGCCCGATTTGGGCATGGATGATAACTTGACTGCTCAGACATTCTACATGTCTCTCGAAGGAACCTCCAGGATGCATTTGGATAGTTCAGCTGGAGGGAGTTTCCTCGACTTGACTGCAGCTGCAGGTATTGATCTTTTGATTAAGATATCAAAGACTGAAGCTATGCATAGACATTAGGAAGAATTCCAAGAGGATCCAATTCCCCTTGAAAAATCGACGCTAGCTAACGGTTCTTTGGATTCAAAACTGAAGCAGAGAGCTGCACAGTGTCTGAAGTCGAATCAACAGTGAGGACGAAGAATCAGTGCGACATGATCTGGAAAGACCAAAATTTAAGGAGGTGCCGACCGGCACTGCTGCCGTGCCGATCGGCACAATTGCTCCAACCGTGCCGACCGGCACAACCCTTGTGCTGACCGGCACGATGCTTTCTGTCAAAGGGATTTCCAAAACTGAAGCTGCGATATTAGAAGAGCATGAAAATAGATTCGTGGATAAATTTCCAAGACCAGTAGGAGATCCAACCTTGAGCAATGCTAAACCGTTGGACGAGTTTGAACCGTTGGATTGGATTCCTATAGATTTCAGCTCAAATCTGCTAAATATGAGGAGCATATGACCCAAGGTATGCCTCTACTCCACGAGTTCAGTATAACTTCCCTAAATACACTAGAACTTTAGAAATCCTAGACGATGTTATCATTGGTGAAGTATTGGGGAAATTGTATAAAAATAATATGGAAATTGACCAGATGGAGGTTCAACAAGCAAAGAAGCTGTTTGATAGTTGTTTTGTCCCGTTGCCGTATGAAGGATTATGCGGAGTATATGCAGTTGGCCTTACAGAAGGAACAGAAGTTGATCCTTACATACCGTGCAAAATCGGGCATAGAGACTTTCCTAAAGCACTTTGTGATTTTGGTTCCCGCGTCAGTTTGATGACGTATGAAGCATTCATGGATATGCCTTATGACATAAAAGGAAGATTGCTAGGAACCGAGCTTGAGCTAATCATGGCGGATGGAAGGAGAACTAAACCACTAGGAGTTATCAAGGATATTAACATTGAAGTAAAAAAGAATGCTATACCAGTAGATATTTTTGTTCTTGATAAAGGCGAAGTTGGAGTCGAAGATATTATCTTGGGAAGACCCTTCTTGAAGCTTGTATAAGCTGTTATTGACGCTGGAAAAGGTCATCTTAAATTGACTCTGGGGGGAGAGGAAGTCCTCTTTTAATTCAAAGACCCACCCATCATTCAAGAAAGTGAAGACCCACCCTCTCTTCAAGAATTCTTCTCAGAAAAAGATGAAGAAATCAGTACAGGATACTCAGATCCGTTGAATAAACTGTTCGAAGATTCAGACAGAGAAGAGGTGGAAATTCAAGACGGTGCCGACCGGCACACGCTGTGTGGCCGGTCAGCACGCTGTGTGCCGACCGGCACAGTGACCGTGCCGACCGGCACAGAAGCGAAAATCCTCAATTTGAGCCTTTGGGTAATCTGGATCCTGGTGCAGCACCAGAAGTAGAACAGAAGCCACTTCCTGATGGTCTAAGGTACGAATACTTAGGCAAAGATAAAACTTATCCCGTCATCGTCAATAGTGCTTTGAATAAGGAAGAAACAGAAAGATTGCTTGCTATTCTGAGGAAATACAAGAAAGCCATCGGATATAGTATTGATGATATCAAAGGAATAAGCCCGGCTTTTTGCACACATAAGATCAATCTGGAGGAATCAGCCAAGCCAGTTGTTGAAGGCATGCGACGATTGAAGGAAGGCATGAAGGAAGTTGTGAAGAAAGAAAGTGCTGAGACTTCTCAATGCGGGAATGATTATCCTGTTGCTGATAGTGAATGGGTGAGTCCAGTGCATTGTGTACCAAAGAAAGGAGGACTGACAGTTGTGCCTAATGAGAATAATGAGTTGATCCCTCAACGAACAGTTACAGGATGGCGAATGTGCATTGATTACAGGAAACTGAATACAGCCACAAAGAAAGACCATTATCCACTACCATTCATTGATGAGATGCTTGAAAGGTTAGCAAAGAACTCTTATTTTTGCTATCTCGACGGTTTTAGTGGCTTCTTTCAAATTCCTGTTGACCTGAAGATCAGCATAAGACCACTTTCACTTGTCCTTATGGAACTACGAATGCCATTCGGTCTTTGCAACGCACCGGCTACATTTCAGAGATGCATTAAGACATTATGGAGGTATTTATGGATGATTTCTCTGTTCATGGTACCGATTTTGATCATTGCTTGGCAAATTTAGAGAAAGTACTAAAGAGGTGCGTAGAAGTTGATTTAGTTCTTAATTGGGAGAAATGTCACTTCATGGTAACCGAAGGGATTGTCTTGGGGCATGTTATTTCTAACCGAGGCATTGAAGTAGACAAAGTTAAAATATCCACAGTTGAAAGGTTGCCGCCACCCACTGATCTTAAGACTTTGCGAAGTTTTCTTGGACATGCAAATTTTTATCGCAGATTTGTCAAGGATTATTCAAAGATTGCTAAGCCATTGACGAAATTGCTGCAAAAGGATGTTGAATTTGAGATGAATGATGAAAGACTTACCGCTTTCCGGAAGTTGAAAGAAGCTTTATGCTCAGCGCCTATTATGCAACCTCCGGATTGGAATTTACCTTTTGATATTATGTGCGATGCAAGTGATTACGCAGTTGGAGCGGTTCTTGGACAGCGGCAAGAAGGTAAAGTGCATGCTATCTACTATGCTAGTAAAACTCTTAATGAAGCTCAGATTAATTATACAACAACAGAGAAAGAGATGCTAGCGGTCATATTTACATTTGAGAAATTTAGATCCTACATCCTGAACTCTAAGGTCATTGTTTATACGGATCATGCTGCTATTAGATATCTTGTCTCTAAAAAGGAGTTGAAGCCTAGATTGCTTTGTTGGGTTTTGATGTTGCAAGAATTTGACTTAGAGATTAGAGACAAAAAAGGGATTGAGAATTCGGTAGCAGATCATCTATCTCGTTTGATGATTGAGGACAAGGAAGGATGCATTGGTGATGCCATGGCGCAAGAACAGCTATTTCGAGTTAAGGATTATCGAGAATCATGGATGCAAGATATCATAAATGGATTCACAAGGAATCTGGATGATTATAGCAAGAATTCAAGAAGGAAGATTGTCAGTGAAATGAGGAAATTCATATGGGATGATCCTTATTTATACCGATATTGTGAAGATGGAGCTGTTAGAAGGTGCGTACCCCGCGATGAACGCGCAATCATATTGGAAAAGTGCCATTCATCTGAGTATGGTGGACATTATGGGCACTTTCGAACCCAAGCAAAGGTATGGGCTAGTGGATTTTATTGGCCTTCGATGCATGAAGATGCGAAAAGGTATGTTGCTAGATGCCCCCAATGCCAAAGAATTGGAAATGTTAATGCTCGTAATGCTATGCCTTTGAAGTATAATTTGCAAGTTGATATATTTGATGTTTGGGGCATGGATTTCATGGGACCGTTTGTTAATTCTCATGGTTATGAATATATTTTGGTTGCTGTGGACTATGTGTCAAAATGGGTAGAAGCACTGCCATGCCGAGTTAGTACAACTCATGAATCCAAGCTGATGTTGAATGAGTGCATATTTCCAAGATATGGTGTTCCGAGAATTATTATAACAGATGGTGGAACTCATTTTACTGGGAGCGATTTTGCTAAAACCTTGAAAAAGATGGGTATTGAGCATGGAATTGGAACAGCCTATCATCCACAGACCAACGGCCAAGCAGAAACCTCTAATAAGCAGTTGAAAGGAATTCTCCAGAAAATTATTACAAGAGAAGGAAAAGATTGGTCAAACAAGATGTAATGGTGGGGGATGGATAATCAGGCCTTATGCTTTGCCTAGAGCTTGAGAGATATTGGGGATTAGGAGAAGGTTTCTTCATTGATTGATTGCTTGATTAATTTATTCCAAATGACTGCCGCACCTCTCTTTATATATAGAGAGAGCCGGCCCTAATCCTAACCAACTCATCTTATCCCTAATTAACCTAACTTGAGGGCTAAGTATGGGCGGCGCTACAGTACCCGCGCCGCTACAGTGCCATGGGCCGCTACAGTACCAAGGCCCAAAGGGCTGCCCATAACATCTCCATCCCTCCTCCTGTGACAGCTCGTCCTCGAGCTGGGATGGTGGCCATGGCTGAACCACGTACCACACCCTTGGCGTCCTAGCCCCCTTTCCATCCCCCTTGAGATGCAGCTCGCCCTCGAGCTGCTGAGACTCCACACTACGACGAGTAATTCGACTCCTAAACAATATCCAACTACCTAAAAATAAGTCTTTTACATCTCGACTTATTTCCTTATTTCTGACTCGAGATATTTGTGACCCCAGCATAGCTGCAATCACAGACTGCAGCAACAGAATGAGGACTGTAGTTCCTCCAGGTTCCCATGGAAAATCCCAGGCTTGTCAGCTCCAACTCGTGCAGCACCACAGCATGAGTCTCTACATACAGGACCCATGGAGCAAGGAATTGCAGCGCTGGTGCAGGTACCACCAAAGGAATAGGCGGCCCAGACCTTGGCGATTTGGCGCTGTGTGTGAGCTGGGGAGAAAGAGAGCGGCGCCTTGACGAATAGGCCATCCCTCCCGGCAGACAAACAGACTGGAAATTGCGCTGGGTCGCGTGTGCAGGGGCAGCTCCACCCTGCTTTGCTGCAACTTGTGGCCATGCATCTACTGGCGCAACAGGCTCCAGCCATGGCGACATGGTGAAAGAAGGTGCTGATGATGCAGGCGTTGGCGGCATAGTTGCTACAAAAAGGATGCTGCATCCCGAGATTCTCCTTGTGCATAGCGGTGGGGATTTCTTCGAGGGTTATCTTCTTCTCTTTAGATTGATCAGACTCCTCAACCTATTGGCAAGGGATCTGAGCTCCAAATCAGACCGCGTAGACTGCTCCCAGGCAAGCGTTGGTGATTGGATCAGCGATGCCGCACGCTGTGCAGCCTCTCTATTCTCGATCTGTTTCTTCAACCTCTTGGCCAAATCTGACCATGATGGTGGCTGCGTAGATGGATTGGCAACAGAAGCCATCGATCGAAACCAAAGCGACTGATAGCAGATGTATGGTGGGGGATGGATAATCAGGCCTTATGCTTTGCCTAGAGCTTGAGAGATATTGGGGGATTAGGAGAGGTTTCTTCATTGATTGATTGCTTGATTAATTTTTCTAAATGACTGCCGCACCTCTCTTTATATATAGAGAGAGCCGGCCCTAATCCTAACCAACTCATCTTATCCCTAATTAACCTAACTTGAGGGCTAAGTATGGGCGGCACTACAGTACCCGCGCCGCTACAGTGCCATGGGCCGCTACAGTACCAAGGCCCAAAGGGCTGCCCAGATGTAATGGTGGGGGATGGATAATTAGGCCTTATGCTTTGCCTAGAGCTTGAGAGATATTGGGGGATTAGGAGAAGGTTTCTTCATTGATTGATTGCTTGATTAATTTATTCCAAATGACTGCCGCCACCTCTCTTTATATATAGAGAGAGCCGGCCCCTAATCCTAACCAACTCATCTTATCCCTAATTAACCTAACTTGAGGGCTAAGTATGGGCGGCGCACAGTACCCGCGCCGCTACAGTGCCATGGGCCGCTACAGTACAAGGCCCAAAGGCTGCCCATAACATCTCCATCCCTCCTTCTGTGACAGCTCGTCCTCGAGCTGGGATGTTGAGTGGCGTACTTTGGGCTTATCGCACAGCATTCAAGACACCAATAGGTATGACACCCTATCAATTCGTCTATGGAAAGACTTGTCATTTACCTGTGGAGTTAGAACATAGAGCATATTGGGCGATCAAAGAGATGAATTTGGATTAGATGCTGCCGCAGTGAAAAGAAAGATTCAAATTAGTGAACTCGAGGAAATGCGCTTAAAGGCTTATGACAATGCAGCTATCTATAAAGAAAAACAAAGAGTGGTATGATAAGAAGCTATTGAAAAAGGAATTTCATGAAGGAGATAGAGTCATCCTATTCAATTCAAGATTCCGGTTGTTCGGTAAAGGCAAATTGAAAAGCAAATGGGATGGACCGTATCTTGTTCATAAAGTTCTTCCTTCGGAGCTGTTGTCATCATGGACAGAAACAAAATACATACATGGTGAATGGCCAACGACTAAAGGTATATCTTGACACCGACACTTTTGAGTTAAAGTCATTTGATATTTATTATGTGGATTAAGTGAGTGGGTGGTCGAGCTTAACGACGTAAAACAAAAGCACTGTTGTTTTTGCTGTTTTTCTGTGTGTTTTCTGTTTTCTTGTCTTTATTGAGTCGTGCGAGGCAAACTTGCCTGTGTGCCGACCGGCACAAGAGAGTCCGTGTCGTTTTCGAGTCGAGTTTTTGCCCTTCCTCCAAGACATGCTTCGATGACTTCCAAATTTAAGAGATAGAGTCCGTTTGGATCAAGAGAATTAAGGGTATATATATGAAGGAGTCGTCTCGAATCTCAACATCAAAAACCGAGCGCCGCCAGAGTTCCAACCAAACCCTAGAACAGAGAGCAATGCAAGGCGGCGGACTCGGCAGCGGAGGAGACGGTGCCGATCGGCACGAAGGTGGTGCCGACCGGCACATTGGTGCCGACCGGCGCGGTCAGAGTGCCGATCGGCACGACTGCGAACTTTCGCCAATGAGCCCGACTCTGCTATGGGAGCGCGACAGGAGCCTTAATCCCACCGATGAAGATCCAATTGTCTGGTCGCACCTGACGAAACGGTGGATGTACAAGAGTGAAGCGGATGCCTTCAACCTAGAGAAGAAGGAGATGGATGACGCTCTCCGGAAGAAGGTCAGAGAGGTCCTAATACGCAAAGGTAAATCCAAAGTTGATGACGGCAAACCAGTCTCTGATAGGTACACAATGGATCAACTTCTCGCTACAGAACGTCCTTTGACATATGATGATCTTATCGCCTTTGAATCAATGATTACTGATAGCGAGAAGGAAGAGTTAGACAGAGATTGCTTTCTGACCATCCATAGGTCTCGGCTGAACGATGGAAGGCCTTCTGATGGTAGTGCCGACCGGCACACATCTGGTGCCGATCGGCACGAGGTGCTTCCACGCGTCCTCACTATCTGGGAAGATCTCCAAGAGAAGATGATACACAAGAACACCAGAGGGTTTGGATGTAAGTGTTTTCACTGTCAGAAAGATCATCAGGGGCAAATTGAGAATTATTTGGCTGACCCTCAATGCATCCCTACGACTTTCGTCTTTGATGATGGGTTCCCGGTTGCTAAAGGGCGCATGACCCCTAAAGAGATCAATGATGAAATTCAGAGGCGTATTGACAGGGACAATGCTGCGCAGAGAAGAGCATGCAACCTTGCAGATTTAGAAGCGTCTTTTACAAAGAACGGCATCCGTGCCAACCGGCACAACTCTGGTGCAGACCGGCACGACCTCAAGGTTGTGGATTTCATTGAAATCAATGATGATTCCTCTGATGATGAGCCAGAACCAAAGAGATCAAAGGAAATAGAGGGAGTTCGGCGTTCCGCTCGTCTTTCTTCAAAGCCGAGAATGAGATATACCTCGGAATCAGTTTGCTATTTAGAGACATCTCCTGAGCCTGAGCATCCATTAGCTAATCTTGTTGCGAAGGAGGAAGAAGATCCCGAAGAGGATCCAGAAGATCCCGAGGAGGAACCGATGGAAGATGACCCAGAACCTGTCGATGCTGAACCACCCAGTGCAGAAGGAGCTACAGGAAGCCTTACAGGAGCTCAAGGAAGTGCACGGCCGCGTTATCAGATAAATGGTGTCTCGTGCCGACCGGCACGGATCCCGTGCCGACCGGCACAGAGGGGATTTGACAGAAATTCACCCCTGCAAGATGAGCGTCATGATCGTCCTGCCAACTGTTGCCCGATCTTCAGAAGAAACTCGAACGTCTTCAGCATGACATGGAGAGACGCTATAGGTATCAACGGGACATTGATAGGAGAATTGAAGACATGATGAGCATGGCCGAGGAGGATTATTCCTTTCTCTTGCAGAACATTCGAAGCATCTTTAGCATGTTGAGGAGGCATGGCATTAACAATTAGATTGGTCTAGTTGTTTTTCTTTTACAATGAGGACATTGCAAAGTTTGAGTGTGGGGGATTCGCCCTTACACTTCTTAAGGTCGTTTGCTTCGATTTAGTATGTTTGAGTCGATGTGTGAAAGTGTGAGAGTTTTCTTAGAGAGTTTTTGAGATGGTGTGCTTAGTTAAGCTTTGAGGTCAAGAGTGATTGCAATGTCTTGAATAAAGTTGGTGTTAGTTGTCAAATCGATGCGTCACCCCATGTTCTTGATCTTGTTTTTGACTATCGTTTTGCCAATCTACTTGAGTTCTGAAGGATCAAGGGCACCGAGAGGGGGGGGGGGGGGTGAATCGGTGTGTCAACAATTTCTCCCAAACGTACTTTAGGCGTGAAGCTAGCAAGACTAGATATGGTGATAACAAAAACAAGCGATGCGCGCACACAATCTAGTCTATGCAACAAGCAACACCCTAACAAGCAATTCTACCAAGTAGTAAAGAGACAACCTATCATGCAATTCTACTAGCACATAAGGTAAATGCGGAAACGTAAATGCTAGTAAGTAAGGAGATAAGGATAGGAATGCTCATGATTTTTCCCGTGGTCTCGGAAGGATGGCGCCTTCCCCTACTCCACGTTGGGTCACTCCCGCCGGAGTCTCGACCCCGTCCCTCCGCTCGAAGGCGATCCCTCCTAGAGCACACTTCACCCTCCGAGTGAAGTCGCGGGCACGTCCCGCCGGGCTCGATCCCGGGTACTCTTCCGGAGGTAAGGCTCCGCACGTGATGCGTGCCAAAGGGCGCTCCACTAGTGATGCTTCTTTCGCACGGGAAGCTCCAAGACCGTGTACAAACTTGTGTTGGCTTCCACACTCTCCTCGGACAGCTCAACACCGACGCCTAACCGGTCTAGGCCTCGCCATAGACCAAGAGTAACAAACCGAAGTGACTCTTTCAAGCTCACACTAGCCTACAGATCAAGTGGATGCAATTGCTACTCTCTCAAGCACTAGGATCACTCCAAATCCTTCACAAGTGCTTCTCTCTCTTGCTCTTGGCTTCCTCTGAGTTTCCTGCACTCCAACAATGGCCAAGAGACCCCTCAAGGGGCGGGCAACCAACTATTTATAGGCTACCAACCCAAAACTAGCCGTTGCCCAAAGTGCCCTGCGAAACTAGAGACCGTACAAAGGACCGTACTGTCCGGTCTCCTCTAGACTGTATTGTCCGGTCTCTATTTCCAGGCGCATCTCCATCTTCTTCTTCATCTCCAATGAAGACCGTACTGTCCGGTCCCTAGGACCGTACCATCCGGTCGATTGTCCGGTCTTCATTTCTTCCACTTCCAGAAACTCCATCTTCTCTGTCTGGAAATCCACTGATGACCGTATTGTACGGTCCCTAGACCGTACTGTCCGGTCAACTGTCCGGTCTTCATTTTCTCAGCATCCCGAGACTTCACTTCTCTGTCTGGATCTTCAATGAAGACCGTACCATACGGTCCCTAGGACCGTACTGTCCGATCTCTACTGCAAAAGCTGAAAACTTGATCCACTTCTTGATCCTTGCTTCCAACTTCTCCATTCTTGGTTCCTCTTCTTCTCTTCAGCCACCCTAGCCCTCAAGAGACTCACAATGCATCCATTTGATCTCTAACCTAGTGTGCTCTAAGAGAACCAATTCGATCCCTCTTGATAGTCCGGTTTTTCCTATGGACTCAAGCTAGCATCTACACCAAGCCAACACTTGCTTGGTCTATCATGTCCTTAGCCTTGATCCATCTTCAACCTTGACTCCATCAAGTTCTCGATCCAAATTGTCGAGGCAACCAATCACCAAGTCGTCGATAGATAGAGTATGTGAGACGACGCTTCATTGACATGACCATTTGAATATCCTACAAGGAAATGTTAGTCACATCAATATGGTCACCCAATCACCAAAACATTCATACCTTTGGGGTTTCCGAACTCCAATGGTCATGAAGCTTACAATCTCCCCCTTTTTGGTGATTGGTGACAATATATATCAAAAGATAGAGAATGTAAAGCGCAAGAGTGATCGAGAAGATTAGATATGCATGAAGAACAAGTAAAACGGAGAACAAGGTAGTCATAGCTCAAAAGGTATCACCTGCAAAATAGAGTTAAAGCACATGGGTGATATATATGGAGTAAAAACATGAGCTATGACCACAACTCTGTGATGATAAGATTATAAGATATTCCTGCAAAAGCAAGTGAGTGCACATATCATCACAGAAAGAGGAAACCTGGCAAGATAGATATAAATAAGCGCATCCAGGTAAACATACACAAACTCAGAGCAATATACCAGAGCAATATACAAGATATATAGATAACGAGCAAGTGTATGAAATGAAACCAAGTGCATTCTTGATGAGCTAAACACCAGCAAAAGCAAAACAAGCTCAACAAGAACCACGAAGTACCAAAAGAATATACAAATGAAGTACCAAAAGATCTCCCCCTGGACAAAAGCTGTCTCACACTCCCCCTGAACACAAGATCACTCCACTACTCCCCCTAGACCTATACAAGATCTCTATCTCTCTCCCCCTTTGGCACCAATGACCAAAAAGAGAAGGAAGGAAAGAGAAAACTGCTGTCCTACGCATCGGAGGCTGAAGGAGGTGCAGTGGTAGTAGTCACTGAAAGCTCTGGAGCTGAAGAGGTGCCCTGCTGTGGCTGCTGCTCAGAAGGTGGCACTGGAGGTGTCCAAGTCCAAGTCCGTGGCATCCCCAACGACTCCTGAGGCTGAAAGAGAGGAGTGAACGGCACAAGCTGCCTGTAAGCTATCCCAGAAGAGTCTGTCTGGTGTAGAGTCTGCTCAAGCTGTGTCGCATACTCAACTACCTCTGAGTCTGAAGCTGAGTGGACTGAAGGAGTAGGTGAGCGACTGGGGGTCCAAGTGAAACTGCCAGTGGGTGAGAGTGCTTTGGACAGTGGATCTTGTCCTGTGGCGAGAGCCTCATCTATCTCCTGGCGAGTGTAGCCAAAGTCAGTGAGATCCACTGTGTGCTCGACAACCCGAGGCGGTGTAGGTGTCCTGGGAGACTCTGTCTGCTCCACTGCTGCTGTCTCAGCTGTAGTAGTCACAACCTCTGCCTGTGAAGCTGTAAGAACTGAGTCTGTCTGTACTGAGGCGGTCTGTGCTACTGTGTCAAAGTCAAGTGTACGAGCTGGTAGTGGTGACACAAAGAAGGGACTCGTCAGCTGAAGCGGTGAGAAGCTCGGAGCTGTAGAAGCTAGTAGGGCTGACGGAGTCATGGAGAGGCCTGGTGAAGAACGGTACTGGTCTGAAGGTCCTGCCTCTCCAGTCAATCCAGCAAACGTGGACGTCGACGGCCCCACCGTAGGTGCACCAGCAGGTGAGATGGGAGCCGTGAGTAAGGTGCTGAAGTACTGTCCCTGACTGGATGACAGTCCTGCCTGTGTCTGAGCAAACTGCTGCTGCTGCTGCTGCTGTAGCTGCTGAAACTGTACTGTATCTGGTGGCAGCACACCTGGGAAAGTGATAGGTGGGAACGACGGGAGACCTGGCAGTGCCTGTCCAAAAAGACGAAGAGTCTGAGCGATCGCCTCAAAGCCAGTGAACAACGAAGACAAGCCAGAAGCCATCTCCCTCTGAGTGAGTACGACACTGTCCAACATCTGTCGATCCTCTCCCTATCCTCTCTCTGACTCTGGATCTCTCTGCGAAGGGCTGCTAGCTCTGCGTGTAGAAGTGAATCTGTCTGAGCTGGAGCTGTAGCAGACGCTGAAGGTCTAGAGTCCGGAGTCACGTCCTCAGGAATGGACTCCATATGGCTACCAGTCTGTATATGCTGCTCTGTCTCGGTAGCCGTGTCGCCTAGCCCCTGTGAAGAACTCCCCTGCGAAGCTGACTCCCGGGCAGCAACCCGTCTGTCGGAGGCAGGTAGGGGTGTGTACGCTGTGGTCACCTTGGGCAGCTCATCATAGTCCTCCTGAGTCAACAACTGTAGCCTCCTCAGAATATAGCAGATCAGCGGTGCGAAGGCTAAGTGTCTGGCAGCTATCCCCTCAGCAATAACATCCTCCATCTGGCACAGTATCAGATCCACCAAGTCAAAGCCTCTGTGCCTCAGTATAGCATGACGACCCACTGGGAAAGTATAGAGAACTGATCCCTGTATCCACTCCTTGGCACAATGGTCCTAATAAGAATGCTCCTGAGAACTCTGCCCTCATGTGTCAGTCTGGTGTGAGCTCGGCTGAAGTTCTCCGGGTGAGGTGGAGGGAAAGCAATGCTCATATCATCATCTGAAGGTAAGTGTCCCCCAAGAGGTCTGCGGGGAGGGTCCATCCCTGGGTGAGCAAGCGGGAACACTCTGGTCTCGTGCTGGATGGTCTCAAGGGCCTCAACGAGGTTCTCCCTCGTCACTCTGTGGGGCTGTCCTCTGAGCATGAACCAGATAGCTGAGCGATCCTGAGCAATCCACAAAGAAGCGTAGAAATCCATCACTATATCATAATCCCAACGCATCGGTGTGGTGATGATCTCCTGGAGGCCCGGGATATAAGACAGGTGCTGTGTGAAATCCGTCCCGGCACCTCTGCTGGCAGCCTCTATGCTGCAGTGCTGGTGAGTAACAAAGAGCTTATCAGCTCCATCTGTCCGCAGTCTACTCCTCAAACCAGCTGCTATCCTCTGCTGAAGCAAGGTCCAGAAGCGACCTCCTGCCTGTGGGTCTCTCCTGGCAGGTACCCAAGCCTCCTCACTGACTCTCCTGAACTTCTTGAGAACGGGGCCTGGCAGCCTGAGAGCGTCCTCAGCAAGTACATCCCTAAGTGAGGCAGTCCTGTCGAGTGCACAGAACTTGGCAGCCATCCTCTGCCTGTCACCCTCTGTGACCTCGTCACCGGAGCTGGAAGAGCTCTCCTCCTCTGGCTCTGGCTGAGCCTGCTGCTCCTGCGCGGTCCTCGACGTACCAACCTCGCGGGTGGACGGAGTCCGCTGCACTGTGGCTCTGGCCCTGGAAGACCTCCTCGGAGTCTCCCCCTGTCCTCTTGCAGGTGGGTCCCTGATCCGGAACCCTGTGTCTCTGCCTGTAGGAAGGTCCACCTCAGCTGCCCTGAGAGCCCGATCCCACTCTGGATCACCTGTCCTCTGCTTCTTCTTCTTAGGCTGTGGATCTGGAGCCTTGGCCTTACCCTTGTCTCTGTCACCTCTGCCTCTGCCTCTGCCTCTGCCACCTGCCATCTCTGCTGACGGGGCTGCAGACAAGATAGGGCTAGTGAGCTTGGCTCGCCAACCCGTCCACTGACGGCTGACTGCCAAAGGGATTAAGGGCTTGGCCCTCAATCCGTCCACTGTCTCTGCTCTGCTGTCAACTGCCCACTGTCCGCTGACCACTGCCACTGCACGATAGGAATAAGACAGGGTATATGAGTATAGAATAACCTACTATTATCTATAAGCAAGAATCGTAGGTAAGCGCATAAATCTGTATGAAGTCCTAGCGCAGAGGTGAAGGACACAATGCCGGCAAATATGCAATGGGGAACTACGGCATTGTCGATTATGAGTGGCGATCGACTAGTGTACATAGATCATATGCAATAGACTCAATGTACCGCTAATCGAGGAATGAACTAAGTGTCGAGCTAGTGTATAGAATGGAATCGGAAATCGACACAAAGCGACCACCAACTACCAACATGTCATAGATAAATAAAGTGCAATACTCGAACACTATGACAATGGTAGGCAAATGACCTAAACTGCAATGAAATTGATCAAATTTTCATATCAATTGCAATAAAGGATCGATTTTTCTAGGGATTTCAAACGAGGAAGGAGACGATCGGCTCAAACCCTAGATAGGTATTGGAATTGAGGCTACTGTGCAGTCAAATCGATTCCAAGTCTCACTAGAGCAATCGAAACGACGATGATCGCCGGAGTGGTGGTGGTGCTCAGGCTCGGTGAGTCGCCGGGAGGAGGAGCTCGTCATGCGCACGAAGGAGACTAGCAGCAACTCGGGGACGCACGCGAGATTGAAGGTGCTCCTCGCCAAGAACTCGTTGACGATGACGTCGTCGTTCTCAGGTCCGGCCGGCGGCGCGCGGTCGAGGCGAAGCGGCGGCTCGGCTGGCGTGGAGGTGCGGCGCGGCGCTAGGGTTAGTAGTGGGGCGCGGCGCGGTGGAGTGGAGCAGGCGGCGGCGCGCGGCTGCGGTGGAGGCGCTGGAGCTCGTCGGCGAGGTCGACGGCGGCGGCTGGTCGTCGGCGCGCGCGCGGGAGGCGAGGTGGTGGCGGGAGCAGTGGCGGTGAACGGCGGCGTAATGTGGAGATGATGCACAGTAACGCGGAGGATTTCCGTTAGAATAGGTTTAGTTTGAATCGACGGTCCAGATCGATCTCAACAGGAAACAACGGATCGGATTGAATGCGATCTCGCGATGAACTTAACCAGACCGTATTGTACGGTCATAGGGATCGTATTGAACGGTCTCCTTTCGAACCCTGACAGTTAATCTATAGAGACCGCATTGTACGGTCTTCAGAACCGTATTGTTCGGTCTCCTTTCTGCCTCAGGTTTCGAAGGATCTCGTGCAAAAGCACACCGTATTGTACGGTCCCTTTGACCGTATTGTACGGTCCAGTCCAGAAAAACTGATTTTCAAGGAATTTCCTTCTAAGTCCAAGTTTCTCACACAAAAACCAAATAAACACCAAACATGGACTAGAAGGGGAACTCTCAAACACTCTTTTGAAAATAGACCAATATAGGTTGCGCATAGGCTTATAGTAATTTTTCAATCGGCAAATAAGAAGCAACCAAATAAGAACCAAAAGAGATAAAACCAAAGGAGGGGTATGTATGAGCCCTTTGCCTATGATCCGTGCAAGTAGATTTAACCTTGAGGATCATTTAGCAAGACTCAATGGGCATGAAGCGCAATTCTTTTCTTTAGTCACACTTCTATGAGATGTGAGATCATATTGCGAATGAAGCACTTCCTCATAGTGTGACAACTCCTTTGTGATTTCCTATATGCAATGCATGAGACAAGCATATCATACAAATGCAAGGGGAATTTAAACATGCCATGTGATATGCAAGCAAAGTTAAGACAACGCATAAAGGAAACCTACTCAAGGTCAAGTTTGAACCTCTCTCAAGCTTACTCACTATGAGCCAAACCTTGCCTTGAGTCCATCGGTCCACCAACTCAAGCATCCCCCATGCTCATAGCTATCTTGAGAAAGTTAGACCTTTATTTACATATGCATGGATGCAAACATACTAGTTCACAAAGGAGCACCTAGCTACCATGCAAGCAATGCAAGAAAAGAAACTACTATGATACAAGTTACCTCCTTGAAGAGTAGATTTGTCGATGAAGCACTCGAAGCTTGTGGTGGACGTTCATGAGTTGACGTTGCGGCGCACGGTCCACCACCATCACCCTTCTAGGTCTTGTTCTTGGGAGCCCACTCGCACTTGGTTGGCCTCTCAAGGTCAACTATGCATTTGGGCACCCAAATCTTCCTCATCATCCTCCTCTTGTCGGGTGATCCAAGAGCCTTTGCCTTCACCCTTCCTTTCTTGTCCCTAAAGAGCTTGTAGTGTGTATTCTCATGGAACAAGTTAGCGTTGGGCAAAACTTTGGAACTTCTCACCTTGGGACAATTCTTGCTAGTGTGCCCGTCACGGCAACACTTCTCACAATAGTAGTCGTCCGCCATGAGGGGAACTACCCAAGGTGGAATGTCCTCGTCCTTGCCGATGAGGTTGATGGCGGCGGGGTAGGAGCCGAGTCCCTTATGAATGGTCCTTCCCCTTGTGAGCCTCTCGAAGCCGTCCATCACCGAAGCTCTCTCCTCCTTGAGTTGATGATATTCCTTCAAGATTTTCTCATCAAGAGAGATGCTCTCAAGAGAGGGAGTTAGTCCATCACAAGTAATATATGAAGAATCGGAAATAGATGAACTAGAAGAAGAAGTGTTACTCTTTTCGAGGATGGATTGATGTTCTTCCTCAAGAACCTTGAACTTGTCGTTGAGCCTCTTGTGATCAACCTTGAGCTTGTCATAGCTTTCATCCAAGGTCATGAGCGAAGTGGAAAGGTGCTTGATCTCATCCTCTAGTAACTTGGACTTCTCCTTGAGCTTCATGTGGTCTTCCTCAAGCTTGTCATAGTCCTTATCAAGAGCCTTGTGAGAGATGGATAAGTCCCTAAGTTCACCCTCAAGTTGACGAACTCGGAAAGCGGCCACTTCATGTTCCTTCTCCAACCGAGCAATGGTCTTGTCTCTCTTCTTGATCATCTTGCCGGTTAGGAGAATGCTATCCAAGAGTTCCTTATATGTGGGCTAATCCTCCTCACCAAACTCTTCATCGGACTCGCTCTTCTCATCTTCACTACTATCATCATCTTTGGCCATCAAGCAAGTAGGTGGTGGAGGTAGAGTCTCGGAGATGTTGGTGAGGGCTATGCCGGCCATCTTCTTTCCCTTGGAGGATGAGTCATCACTTTCTTCTTCTTCACTATCATCATCCGTGACCCACTCTCCAACAAAGAGTCCCTTGCGAGATAATCTTCTCTTGTCTTTGCCTCTAGAGCTTTCCTTCTTGACAAACCTCTTCCTTGTCTTGTACTTGCTTCTAGGGTCTTCTTCTTCATCATCGCTTGACTCTTGAGTCTTCTTCTTGCTCTCCTGGATTGGCTTCGGGCATTCCTTGGTAAAGTGACCCTTCTCCCCATAATTATAGCACTCGGCATCTTTCTTGTTGATGAATCTTCTCTTGAAGAAGTTGCTTCTCTTCATGAGGAGTGCTAGATCATTTGGATGAAGTTGCAACAAGTCTTCAACGTCTTCTTCAAACTCTTCATCACTTGAATCTTGAGTCACCACCTTCTTCATCTTCTTGCTTGATCCCTCGGACGCAAAAGCAAGATTCTTGGAGGGCTTCTCATCAAGCTTCTTGTCAAGGTTGTAGCTCTCGAAGGCGGTGATCTTCCCAAGTAGCTTGTGGGTGGTGAGGTCTCGCATGTCGGTGTTGAAGAGACATGTGATGAGTGCTCCATATTTCTCCCTTGGGAGAATCCTCATGATCTTCCGCACAAGGTCACCATCATCAATCTTGTCCTTCACACCGAGAGAGTTGATATCCTCTACAAGCACATTCAAGCGAGAGTAAGTGTCATTGATTAGCTCATTTGAAGACATGGTAAAGTCATCATATTTGTTCTTTAGCACATAGTATCTTTCCTCTTTCACGTCCGTGGAACCCTCATGAATTTGTTGAATTTGAGTCCATACTTCATGAGCGGTACCCGCGGACTTGACTCGAGCAAAGACCTCTTTAGTGACAGCTTCAAACAAGGCATTTTTAGCTTTAGCATTTGCCTTTGCGAGATTCACATTAAGAGTACCAATGGGAGTCCTTAGAGAGACATCGGAACTTGTCACCTCCCATGCGATAGGGTCGAGAGCCTCGAGGTAAGCTTGCATGCGAGCTTTCCAATAGGCATAGTCGGTCCATCGAACTGGGGCGGTCTCCTATCTCTCGGCATCCTTACTCAAGGCGGTCAAGCCCTATTTGAGCAACGAGGCTCTGATACCACTTGAAAGGATCAAGGGCACCGAGAGGGGGGGGGGGGTGAATCGGTGTGTCAACAATTTCTCCCAAACGTACTTTAGGCGTGAAGCTAGCAAGACTAGATATGGTGATAACAAAAACAAGCGATGCGCGCACACAATCTAGTCTATGCAACAAGCAACACCCTAACAAGCAATTCTACCAAGTAGTAAAGAGACAACCTATCATGCAATTCTACTAGCACATAAGGTAAATGCGGAAACGTAAATGCTAGTAAGTAAAGGAGATAAGGATAGGAATGCTCATGATTTTTCCCGTGGTCTCGGAAGGATGGCGCCTTCCCCTACTCCACGTTGGGTCACTCCCGCCGGAGTCTCGACCCCGTCCCTCCGCTCGAAGGCGATCCCTCCTAGAGCACACTTCACCCTCCGAGTGAAGTCGCGGGCACGTCCCGCCGGGCTCGATCCCGGGTACTCTTCCGGAGGTAAGGCTCCGCACGTGATGCGTGCCAAAGGGCGCACCACTAGTGATGCTTCTTTCGCACGGGAAGCTCCAAGACCGTGTACAAACTTGTGTTGGCTTCCACACTCTCCTCGGACAGCTCAACACCGACGCCTAACCGGTCTAGGCCTCGCCATAGACCAAGAGTAACAAACTGAAGTGACTCTCTCAAGCTCACACTAGCCTAGAGATCAAGTGGATGCAATTGCTACTCTCTCAAGCACTAGGATCACTCCAAATCCTTCACAAGTGCTTCTCTCTCTTGCTCTTGGCTTCCTCTGAGTTTCCTGCACTCCAACAATGGCCAAGAGACCCCTCAAGGGGCGGGCAACCAACTATTTATAGGCTACCAACCCAAAACTAGCCGTTGCCCAAAAGTGCCCTGCGAAACTAGAGACCGTACAAAGGACCGTACTGTCCAGTCTCCTCTAGACCGTATTGTCCGGTCTCTATTTCCAGGCGCATCTCCATCTTCTTCTTCTTCATCTCCAATGAAGACCGTACTGTCCGGTCCCTAGGACCGTACCATCCGGTCGATTGTCCGGTCTTCATTTCTTACACTTCCAGAAACTCCATCTTCTCTGTCTGGAAATCCACTGATGACCGTATTGTACGGTCCCTAGACCGTACTGTCCAGTCAACTGTCCGGTCTTCATTTTCTCAGTATCCCGAGACTTCACTTCTCTGTCTGGATCTTCAATGAAGACCGTACCATACGGTCCCTAGGACCGTACTGTCCGATCTCTACTGCAAAAGCTGAAAACTTGATCCACTCTTGATCCTTGCTTCCAACTTCTCCATTCTTGGTTCCTCTTCTTCTCTTCAGCCACCCTAGTCCTCAAGAGACTCACAATGCATCCATTTGATCTCTAACCTAGTGTGCTCTAAGAGAACCAATTCGATCCCTCTTGATAGTCCGGTTTTTCCTATGGGCTCAAGCTAGCATCTGCACCAAGCCAACACTTGCTTGGTCTATCATGTCCTTAGCCTTGATCCATCTTCAACCTTGACTCCATCAAGTTCTCGATCCGAATTGTCGAGGCAACCAATCACCAAGTCGTCGATAGATAGAGTATGTGAGACGACGCTTCATTGACATGACCATTTGAATATCCTACAAGGAAATGTTAGTCACATCAATATGGTCACCCAATCACCAAAACATTCATACCTTTGGGGTTTCCGAACTCCAATGGTCATGAAGCTTACAATCTCCCCCTTTTTGGTGATTGGTGACAACATATATCAAAAGATAGAGAATGTAAAGCGCAAGAGTGATCGAGAAGATTAGATATGCATGAAGAACAAGTAAAACGGAGAACAAGGTAGTCATAGCTCAAAAGGTATCACCTGCAAAATAGAGTTAAAGCACATGGGTGATATATATGGAGTAAAAACATGAGCTATGACCACAACTCTGTGATGATAAGATTATAAGATATTCCTGCAAAAGCAAGTGAGTGCATATATCATCACAGAAAGAGGAAACCTGGCAAGATAGATATAAATAAGCGCATCCGGATATGATCAGCTAATAGGGCAAAAGGAAAAATGCAATGTAGACAAAAGAACAAATTCATCGAAACATAGTTCTAACACATTGAGTCGATACATAGTTGAAGTGCCACACCATGTAGACGATAGAGTAACATAGTACTAACATAGTCCCAAACTTAGTAGCAACATGGAAACATAGTTCTAACACAATGAGTCGATATATAGTTCAAGTGCGACACTATGTAGACGATACATCACATAATGCATTGCAAAGAGTGCTTCATTGGCCGGCGTGTATGGCTTCTTCTTCTTCCTTGCACGCCCGGGGTTAGTTGGCAGCACATTACCACTATCGACATCCTTCCGCCTGCGTGGTTCGCGACGGCGAGGGGAATGTTGTGACGCCTCCGGTGCATCGTGAAGTTGGGACGCCCCCAGACTTTCCTACAAGGAAATCCCAATTGTTAATAGATAGTTTTGAATGCAACATGTATCAACAATGTAATAATTGGGGAACGGCTGCTAATATGTCAATTACCTGCTCATCCGAAGAAGCATCATTTGCATCGTCCTCGCTGTCCTCGCTGTCGGATGATGCATGGTGTCCACCGCTGCTGCTGGCCACATCTCGACCGTGTGAGGAAGAAGCTGCCCTTGCGGATGAACGCGACCTTGATCCCGACGGAGTCCTCGCCGGCATTTCCGCATCAACAACATCATCTCGCTGGATGCAGTTCAGCTTCAAAGCAAGCCGTCTGCAGCTCCGACGCACGCGCTGTCAACATCATAAAGGTACAGCTTATGAGTTAACATAAAAGACGCACTGCACCCAATAGTTGGAACAAAGTAGACGATTTATAAATGACCTGGGCAAAATACCGAAGAGCTCCCAACTCTTCCGCCGTTCCTTCTGGGTGGCGCATAGCATGTCCTGCCTCATTTGCAAGCCGCGCGAGCTGCGTCGCCTAGAGAGCGAATATGTATGAATGTAGAAGCATTAGCAGTAACGCAAGTTTTATGTAACAAATAATTTTCAGACAAGGATGAGTACGAATACTTACAGTGTAGTTGTGTAGCGGAGCTCTCTCGGGCTAGGTGCCCTCCCGGGTCACGACGTCATAGTCATCAAGGAGGTCGTCGTCGTCGTCGTCTGAGTCCGGTAGATCAGCAATATGTGCGGTGGTGAAACCAAGTCTCAGGTGAAGCCGAGAGTGGGTGTGCAACCATTCCAGGTATTCCTTGAAAGCTCGTGCTCTGTGCGCCACTCTGGTGGTTAGCCAAACTGTGTTGTTGCCTCGCTGATTCCACATTTCGATGTATGCCTGGTGCTTCTCCGCCCAGTCAACAGCTCCCCTTTGCTTCCTTCTATCGATCCTGCAGAAAGATTAAAAAGGATAATAAGCGAATGCATATAACAAAGTTAGAATATATAACTTGGGGAAGGCTAACATAAATACTTGTGTAGGGTTTTGTTTGTAGTTGGGCATGCAACGTTTGTCACTTGGAGTCTATCAAACTGCCGCATCACGCGTTGTGGAAGATGCCACTCCACGACATAGTAAAAGATCAGTGGGATCTCCAGCCTCCAATACTCAGCATCCCTCCTGCACATTGGACTTAGTTCCATTTCGTTGATCTCATTTCGGTCATACGGGTGCCATTCAACCTACAGAACGTGGAATCCAGAACGTGTGTCATCAGAAATATTTGTAATGCTCAATACCACCTGCAACATGTAACAAAGATATATCATTACAAAATCACCTGGTGCTGAGTTAGGACGTCAAACTCATTTGTGTAAGCTATATATCGCCTCTATGCAACTCCAACCACATTTATGGCATTCTTCCAAAGAAACGTGACAGTAGGCAAGGACCCTTCATCCTCAAATCCCCACTCCTGCTGCAATGGACAAAAAATAGAAAGGGTTTACTAAATAATTTAGATATTACTTGCAAACAATAAGTATGATAGTAAAACTAAAATAGTACCTCTGGCGGTGCACACTTAGGCCTAGCAATTGGAAACCGCCCCCACATCCAAATCTACAGGAGGTACAAACAACCACCGAGGCTAGAGCTCTCTCCACTTCTACGACAAGCGTCACAAAGCTGGCGATACAACCATGCGAGAACTGCCGAACCCCAGCTATAGGTAGCCATTTCGTCCCATGGCAGTGCAACAATCGGGAACACCATCCAAGAAATTGTGTTTCCGCTCCCGTCGGGAAATAGGAACCCCCCAACCAAGTGCCACAACCAAGCCCGAGCGTACCTCTCCACGATGCCATCCTTGGCGTCTGGATCCTCCAAATTGCTAAAGCTGTCAGTCAGCCACTTCGAACTCACTCTGGTCATCTTCCTATCCTTGACATCATCTTCTGGTTCAGGTGGCCTAAGGACCAATGCGGCCTCAACCATGTCCTTCCACCCCACTGTTTGCACCATGCCAGTTATAGCAAGACCGTTAATTGGTAGGCCCAAGATCATGGCCACGTCCTGTAGAGTCACTGTAATCTCCCCACAAGGCAAGTAAAACGTATGGGTCTCAGGCCTCCAATGTTCCACTAGAGCAGTCAGCGCCGTTGCATCCATGCGGGGCAATCCCGCATTGACAATCCGCACCAACGGCATCAAGCCGGCACGCCTCAAGTAAGTTGCGTAGCGCTCATTCTATGGCATAGCGCTGTGTATCTACGACAGCAAAGGCTTCAGTACCTATTTAAGAAAGTAAATGCAATGTCATTAGTGCATAACAAAAAGATGTTAAAGGTACCAATTACTCTATGTGCGAAAAACAATTACTCACCTGACCAAGGTCAACCAGCTGGTGAGTGCGGTGCTTCGCATCATACATGGTGTCAAGGAGCCGGAAGCGCGGGTGGGGGGCCATCTCCCTGAAAATACAATAAGACCAGAAATCCCATTAGATGAAAAACATGAGAACAAATGATAATAAATATATGTAGAAAATTATTAACATAAAAGTACAGCAAATTATTGTATTACCTCCGTACTAGGACTATTTCTATTTCTCCTACGCGTTGTACTCGTACGTCTTGGTCTGTTCTTGGGACCGAATTTGTGGTGCTCAATTCTATGACCTTCTAGGTGACATAATGTGCAACGGACTTTGTTAGGCTTCTCGTTAAAGCCCCCAAATCCATACATATCCAATCCATAGCCTTTCTGCATGTCATCTAGCTCATTGCGTAACCTCTTCTTCTTTCGTCTACCCTTTTTGTCCTTCAATAGGCCCACATCCGGGACGTAATCCAAACCAATGTTTTGCGGCCACTGCGACCGATCAAGACATGGTTCAAAGGTTGACTCCCATGTTCTTAGAGCAGCAGCTGTTGAGTAGAACGGACTGAGGTACATGGGAGACTCATAGTCCACGCGTCGAGAACGGCATGCGGTGATGACATGAGAGCAGGGCATATGAAGCAATTCTGGAATCATGCGCGTGCATGTCACAGTGTCACCTATCTCCACTCTGTACATGCGTTCACCAGACCTCTCGCCCCCAATGCCGGTATGGCTAATTGAACGGACATCGTAAATAAACTTTTACGGGTCAAATAGCCGTGCTTCTTGATTAGTAGAAATGTTGCCATGTAACAACAGGTGCTTCTCCGTGCCCACTCCCCATTTAATATTCGCACTTATTGCATCGCGTGCCTTCTGCCATCGCTTCACAAAGTAGAAATTACACTTGTGAAACGTGAACTCTACGATGGCTGACACAGGCATTGCTCGGACCCCTTTAAGCACTTTGTTGAACACCTCAGAGCTGTTCGTGGTCATTATGCCGTATCGGAACCCTCCTTCATCAAATGCTAGTGCCCATTTACTCTTATCGAGCAAATGTTCCTGCAACCAGTCCTTTGCTTTGGCATTCAATAGCTTGTTCAAATCCTCCAATCGAGCGTTAAATTGCCACACCTGCTCGGCTTTGCATAGAAACTTAAGAGCCCTTATCACTTTGTGGTTTTTTTGCCTCCTCCATATGTTTGCAACAAAGTGACGCATGCACCACCTATGAACTAGAGGAGGGTATCCATCTAGCTCTTCTCTGGCAGCGTTCAGGAGACCTTGATGCCTATCTGATATCATGCAAACTTGTCTCCCTCTGCCAATTACTTCACGCCGGACGTGGGTTAGAAACCAAGACCAGCTTCTATTGTTCTCACCGTCCGTAACAGCAAAAGCAATGGATAACAACCGATCCTCGGCATCAAAAGCAACAGCAACCATCACTGTCCCCTTGTACTTCCCCGTAAAAAATGTTCCATCAACACTCATAACGGGCCTGCAATGCTTGAATGCCGACACGCATTGAGGGAAACACCAAAACACGCGCTGAAGGACAGGTTTCATTGACCCTTTGCCATCGCTGCATTGCTTCCCTCCAGTTTCTATGTAGTATTTGGTTCCCGGATTGAAATGAGCAGTCGCACTCAAAATTCTAGGAACCGTATTGTACGACTCCTTCCAATCTCTCCATAACTCTGCCATGGCACATTGCTTCGCCCTCCATGCCTTGCCATACTTCACCCGGTATCCAGTGAACCCATGAATAGCCTCAATGAGGGACGACATAGTTATGTTCGTGTCTGCCCAAACCATTGCAGCAATATGAAGCCCAAGATACCTAGCCGTACATTGAGAATGGACTTGGCCAATGTGAGCGGTGGCACATGTATGAGGTTGCTTCACGTTAGTGACCTTCCAACGGCGGCCATCAGATTTTATCAAACATGCCCAAACACTATGGACATGTGTGTTTCTGACACTTGATACAATACCGCTCCCCCTTATTCGAGTTCATCACATAATATGGCCTATGGTGCCGCACAGCGTAATCCTCGAAAAAATACTTCAGTTCCGCCATACTATCAAATATCATACCCTTCTTTATCAACGGTTCTGCGCTATCTGGCAGGCCATCCATTGACATGAAACAATCATCACTAACTGCATTGTTTATTCCACTCATGTCAACATGAGCAGGAGCCTTCGGCAATTGCACATTCATCACCTCCAATGCACGCAGGTCATCTTCGGTGTATATCGCACTCCAGTTGATCTCCATATTCCCACTCCCACCCTCGACACGCTCTCTTTCACGCCTTAGTCTTTGCCAAGGATAACTACTTTCAAAATCGTCTACTCCACCACCAAGGCCTCCTCCTACGTCTTCATGAACATTCTCGTTCCGTACATTACCACGATCACTATTCTCCCGGACATCCTCTTCGCCTTCACTTCACTGTAGCAACGTTACGTTCGACATTAGCCTCTTCTTCTTCTTCTCTTTCCTCTTCCTCGTATGTTGTATCGTCAAAGTCATTGTTCACCACCGCCATTTCAAGCATCTCCCAGGTTTCATGCACGCCGCCGGAAAGTCGACGTGACAAATTTCTAGTATTGTCCACCCTAACCGGTGACTCCCGCATACCCTCGTCAACAAAGGAAGGAATATCTATCACATTAATTCCCTCTTGTGTCAAAGCTTCTACCGGCTCGTCATCCAATGGCACACCCTCCGGACCAGGTGCAACAACCATTCCAATATTCTCTTCCTCATTCCCCAATACATCACTTCAGCTATTCTAACTTGAGCATCCTTCAAACATTCCTTATAAAGAATCCAATTTTCCTCCGTACACAAATCCAACAAAACATAATGAGCTCTACCGCCTCCACCCGCGTCAAACCGTCCCCGAAATCTTAAATGACCACCACCAATAACAATTGACTTTGCTCTTGACTTAATCTCTCTAAACATGGGGGCTTTCACAAATGTGACAACTTCTTCACACATGTCAACCAATTCACCATGTTGAGTCACAGTTCCACCGAAAAATATACGAACCACAAGTTCCATCTACAAAGTTTTCATAACATTTTAGTAATCATGAACACTAAGCAACAACAATCCTCTAAAAAATGCCATGCAACCAATCCTATACGACAATAAGACATCACAATCAGTCCATCGAGCGAATACATAAACTGCGATTACTATCGATTCGTACCAAATCGTCTACATTCCAACAATCAAACTAGCAAACCCTACCTACAAAATACCGGCCAAAAAATATATTACATCGAAATCGGATAGGATGAAGGAGATACCTTAGGGGATGATATAGCCCCTAGGTCCTAGCCGGAATGATGGACTACGACCACCGGATTCGAGGAGGATACGAGTGGAGATAGAGGGGGTCGGAGAGAGAGGGGGAGATGAAACGGCTCGGCTGCGGGAGGAGGAAGAAAGGCGCGGCCGCGGGTCCGCGCCGGCCTTTAGACGCACCTTGGTCGCGCCAAATGAACCGGCGCGACCGAGCCTGAGTCGTGCCCATCGAATGGGCGCGACCCGCCTTGGGCCGGCGCGACCAAATAGGCCTCGGGTCAGCTCCGTCCGACGTGTCCGTCAACGCCTACATGGCAGTTGGTCGCGCCCTTTCGACTGGCGCGACAGCGTCTTTGGTCGCGGCGTTTGAATTGGCGCGACCAAAAGGTCTAAATCCTGGAAATAAAACTCCGGACAGTCTATTCTTAAAATATTAATAAAAAAAGGTTTAACTAATAAAAAATTCAACAGTTGACAATGATGTCCTGATTGATGATTACTTAATGTTTTACCAATTGTTAGGTCCGTGTATGATAGCTTCCGCGAAAAAAAAAGGGTCCGTGTATGATGACACAATGCATCTGTAAATTTTGATTTATGCATTAACGAAAATATAATAGGGACCATATATAGTATAGATAACAAAAATAAAGTAGGGCAACGAGATAGAGGAATATTAACAGAACAAAAAGAAGGCTCAACGCTGCTATCCTAAAGCATCGTTTGTCTGGCTACATAATTGCACAAGCACGAGCATGATACCTTTCAACATGTCGATGATATCCTCAGACCCCAAGGCTGCTGTATAAATACAACAAAAAATGAGTATATATTGAAATCTGTAAGGTAAATTCCAATCGAGTAAAAAAGAACATAATTTCTTTCCCAAAACATTCTGACAACTTTCACTATTCAACTTTGTTATTGCCTCAACAAAAGCTTTATGTTACAGCTACACTGATAGTACAGTAACGGTGTCAAGTTAAAAATGTACACAAAACTTCGTGTCTACAACTCCTGGTTCGGAAGGGCTGCCGATGCAGCTTGCAGAAGAGAGAGAACTCTCGACCGTAGATTGGAGACTGCATGTCTAGCAGAAATTCCATTGTCAGTTAAAGAAGGTTCACCAACTCCTAACTGCTGAGCCTGAGCAATCTGACCTTCCAGGAACCGTCGCACGCTGGTCTCAAGAACATCCATCAGGCCAAGGGATGGATGGATGTGCATCCATCTGGAGATGATAAACCCAGCCAACAGATACTGGCCTTTGAGGACTAGTTCACATATAAAACAAGGGAGCAAAACCCTTCCAAAGAGTAAGGGCTCACTAGTCCTTGATGCCTTTGGTAAGTTTGCTTCGTCATTCCACTGTACAAGGAGATCAGTCTGGAATGATCTTGCAAGATGTCCAACAAGATGGCATATATAAGAGAAAAATTGAGAGTATGCCTCTTCTGCGATGATCTTCTCTATAGTTCCTGATGATAGAACCAAGGCTAGCAGCTCTTGATCGTCAGAATTTGATGAGGTGGACACAGTTCCTTCCCGCATTTTCATCTCAATCATCTGCAGGCACTGAAGCTTTGGAGCTTCATATGGGAACATCAGAACAATTTTAAGAGCCATGAAGCAGTCCAGAGCAGACACAAGTTCAAGCAGACTGTGTGTTTCCTCATCCTCCAGTAGCACACTCTGCTTGGAAGTGGCACGGTCCAGAAGTTCAATGATCTTCTGCACCTCACCAATGCCCACAAGTTTTTTGATAACCTCCATCCAACAACTATGGAGGGGATGGACAGATAATGATGGAGCATCTTGCTTTTTCTTAGGACTCTCCAACTCCTCCCAGCCATCATCCCATCCATCACTCCAGTCACTTGTTTCTTTTGGTGATTCTTGAGGCGGAACATACTCTTCTTTTGAAGCAAACAGTTGCTCCCACTCTTGTAGCACTGATTCCAAAACAGCAACACTCTCAACAGAAGAAGCGTGTTCTGACAATTGTAAGAAGCAAGATACTGCAGAGTCAATAGTTGCTAGGTTTTCTGGTGTAATATTAGCATCAGGCAGAACTGCAGCCACTATTTGAGTAGATCTGAGAGCCACTAGAGTCCCAGTGATGCTGCTTGAGTTGGTACTCTCATCAGCCATGGGAGTACTTGTTCCATGCTCATACCATGATTCCCATGGCTCTACCTGGGAAACCATCTCATTTGGTAGGGTTTTAAGGTTTCTTCCTGTAATACATTGCATCAGCTGCAGGGCATAGACCCGTAATTGGCTCTCCAGCTGCATGTTTTCGGAAAAGCCGATCAACTTCCCCCAAACACCAGATCTGACCATTTCAAGACTACCAGCATGTTTCCCTGTTGAGCGGCTGAGAGATGATAGCAACTTATGAAGAAATATTGGATATTCACAAGAACCCTCAATCAAATCTGATAAACACTCATCTGTAGCCGTATTATAAAGCTCTAAGAGATCCAAAGGATTGATGGAATCTGCAGACTCACTCCCCAGCTGTCTCTGACATCCACAGTATATTTCAACGACACATTCAAAAGCACAGCCAGAAAGAATCATAGCTCGGCAAAGATATGATGTGTCCCTCAACATTCCATTGCTAAGGCCAAATTTTACATATGTGGAGATGGCATCCCAACCTTGATGCACAGTTATTTCATTATGCATCAAAAGCTGTCTAAAAGCCCTCATGCAGTGAGATAACCTATTCAAATCCAAGTAGTCAGTGCTTTCATATGAGCCGCCATCAGTTGACTCCCGTGGTATGTCATCAACAAGTTTAGCCCAAAATGTTACCAGAGTGGTCAAAGGTTTCTTCCATGACGGTTCCTGTGGATGGCTTCTTGCTAAGTTACAAGGAAAAGAGAGGGTGCAATACCTTCCAACTATGTACGAAATATCTGTGGCCGGAAGAGCTTGGATGTACTCCTTGCAACTATCATAGTTCGATTCAATTTCACAAAGGACAGCTTGCAACTTTCATAATCTGTGAAGTTTGATCTTGCTTCATTGCGGCCTTCTAAGGATGCCAGCAACCCAAGAACGTAATGCTTGTAAACGCCTTGTCGTGATATGAGTCCCTTGGCCAATACATCAACATACATAGTCACTAGAGCTTGTACCATATCAGCTAGAGTACTGACAGTAGAGGCATGAATATTTTTGCATACTTCTTCATTGAAATGCTCAAAGTTCAAATTATCCAGTCCAGCAATGTTTTTGAAGTTCAAGCCATCAATGAAAGAGACTTTCTTGCACTCTTCCTCAAGGATCTTATAATATTGAAATGGTTCAAGCTTATGCGTATGCACATGTTCGGGGTATCTCAGTTCTACCTCACCCGTCCTCTTCAGATACGAGTGGCATGCTGAAAGAATGCCATAAATGTAGGAGAGGCGTTGCTTATTATAGCCATTGATCTCCGGATATACATCTGAACATATCATATCAATCACCCCCTTAGCTGAGTTGACAATGTCATCACGGAATTCGGCAATTTCACTCAATATATCATTGTTATCCCAGCATTCTGAGACAAGACTGCCGCCGAGGAATCGCAAAAGCACCTGAAACCAGGCAACAATTAAGATTATTTAATACCTGGGCAGAGAAGTTATATTTATGTTCCTATATATTTCAATGCAGAGAGAGAGAGAGAGAGAGAGAGAGAGAGACCTCAGTTCGCTGCAAACCGTACGTGTCAGCTATCTTCACGGCTTGCTTGAGTAAGTGTTTCTTCTCCTGCTTTACGGAATCAACAAAGGAAAATACAGCCTTTTTGATATAGTTGGCATCACCAGACAAGAATTGAGATGTGTCTATATCAGGCATTATTTGTTTCAGTATTCTTGCTTGATCAGCCAGCTGTTTTTCTTCTTCTAACTTCAATTTCCACTCTCTCCAGAAGGTCGTATGCGCCATATCAATCGGGTCTAACTCATCTGCAGATTGAATGTAAAAAAACAGATGGATATGATGAGTGTTAACACAAATTTATTCAAACAATGGAACATTTGACTGGAGGACATCAACTATCTAGATCTGTATTCATACACTGTTGCTTTAAATGAACCTACCTGAATCGACTGAGGTGAACTTCTCATGAAATTTGTGAAGCAACAGCTTTCTTCTCTCCTCAGGAGTAGAGCACTCTTTCTTAGAATTATTGAGGGAACTATATAGCATCCCTATATTCATCAAGCTGTTAATTTCTAGATAACATTCTCGTGTTTTGAGCTCTTCCTCTATTATTTTTACTCCATTGAAAGGGTCCACTAGATTCAGAAGAACTGAGCAGCCAAGCACATCACCCTCTCCATCAACTGGATGCTCCATTATGGACTTCGCAAGAATCGTAATTATATTATCATTTGGAGCAAAACCATTTATAGCTAACCAATATATGATGCTGATTGTTGCTTCCACTTTTGTTGAAAATCGAAGTTTCCGAGTAGGATCATCTGTTCGTGAAGCCTGGGTTTCACCATCCTGCTCTTCATTATTAGACAGTTTCAAAAGCCATGGTAATTCCAATGCTGCAAACATCAAGAATTTTCTATTTTCTGCCAACATGCTTTCCAAGGTATGTGGATCCTCATTTGATAAGTCAATGCAAACTTTCGACAGCATTTTCTTGACAATTTCCACATGGTTCTTGTCTCTATCATGGCTACTGTCATCTCTCAGGTCAAGTATGTCCTGCACACTTTGCATTGGAAGTGTTGTGATTGAAGATCCATCGATCAGGAAATTGGGAGGATTAGTATCGGTTGAAATCATTAATTGCTCAAATTTGTCATGAACATCGAGGTCTTTCCAAGCATTAAGTAATTCACCAACAGATTCTTCATCACAATGGCTGAGAGAGAAGCCCAGTAGCTTTTGGCGTGCACCAGTATCCAAATTGTCAAGCGGAGGACCTCTAGCAATTGCAGCACATAAATCCCACACTGCACCATGGCCCTTTTTTGTCAAATTTAGACAGATATCAAAGGCTAGTTGAAGGTCGCCATTTACGACAGCCTCTCTGGCAACAGCCTCCTCAACAGCAGCTATTTCCTCTTCACTTCTTAATCCCAGGAGTTTAGCAACATCAATAATTTCTTCAAAATGAAGATATGCCCCTGTTTGACTCGTAATCACCAGACGGATGATCTCCATAGGGTCCTTTACCTGTCTGAACTGAACAGGAAGGATAGTCACCCCTAGATATGGAAGTCTGACAGTAAGAGCATCAATTATATCAGTTTCTGCTTGAACATTTTTGCTATTAGGTAACAGATTTAGGCATTCCCTTGCCTTCCAAATCTGCGAAATGATTGTATAGAATTAATCAGGATATCAACTATAAAATGGCAGATTAGCACTGGATGACAAACACTCTAGCAACATTAACTCACCTCGTTACCGGACAAAGTTGATGCCGAGAAGAAATACTCCCTTGCAGCTTGTACCACGAGGTTTTCTGCCTTTTCCGTGGACAAGGAAACTGCACTTGTTCCTCCAAGATAATTCCTGGCTAGTGAAAATTTACCGGCTTTTAAAAGGCCTCTGATAAATTCTGCCAGCATATATTCTGAATCAAGAAATGGAAATGCCTTTTCTTGGAAGAGCTTCAAATCACGCCACATGTTAGCCCACTCAATGTCAGATCGAACAGGTTGGCGTCTGCCAAATTTTGACAGAAGCAGCCGTATAAGTTGCTTCACATTCTTCTCATCCAAGTGAGCAGTAAGGAAGAAATGTGTTGGTTTTGGGACCTGCGATCACATTCATCAATCAATTGCACTGTTAGCGGAGAATATTAAGCAAATCCACAAAAATAAGCTGCTAGTAAGTTTGTAGTTTAAATCAACTGTGCTGATGCAGCATTTGGTATTCTAGGCGCATCTATGTGAAACTAAGTATCTGAAAAATCATGAGAACAATTGTACGAGTTCTTCACGAACATCTTTGTTACACGCTCTCCCACCCTCCAGTGCTCTCTTATCCTCACCTAAAGTGCTGGCCCCTCAAAGAAAATGAAGGAAAGAACAATAAAGTCATTCTTGGAGCTCAGGTCTCCTTCCCATTAAAAATCAAAGGCCACCAAATGCTTCTTATAAAATCTGACCCAAAACCCTAAATTATTAAATGCTGAACTAAAACATGTTGAAAGTTCATTTGGCAGTTAGAATACAAGAGGCTTTGGAAGTAACGGGAGCAGACATAAATACAGCAAGGGGATTTGAGAGCAATGGTTATTCTGCCAATGACATAGTAATTTTGTGAGGTATGTAGTAGATGATGTTTGTTGGATATGCTCTTATTGATGAGAGCAGAGATAAAAAGGTATTCTAAATACGAATCGAAAATAACACTACAAAGTTTTTTTTTTACTGACATAAAATAAAAACTCAATCAGTGGGGAAAGACCTCCCGAACTGACATTGTACAAAGAAGGGTCCCACTGAAACCTGGCCAGCGCAGGGCTACACCAATGATAGTTGAAACTTAGCTTCATAGGTGATTAAGCACCATTGTATGATCAGCAGCCTACTTGGCTGTTGTTCTAGAAGGGAGTTGCATCAGCAGCTACCCTGCTTGCTTAGATACTTAGCTAGTAAGTTACTTCTCTAAGATAGTGTAGTAGTCCAATTTTGCTCCCTGCTTACAGCAGGCAAGCACCACTTGCATCAGTCGGTTCAGTAGCCCAAACCGACCTGCATTTTGTATAAGTAGGCCTCTAGGCCAATGCAATCAAATGAGCTATTCTAGCCTAAGATCACCAGCTCCACTGAAGTGAACCTGTGTGTGTGTGAGTAACCAATTTACCTCCAACATTTGGTATTCAGAGCGTGAGGTTCTGATCCATGGCTTCAGCTCCACCGAGCCAAAATGCTGCTCACTACCCCTACCGCCGCCGTTCCCCTTCACCTGGTCAGCGACGCGGTCGACGTCGCCATGACGATGTCATCATCCAGCGCGTGGTGAAGGAAGTCGGCGGCGCCACGCCATACCCGCAGCTCACCCGCACCAACTATGAGGACTGGTGCATCCTCATGCGAGTGAAGCTCGAGGCGCGTGGTCTCTGGGACGTCATCGAGCTTGGCGGCGGCACCCGCCATGAAGATCGCCTTGCTGCGGACGCCATCCTCTCCGCCGTGCCCGCGGAGATGATCCGCCCGGTGGGAGAGTGCGAGACGGCGAAGGAGGCCTGGGAGTTCATCAGAATGATGAACATCGGCTCCGACCGCGCAAGGAAGCAGACGCTGCAGCGGCTCCGTCGAGAATGGGAGCTGCTCTCATTTCGCGATGGCGAGCCCGTCGACGATTTCGCGCTCCGCCTCACGAACATGATGAGCTCCCTCAACCTCCACGGCGAGCGCATGTCAACGCAGCAAGCCGTCGAGAAGCTGCTCCTCCGCGTCGTCCCCATCAAGTACGCGCAGATTGCTCTCTCGATTGAGACTCTGCTCGACACCGCCGAGCTCTCAATCGCGGAAGTGGCCGGGCGCTTGAAGGCCGTCGACGACCGGGCCGCTACTGCCTCGTCTTCCTCCGCTGATCAGCCGCTCCAAGTCAGCGGCAAGCTCTACTTCACGGAGGAGCAGTGGCAGGCGCGCATGAAGGAGCGCCAATCTGGCGAATCGTCCTCGAGCGGCGGCTGGAACAGCGGCAGAGGACCACGCCGTCCACCGCGCCCGCAGCGGAAGCGTGGCGGACCTGGCGAAAACAGGGGAGGTGCTCGCGATTCGCCTCGCGATGCGCCGCCCGACTCTGTCCGCGACAATCGCTGCAAGAATTGCGGCAAATACGGCCATTGGGCCAAGGATTGCCGCAAGCCACGGCGAGAACAAGCCCATCTCGCCGCGGAAGACGACGAAGGGCCGGCGCTGCTCATGGCGCAGGCCTCTGTTTCACTAAAACAGAGTGCCCCTGCCTCAAGCACGCGCGAGGAGAAGGATTGCGGCGCGCCAGCGAAACAGAGCACTTCCGCTCTGCCGCAAATCCGCCTCGACGAGCCGTGCGCCCAAGCCTACCTCGACGTCGACGACGATCACCACGGCGACAGCTGGTTCCTCGACACCGGAGCGACGAATCACATGACCGGACGCCGTGATGTCTTCGCCGAGCTCGACCGCAACATCATCGGCACTGTCCGCTTCGGCGACGGCTCGGTGGTCGACATCGAGGGTCAAGGCTCCGTCATCTTCTCCGGCAACGGTGGCGAGCATCGTGCTCTGACGGGAGTTTACTACATCCCGCGGCTCAAGAACAACATCTTGAGCGTCGGCCAACTTGACGAGAACGGCGCCACCGTGCAAATCAAGAATGGCATGCTCCGCATTTGGGACCGCAACGACAAGTTGCTGGCAAGGATCGAGCGTGGCTGCAATCGGCTCTACGTCATGCGTCTCGACATCGCGCAGCCTCTCTGCCTCGCCGCCCAGCGCAACGACGTCGCGTGGAGATGGCACGAACGATACGGCCACATCCACTTCGACGCGCTCCGGCAGCTGGCGAAGAAAGAGATGGTCCGCGGCCTCCCCACGCTCGAGCACGCCGACCAATTCTGCGACACCTGCGTCCTCACCAAGCAGCGGCGCACGTCATTCCCGTCGCAAGCCAAGTTCCGCGCCGAGAACAAGCTCGATCTGGTCCACGGCGACATCTGTGGCCCCGTCACGCCACCAACTCCCGGCGGCAAGAAGTACTTCTTGCTGCTGGTCGACGACTTCAGCCGCTTCATGTGGCTGGTGCTGCTGGCGGCCAAGAGCGATGCGCCGGCGGCAATCAAGCGCTTCAAGGCGGCGGCGGAACTGGAGAGCGGCCGCAAGCTTCGAGTATTGCGCACGGACTACGGCGGCGAGTTTACCTCCGTCGAGTTCGGCGACTACCTCGCGTCGGAAGGCGTTCAGCGCCACCACTCCGCTCCGTACTCGCTGCAGCAAAACGGCGTTGTTGAGCGGCGCAATCAGACGATTGTGGCGACGGCGAGGAGCCTGCTCAAGCAGCGTGGCATGCCCGCGATGTTCTGGGGCGAGGCGGTCACGACGGCCGTCTTCCTCCTAAACAGAGCGCCCACCAAAGCGCTAGACGGCAAGACGCCGTATGAGGCATGGCACGGCAAGAAGCCGGCCGTGAGCTTCCTGCGCACCTTTGGGTGCGTGGCCTTCATGAAGAAGACGGCGCCACATCAAGCAAAGCTCGACGACCGCAGCATCCCCGTCGTCTTCATCGGCTACGAAGCCGGCACCAAGGCATACAGGGTGTTCGACCCTGTGTCCCATCGCGTGCACGTGACGCGCGACTTGGTATTCGACAAGAAGCGGAGCTGGGACTGGAGCGAGGAGGAAGAAGAGGTCCATGGCGCACGACGCGGCGGAGACTTCGTCATCGAGACGACCACCATGGTGCTTGACGCACCGGCACCACCAAGTCCAGATTATGGGGGTGCAGTTCATGGCGGTGGCTCGCCACCAGCGCCACCATCTCCGCCTGCAACGCCACCTCCAGCTTCCCCTGCTCCAGCCGCCGACGTCGAATTCGCCACTCCACCACCCGATGCTGAGGCCCAGCTCGATGCAGAGCATGGCGACACTCCCGTGCGCTTCCGCCGAGTGGACAATGTCCTCGGCGACGCGCCTCTGCCGGGCCTGGCCGCGCGCGAGCTCGCGGAAGCAGAGCTCCACATGGTGAGCGCGCAAGAACCCGCCTCATTCACCGAGGCGGAGAAGAAATTGGAGTGGAAGCGGGCGATGGAAGAAGAAATTGAGGCGGTGGAGGACAACAAGACTTGGCGGCTCGTCGATCTCCCCGCCTGGGCATCGTCCAATTGGACTCCGGTGGGTGTACAAGATCAAGAAGGACGCCGCCGGCAAGATCGTCCGCCACAAAGCGCGACTGGTAGCGAAAGGCTACGTCCAGCGCGCCGGCGTCGACTTCGACGAGGTCTTCGCGCCGGTTGCTCGACTTGAGTCCGTGCGACTCATGATCGCAATCGCGGCGCACGCCGATTGGAAGCTCCATCATCTCGACATCAAGTCCGCCTTCCTCAACGGCGACCTCAACGAAGAAGTCTACGTCGAGCAGCCGCCCGGATTCATCGTCAAGGGCAAGGAGCACCTCGTCTACCGCCTGGACAAGGCGCTCTACGGCCTCCGCCAAGCTCCGCGCGCCTGGAACGTGAAGCTCGACGCAAGTCTGCTCCAGCTCGGCTTCACGCGATGCGCCTCCGAGCACGGCGTGTACACGCGCGGACGCGGCGACCAGAGGCTCCTAATCGGAGTCTATGTCGACGATCTCATCATCACCGGCGGCAATTCAAAGGAAATTGAGAAGTTCAAGGCGGAGATGAAGGCGAAATTCAAGATGAGCGATCTCGGATTGCTCTCCTTCTACCTCGGAATCGAGGTGAAACAGGGGATTGGGGAAATTTCCCTCTCCCAGTCCGCCTACGCCGCCAAGATCATCGCCGCCGCCGGGATGCAGGGCTGCAACCCCTGCGTCGTACCCATGGAGCCGCGATTCAAGCTCAGCAAGAACCCAGTCTTCCATGAGCGCAGTAAACACATTGATACAAGGTATCATTTCATCAGAGATTGTGTGGAGCAAGGGAAGATTTGGGTGGACTACATCAGCACCAAGAATCAAAGTGCTGATATCCTGACCAAGGCATTGGGAAGGATTCAGTTTGAAGAGCTGCGCAGCAAGATTGGAATGGCTAAAATCTGAAGAAGAAGCCAAGTTTCAGGGGGTGATTGATAGTTGAAACTTAGCTTCATAGGTGATTAAGCACCATTGTATGATCAGCAGCCTACTTGCTGTTGTTCTAGAAGGGAGTTGCATCAGCAGCTACCCTGCTTGCTTAGATACTTAGCTAGTAAGTTACTTCTCTAAGATAGTGTAGTAGTCCAATTTTGCTCCCTGCTTACAGCAGGCAAGCACCACTTGCATCAGTCGGTTCAGTAGCCCAAACCGACCTGCATTTTGTATAAGTAGGCCTCTAGGCCAATGCAATCAAATGAGCTATTCTAGCCTAAGATCACCAGCTCCACTGAAGTGAACCTGTGTGTGTGTGAGTAACCAATTTACCTCCAACAACCAACACAAGCCAGGCAAGCATGGGGGCCATCTGCAGCCGAAGCACAGGGAGGCAGGCGCGTATGCAGCACACAGGCATCGAACCCGCGCAGGCAGCATCACAGCCAGTGGACTTTGCCAACGTGCTGTGTGCCCCTTCGTTTTTTTTTCATTAGCATATATTTACAGGTTTCCTACGTAGAGCACTACTGCTGATGAAGTCCAATTAGATCAACCCCACTTTCAAATTTTTTCATAAATACAGAAGCAGCGAGTTTATTTTAGAGGTGTCATCAGTACCTGATAATAAGTAAAGAGCCTCCCCACTTCTACATGGCCTTCAGCAACTTTTAGCCTCTTCTCCAGTATATCAAGATAGTTGACACTATTAAGGTCATAAGGTACTGAACAATTGCCCAGACCAGATAAGATATCAGCACATACACGTTGGATCTCATCACAAGAAACCACAGAAGTGCCAAGAGCTTGCTTAGGATCTTTCAAATTGCGATCTTCTTCACAAGTGAATAATGATTTCTCTCTCTTTGTCTTATGGATCAACTTCGATATTATGGATGACATGGTATTCCACTGGTTAGTTGCAGTGCACAGATAAATGCAATGGACAGCTGTTTCTATCATCTCGGCAAGATCCTTGAAAAGCCCATTTATTGATGACTCCCCGCAACCATTTTCAACGACAGCCAAGCAAGTGGATAGGTCATTTTCAGCAGCAATTTCTTTCAGCCATCTAACCAGATACGATTCTTCTTGTTTTCCCTCTTTACTTGAGACCAAAAGAAATCTCTTTTTCATAAAAGGAACAGCATGTTCTTCAAGTCGTTGAATAACTGTTTCCTCTTTAACTCCTTTGAGGATAATTTTGAACTTTTCATAATCTGGCAGATCTTCCCAAGTCACAAGGTTCATTATAAACTCATTCACTCATTGGAATATACAACCTGGTAGAGGCATTTAATGTCATCAAAAAATGGCTGCAACTCCTCAATGCCCTTTTGACATGCAAGCTCTATCATCGCCAGACAGTTTCCAGCTGCCCACTTAAGCAGTCAATGTCCATTGCTCTGTTTCTTATACCACTCACAGAGTTCAGCAACCGATGGCCATGAACACCCTGTTGAGTTCTTTACAAATATTTCCGTTTTGATCGCTCCAATCTTGCACAACTCAGCAGGACAGTTTTTTATATATGAGACCATCTGTTTGCACTCAACCCAATCACCATCTCTTAATATGACAATGCTAGGAGGGGATTTCCCAGGCAGTAACTGACTATAAGTCTGAATAGCAACAGTTTCTGGGATGGCTGACAAAATTCGTAAAATGTCTGAAGAGATGGTATATGGATGACGCTTGAAAATAAGATTAAGAGCCCCAATTTTTCCACTTTCAGCTAAAGCTATAGCAGTTTCCACAAGGGGCGTTGAACGAAATTGCTATATTCTCCTGCTGAGTATCTGCATAGGAAGACATTGCATTTATCACAAAGAAACTAGCAACAAGCAGCAAGAATAAACTAGTAATAAACAGCATGCAAGCAAAGCTCAATAAAGAGCGGCAAGTTGTAGAACAATTGTATTTGTAATCAACGATGTGAAGTATTTTGCTGTGAAAGCTAACACTGTCTGACACTGCAGAGAACGTGGAAAATGTTTTGAAGAAGCGGAACCAGCCAACCTAAAGCTTAGAAATGTCCAATTTACCAACACTGGAAAAGGTGTCACAAAGCTATAACGACTATTCATTTCCCTTTTTCCTTCACGTAGAAACTAAAGTCAGGTTGACATTGAATGATAAGTAGAAAACTGTTTGAGGGATATATCAGTACTAAAAAATCTTTATATCCCATTCAAGTATTCTGTCACTCTGTCTTTATGAACTAGAAGTGTTTTTGTGAAAATTAATATAAATAAGAAACTGTAGTAGTGAATGAATCACTTTTTAAGCTGAATGCATATTTATCCCAAAAAAGAATGGAACAACATACCTTCCCATATTAATTCCCAAGAATGTCTCCAACATGTCTCTATGCCACAATAGGTGAAGCCTAATAATGCGACTGTCCCATGCTGTGCCCTCGCTGCTATCATCTAACTCTGAAAATTTGTAACGGTCTGTTATACGAAGGCCAAAAGAGAGTAGGGCCCTTAAAGCCGCTTCAGTAGGCCCAACTTTATTTACACATTCTGATAATACAAATACTTGGTCTGTAATGCTTGCTAAGTATGAGTCTATCTCATGAGTATCTCCATCACATTGTAACCAACGTGCTTTAAGAACTTCATCCTTATCTAGATTATATCTTGAAGCAAAATCTAAGGCCTCCTTGTATCGTTTCTCTCTGATGAAAATATAGTACATCTCTGCTATTGTAACTCTGGAGAATGATATCAAGCTCCAAAACATTTTATCCATCCCAGATTGTTGATGATCGCCAGAACCACTAGGCAGGTTAACACCAGATTCATCACCCATGTGCTTGTCAAATGGAGTATTTCTTTCATATCTGCTAGATTGCAAAACAAAAGCATGCCCTTCAGTAGCCTTAGCTTTCACCAATAGTGGTTTTGGTAGCACTGGGTCATCTTGGGAAACGATCCTGTTCTCAATGATGCTGTACATGCTAACACTACCATCCTTTCTTACCACCATAAGAATGGTATCTGTCCACCAACTGATGTCCTTAACATCAACTAGGTATCCAGAATTTTCAAGAGGATGAAGTGAAACAGAACGCGAAGAACTATCAAGTACAAAGAATTTACAGAACCAGTCAAATCCAGCGTAGCAATATGCTTGCCCTGAGGTGAGATTCTGATTTTGGGGATGAAACAAAAGTCGTTTGATCCTTTGGAGGAGAGAACACCCCTTGTAACTGCGGGCTTCGAAATGAAAGACTAACTTCTAGGTTTCCATCAAAGTGCAATACATAAAGAAAATACGTTCCTGAAATATAAGATTAAACAAAATAGAACTAAATACACCATTTATAAAGAAATTGTAAGTGAAATTTACAATACAACAGCACCCTCCTCCTTCCTCATATGTTGTTCGAAGACGCAAATCAAATATTAAGAGAAGATGAGATGATGCATCAACATCATAATCACTGGAACAAAGCTATAAAGTGCAAAACTGACAACCACTGATAAGTGTCGTAGTTTATTACAGATCAAGGCAAGAGTGTACCAGAATAGCCGTTGGAGCTGAACAAGACATTGGAATCCGCAACTAGGACAAGTAGAGAACATTGTTGATCATAGTCAACACATGACAAATTCCGAGGTAACTGAAGAGTCCTAGCAGATGTCACGTCTTTAGTTGAGATTGGAACTTCGCACAAATTTGCCTCAGGTTCATGAATGGAATCAAATATATGAATCGTGCAGTCACTTGTTAAAATATAGAAACCCGGCCTATAAACATTCACAGATTCAATTAGTTACTGCCAAAACATACCAAAGACATGAATTATCACATACAATAATTTCCATGGGGGGAGTTTCCAACTGAAACAAGTGAGAAGCACCTCTGCATGCTTGAACCATTCCTCACAACCAGATCAATGATGGGAGAAGATAGCTTCAACTGATCATATGTCCTCCTTGATAATAACTCCCCATTTGCTTTTATCAAGTAAAGTACACTTAGGTCATCCACCACACCAAAAACGCCTTCAGCCTCCAGCCAAACCCCACTTGTGAAAAATGTCATTCTGTCATTATCTGACCATAAATAATTAAAACAGTAGTTAAATGTTAAAGTGTGTAGTAAGAACAGTTTTGATGCCTGGTACTCTGCATCATAATCCAATGGCATCTACTGCAGTAAAACGCACATGAAACAATGTTTCAATTTGTAAAAGCATTCTCACACAAGGATAAGAGACGGAAGCAGATTGGCGCTGTCTACGATTGCAGCATATTGGTATTGTCTGAAGAACATTTCGAACAATGGAAAAAAAAAATCTATCATTAAATCTTGCGCGTCCGTGTATCCTTACACAAAACTAGCAAAATACGCAACTAGTGAGTCACAACAACCCTACTTCTATGTCATCAATGCATCTTATTAACGTTAATATCATGCATATGCTAGTGTCTAGAACAAAGGACTACTTCCATGAACACAAACTTAATTTAAAATGTGAATCACGATCATCCCAATGTCATTGTTCAAAATGCGCTTGAAAGGTAAAAGAATTAGGTGATTTCATCTGAATAGAATAGCTAAAACCGCCATAAAAAAGAAATGAGTAGACTTTCCCTTGCAATTCTAAAGCCAACGAACTACAACTACAAACCCAATATTCTGTGCCAAAAGGTAGAATGGTCACTCACTTGTGTAGACACCGCAAGGCGAGGAGTAGTCGTCGCCCTTCCTCAAGACAATGATGCGGTTCCAAACTGTAACTGCCACATAATCCGCATTTGGCGAGACAAACAAAGACACGCCATCGCCCCTCCTCTTCCTACTCCTCCCCGACGTGCCGTATCCGGCCCACCTCTCCCTGAGCTTGCTCACACCTGCCAAGGAGAGGTAGGAGAGGACTCCTGCTGCACCTGAGCTGGCACTGCTGGTTGCCGCACCTTCCTGCCCTTCTTGCTGCGCTTACAGGAATTGCATTGCGATCAAAAACAGAGTAAAAAATTTCATGGAAACATTTATAGCACACAGCACACTGTAAATTACCAGAGTATGTACCGTGGCAGCAAGCACCATACAAAATCAGCGATGATTCAGTAAAGTATGAGAAGAGATACTAGTATAAAAGCAAATCAAAAGGAGAAGAAGCACTACGGCCGACACAGGTCTCGCGGCCCGTGGCCCTCTACCCCGGTGATTGAGTTCTGAGGCCGGAGAAAAGCACGGGAGGGGAAGGAGGACGAAGGGAGGAGAGGGCAACAGCACTTGCCTGGGGGATCACGTGGGATCCCAGCGCGTGGCGGCGGATCTCGTACAGCGCGTCGCCTTCTCCCGCCACCGCCATCGCCGCCCGGTCCCCGTGCCTCGCCGGAGATCTCTGTTCGAGCTTTTTTTTTTTTTTTTTTTTTGATCTTTGTTCGAGCTTCTTCAGCTCGAGTCGAGAGGAGAAGGGATTCGTCTTCCGGTGAGGTTGCGACGCGCAAGGCAAGCTGACCGGTGGGCCGTTTGCTCCAATGTTGTCGTGCTGGGCCTCGATTGCTTGCTTTTCTAATACGGGCTGGGCCGACATACGCTTCTGGAGGTTGCGTTCCGGGCGGCGCGGCTCCTGCAGCTGGAGGGCGGCAGGGCCGTGGAGGCGAGGCCGCGCGGGTCGGGTGCGGCGGGGCGCAGGACCACGCGGTCGCGGCGGAGCTGCCTCGGTGACGGCGGCTGGAGAATGGCGTGGATGGTGGCCGGCGGTGAAGGGGCGGCGATGGAAGGGACGGGGGCGGCGATGCTGGCGGCGGATTTTGGGAGCTCGAGCAGTTCTTTTTTTCTTTTAACACGTTCGGCCGGGGTTGGAGGAGTGCATATCGTGTGTTACCGCGGGTTCACATGTACCATTAATTATAACTATTTTTAAATGTGAATCTAAAATTTCAACAGAAATATGAATAGATAGATCATGGAACTATCTATCATATATGAAATTTGAGGTGTAATTGAAACTATCCCAAGATCTTTGAAATTCATTTATTTCTTGCAGGGATGCTTTGTTTTGGCTTTGGTGCATTTCATGGAACCGGGTTGTATGATCCTGAGATATGAGTATCCTATCTTTATGAAACAAAAAGAAGAAATCAGCATGTAAATAGTAACGGATTGGGGGTTCATGATGAACAGTTGCAACCACACTATTCACATGCTGATTTCTCTTTTTGTTGCATTTTGTACTTGTTTTTCTTTTTTTTTTTTTTTTTTTTGAACCTCTCATTCCTGAATACAAATGTAGTATCTGTTCGTGTACATTCAAGGAGACGAGACACAACTCACTCAAACACACACGAACTCCCCTACATCTATACCCAGAAAAAACAAACGCGTCCCTCAAGAGATTAAAAGCACGACTGTCACCACGCGATGAGAGGTACTAGGAAAAACAAAAGTCCAAACGGAAAACAGAAGAAAGCAGGCATTATAGAAAGAGACCCCCAGGGATCCCCCAGCTCCGACGCCGTCAGACGACGTACAATACCAATCGCCGAAGCCGCCGTCGCACGACGCGCCGCTGACCGCCATTGCCGTCGCCATATCGCGCCGCCAACCACCACAGCTCCGACGTCGCTCAACACGCCCGCTGCTCGCCAAAGCTTCAACACCAGCAAATCCTCTGCAACCGTGGATGAGCTCCCCTGAACGAGATCCACAGGACCCCAACTCCACGAACTCATCGATAGCGGTGGAGAGCAAGTCGCCATCGATACGGCGGAAGTCCGGGAGAACAAAATTCCAATGACACATCATCGCCGCCGTGGCTCCGATGTGCCGCGAAATCACCATCCAACACCAGCATCCATACCGGCGTGGCACAAAAGAAACACCGCCCCGCTCCAGCAATCGCAGCCCACAAGCCGAAACGGCCCACAAACTGAGCTCTCCCATGCAGCCCACACCGGCTCTCCTACGCGGCCCGATCCGGGGCGCTCCCGCGCGGCCCACAAGCCGGGGCGCACCCGCGCGGCCCACGACGGGTCGGGGCGCACCCGCTCGGCGACAGGAGCCTCCAGGAGCTTCGCCCACCTTCGACGCCGCGCAGCCACCATCGCCCACCTCGCCGGGAGCGACGAGACGCCGGGAGCGTCGAGAAAGCCCAAAACCGAAGCTGCGACCGCCCGCCAGCGATGCGGCGACAACAGAAGCTTCTACTCTTCTAAAGAGAAAGAGCTCCACAACAAACCTCACAAGCTTCCCCACCCAACGCCGCAGCCGCCGTCGAGGATGAAGCAAGGAGGAACAAAATCGCCGGCCAGGTACGCAGCACCGGCCAGCCAAGTCCTCCAGAAGACCCCATCTCCCGTGCGCCCGCCATCACCGACGGGAACAAGAGAAAGGAAGTCGAGGAAGCTTATTAGCTCGACCGGCTTCACCGGGAGCAAACAAACCCAAACCTATTCTAGGACTAATAGGCTAGGTAATTTACACCGCACGACGAGATCGAGGTTCCCCCCAACCTCAGGCACCGAAGAGGTCGCCGGAGGCAAGGGGAAACCGCGAAATCGCCGCCGGAAAAACTCGTCCGCCTCGGTTTCGCCTCGGTTTACTGTAGCAAGGGGAAAACGAGGGGAAAAAGCCTCACCGGTACTTGTTTTTCTGTTGCACCTCAATTTGTGTGTGATATAATATGTTCTAGCTATACATATTTTTGTTGCAATTTTTTATGCCTATTTTACGGTATTCAAATTGATAACACGGAACACAGAAAAAAAGTGGTAACTTTTTCCCAACGTGGTTGCCGTATTTTTGTGCCACGGTGGAGGCTGACATGAACGCTTGCGTGCGTCGTTGCTTGCTCAAGCGGCCGGCGCCTCAAGTTGTTTCAGACAGCAATTTGACGGTTCCAGTCAAGATAGCGGGTGATTAGCATAGTAAATCAACTGGTCCCATTGTAGGATGAGGCTCTTGCCACAGCTACAGCTTTACTATTCTCTCTTTTAAGTGTCCTATTGCATTGTAGATGGCGTTGTCACTCCAACCGCTTTTCATGGTCGTTCAAAGTTGGCCATACCCACAAGCTGGAAAACCACCAAAACCCAGAAAATAGAATAGTTAGAAATGACCACAGGACTGGCATGTGCGAAATCTCTATATCTCCCAACGCCGTCGCGTTCTCGGCCTCTGACCCAATCCACGTCAGTAAAAAAGTTTTTATCTGTTGGATTGAAAAAGGACGGTAAAGATTAGTTATTGTTTCCGGTAAAAAAAGAATCCAACTCTCCAGATCCTTCTACTTTGTTCGATAGAACAGACCAAGAAACACTGCATCTGGAAGCCACCAACGTCTGAGCTGTTGTAGAAAGCGCCGCTGCTCATGCGGGAGAAACTCCTGCAGCGCTCGACGGTCAACTTCCTCAAGACACAGCCCGACAGCGAATGGTAAAGGCAAAGGGTCCCGGCACTTCTCTGCCTTCTTTGCTCATCGCTCAAACAAGCACAGTGCAATGGGAAGGAAGAAGTCTGACGGTGCGATGATTTCTGTTCTGAAAAAAATATTCTGCAATGTAACAACATGCCTTGAGAACTGTGGTGCTAGTGGTTAAAGTAGGAAGTGAATATCAGGGGCTCCAGGCACCTTACATACTCCGGTGCTCCCACGTATAAGATGCACGTAAAAAATTGCTCTAAATTACTATATAAAGACGAAACAATTGTTCATGTTGTCATCGACCATTATGCAATATTTGAGATGCAATGAAAAAACTGAAAATCAACTTAAATAGGTGTGGTTGTAGCTATTTATTTTACATTCGTAACCCGCTACTAGTCAAAGGTTGATTTTTTTTTTCTTCATTGCATCTAGCACATGCAGTTGTTGCAATCTCAAAATTTACATGATAGTAGACGACAACATGTACTACCAATTCATTACAATTTTTACTGTGCATCTTGTGGTTGGGAACACTGAAGCACTTAATCCGGAGCGAGCACCCGATTTGCGCTCGTTAAAGTTAGTAGAACTCTTCAAAAAAAAATGATGTACTTTTTGTTATGCCTTTACTGGGACCCCCCCCCCCCCCCCCCCCCCCCCCTACAAAAAAAATGATGTAATAATATGTATGGTCACTCGGATACAAACTGCAGTGTAAGAAAAAAAGTTGAATAACTAAATGAGTCGTTAAAAATCAACAAAGCATACTCCATATAAAATGACTAAAGGTACACACTCAGAAGAAAATTATTCTGCATGCTAAATGAAATTTCAGGCACTCGAGATGTAGATAATTTTGTTCGACCAATATTATTTTTTATAGAAACATCAAGTTCAACTCAATAATACTGAAAGACAAATTGACTTTCAGTTCAACCAAAAAAAACTTTATAGCCCATTTAAAGGACAAGTGCACAACCCCAGCTTGAGTTGGACATGGAGCGCGGCTCATTCTCTAGACCCTTCCTCTGCCTTCCACCGTTGACGAGAGTACGAAACGTCAGAATCTCAGGGCCTGTTCGGCATGGCTGGTGGCTGGTGGCTGACAGTACTGTAGCAGCTGATTGAATAGTGTTTTGTGAGGGATTCGAGCACTGTAGCGGCTGATTAGGTACTGTAGCGGCTGGTGGCTGTATAGACCCAGATACCCGTATTCGAAAATAATGCGCGGTTACTGTAGCTACAGTGGTACTGTAGCTACAGTAACCGACCCAGCCATGCCGAACAGGCTGTCAGAATCTCTTCCTACGCGTCCATTGCAGCTGCAGATGGTGTAAGGAAGGTGGGCGTGGTGCCGCGTGCTCGAGGAGGCCGAGCGCTTCGCGCCCGCCGCAGCAGCAGGAGCATCAAATTTGCCTCAGCCACACCGCTGCCTCTGATTTACAGTAGTGGAGGCCTTCCTACCTGCTCGAATTTCAGTTTAGAAGATCCATCGTCTTTCATCTGGTTTGGTATGAATCTACTCCTCCTCCTGCCTTAATTACATGCTTTGAGCTTATAGCTATTTGCCCAAATACATCACGTTCACACTGAAGTAATATGAGTAAACTTCACAATAGGTGTTCAGTAGGTTCACCTTGAATTATGAATCGAGCCTACAATGAATTTTTGAATTTTATCGGATCTTTTTCTGCAGGTTCACACTTTAAGCTATGAATGGATTAAGTTATCCAAATTCCACTGTTTGATGTGAAGAGTTATGCAGATCCTACAAAGAATCTTCCTTGAGTTATGTATAAGCTTCACACTAGTACTTTCGTTAAACTGAACTGCAGGAAATGGAAGTCTGAAATCTCTGAAATTCCTGTCAAGACTATTCAAAGGCTCAATCTGATATATTGCCTAAAAAGGAGAATGCCAGCTCATTCAAAACAGTCAACTCAGTAAAAAAAGTACAGTTCATGACTAATTATTTTTCTCATAGTGAACCTTTGTCAGCTGAAATCAATTATGCATAATCTATCCAACGAGGAAATGGATCTCCATGGAAGATGAGCTCTAGTGTGCACTCTGGTCGCAATGGACTCAATTGACCTCCAATCTCACGTTAAAACATGTCCAGAGCTATCTTTACTGAGTTTAGAATATCATCACACTTTCTTTGTACTTCCATTCATTATTCTGTCCATACAAGTCTCATACTTTTCATCAATATATAGTTTCTGAACATAGTGTGTTCAAAAGGGAATACAAAACTAGCTCAAATTCGTTGTCAAACTGAACATGCATGGAGATAAAGCTCCCAGCTGGCAGCAGCAAACAGGTACAAGTTCTATCATCGCCACATACTGTTGAGCAGAAACTATATTGTTCCAAATGCCACGCGAGAAGATATACGACATCTTGAAAATGCAAAAAGGAAAAATCCACCCATACTATGGCTAGCAATCCCAAAATCTGATTGGAGTGATCAACTTTATCCATTTGCATTATACTGAAAATCACCATATATTCAATGTATGAGTATATTTTGCTCCACTTCCTGATTTGAACCAGATGTGTATCAATATAATGAAAACTCCCAAGTAATGTAGATGACAGTACTAATCTGCTTTTTATAGCAGATGACTATTATTCTCTTTTAAAATATATAATGTGCTTTCTAATCATGTACCTAACTTTACCCAAATGTAGTTGTCTTCTATAGGATAGCTATATTGTAAGTGACGAATGAAAGCATCAAACTTAAAAAAATGTTTCAAGTTGCTAATCACTGTTGTACTGATAAAACTAAGTTGTCTCTGATATTGTATCATTTTGATCCTGTTGTAGTTATTAAGTCATAAGTTTACCTATTGATGCAGTTTGCAACCTTTTGTTCGTATATACTACCAAGGTGGCTTTGGACTTGCCTTGTAGTTATCAAGTCATAACTTTACATATTACCATGTATTAACATTTATTTGAATAGAGCGCAACATAATATTTTATCGTGTTTTCTCTATGTATCAATTTATTAGGGCAATCGGGCGCGGTAATTCCGCGCCATCTTTCTAGTTATAGTGAAAACTTGCACGCTTAAATTTCTCATCAGAAAAAAACGTTTGACCATACCTAAGAAAGCAAACAAATAGTACGACAGATCAATGGTAGAAAATGGGGGCTAAAAATACTAACTATTGGCTACAAGGCAGCAGCTGTTTGGGTACACCGTAAGGACTCCACCGTTGTAAGCAGAGAGCATCATGTCAAGAGATCAGTATTCGAGTTACAAAAATTACATCACAAGTTAAACGCTGGCACGTTCATATATGCATAGCATGATAATAAATACAGTCAATGTACCACTGGCTTCGGAGATTGTATATACAGTCATGTAAACCCTGTGTTTCTAAGGGTGAACCATCCAAGTCAACAAAGGCTTCAGTATGAGCATGACAACAAGGACTATCTTCTGTAAGCTCACAAAAATTAGACACCTTTTGATGTTCTCGTCTGTCCGCAGCACTGCCGAGGGTACAAGCAGGACATTAACAAAAAATTAAAAGTAGAGAACTCATGTTGAAATTATGAAAAGCAGGACATCAGGTTATATGAAAAATATAAACAGTGATTACTCGCTACTAGTAACACTCATCTCGAAATAGAAAAAGGAGCACATTTTATCCACCAAATTCGTTCCCTCACCCGCACCAAGCTTTCATCCAACGTGGCATCGACACGGTAATACTTTTAACTGTAGCCTAACTTTTTGATAATTGTAATCAGTTGACATCAACTATAGTACAATACAAATGAAAACAATCATACTAGCTTTGAACTACCACCATGCTGTGTTTATATTGGGTGGTTAGGACCTAAGGGTGTGGATTAAAAGGTTTAAACGTGTATGGATTAGAAAGTTTAGGCAGTTCAATGTAGATAAAAACTTAGACCAGACATATTGAAGAACTCATGGAGTAAAACATTGATTATTACTCCCTCCGGTTGCTTGAGCTTGACGTTTCAAGGCAGTTCAATTTAAATGTGTTGGCTCAGCAGCCAATCATAGTATAGACCCACAGGACAGCTACTTTAGCTATAAGCAAAACGGTAAAAATACATCGTATAGTTTTTTGGGGGCAGAAAGGAAACTAACAAATTAGGATGGTTTTTTCTTCTGCCTGATTTTTGAAAATCGTTTTAAATCCTGAACACCTTTCTTCATTTCCCTGCACAAAAAAGTACGAGAAAATTTTGCAAATGCTCGGTGCACAATTAATGTTCTTTTTCACATAGTAGATAGCACAAACCTCTGGTGCAAAAATACTATGAGATAGAACAGAGGCAAAAGTATCAGCAACAAGACGCAGAGAGCCAAGTAGAACCTATTTGTTTGTTTCTGCAAAGTGAAGCACATAATGAAATGTAAGACGCATGAAATATTATCAAGATCCATCAAAAGCTTCTATCAGACAAACAATGTGAAGTACCTTTCTACAGGAATTTTTCCCGAATTCTTAATCTAGATCAAAAAAAAGATATGCAAGGAACTCCACGAATGATATTATGATATCTGATTGACAATGCAAAACGGAAAAATGCGAATGTGCAATAAATCGCTCCTTAAAATGTTACCCTTTCAAATGCTCAATTTGTTAATCCTAAGCTACCCTAAAATAGGTCAGCACCCCAAAATAAAGAAGACAGTAACTGAGTGGAAAGTTGCTCACCCTGCCACCTTTGGGGAAAGGTTTAGTACCCCGACTGCAAGTGTGAGCATCACAGAATTGACGCAAGAAAAATTCTGCCAGAAAAAAAAAGATGCATTAGAATAATTCTACAAAACCAGCTGCATAAGAAAGAAACATCCATCAATGAGATAAACATGAGTATATGATTGTAACATTCAAGCAGCAGCCACTCACCATGAAGACGGCTGGCAGAAAGTCCTTGATTTATAGGAAAACAACTGTCTGCAAGGCTCTGTTAGAAGAAGTGAAAGGGAATTAAATATAGCCATCACATATTCACATGCAAAGTCTAGGTAAATAGCACATTTATCGTTTTATGAACCAAAATACAAAACAACAGGGCTGGAATTTTCGAAATTCTTTGATAGCGAGTCAAGACCATCTCAATTGAGCTAATATCCAGCCAGGTAAAACGAGTAGAGAGCACAGGGAAAAAAAAAAGAGAGTAAAGTTTCACATGGTAGCATATATTCAAAAAAAACCAAGCAAACCAGCATGCCTAAATGTATGAGCTGATGTTGCTTACCAGTATCACAATGCCAAACAGTGGTTTCAAAGAAAAATTAATGTCAGACAATACCAGAATAGCTACCAGACGAAAGGGAAGACATAATCTGTATGGATGTGTCTAATGTGAACTTAGGAGTACCATACGGAATACAAAGATATTAAACAAACAGTCAAGACAAATGTCACATAATAAAGTTATCAGCACAGGGACACTGGAACAGGAATACTACATGCTACCAGAATAGCACAAAACTAAACAAATAAATTTAGAGCGGTTACAGAAAAGCGATAAGAACCTCACAAAGATGACGATTCCGTGTAGCTGCAGCTGCATTGCATTTACTCTTTGGTTTCTTGAACTCCATCATCAGATCACAATGAAGTGCTCCGCATAGATCTGCCAAGCACCTTCCTTCACTCTATAGTGAATAGTTCAAAATCCATCATTTCAGAAATTCTTATTGGTATTCTAATGAAAAGAGTAATACAGCCACACTTATCCACCCACAGCGCACACAAGCACAACATACAAAAATATAAGTTGAATTGACGGATAGACAAAATAAATGTTAAAGAGTCTCCCCAGTTCCCACCTCTTTTCTTGTACAACTAAAGCTACGTTGTTCTAAATCAGGTGACAGTTTTGGGTCATAAGCAACCTTTCTTTAGTTTGCAAAGTGAAATTCAGATAGAGCAGTATTCTTGTGAATATCTTATCAAATTGGTGCATGAACATGGTGATTTGCATTTATAAAAAGGAATCCATAAACACTATTTATCATACCATCAGCCACATGACAAAAATTATAGTCACATTTAAGAAAGTGATGAGTGCACAGAAATTGTCATAAACGGCCTTACGCCGCCGCCAAACTGGTAGCTTGAGGTCGGGCAGCGCCGGCGGCTTAAGAAAGTGATGAGTGCACAGAATTGTCATAAACGGCCTTACGCCGCCGCCAAACTGGTAGCTTGAGGTCGGGCACCGCCGGGCCGCCGGCGCTGCCGCCACTGCCCAACTCCAAACCCAGGGGTACAGGAGAGATACTCCTAATTATCTTCTTCTTTATTCCTTAATGAAGCAGGATACATCCCCATCTATATATAGGTGGGTTGACTTGACGCTTAAGTAATTAAACTTCAGAGATAAGGACTCGAATCTAACTGACCTAATCCTATAGAGTTAAAGCTGGTTATGGGCCCTAATGGCCTGTTGCTGTCTAACCTGGCTCTGATACCAAATTGTCATAAACGGCCTTACACCGCCATCAAACCGGTAGCTTGAGATCGGGCACCACCGGCGCTGCCCAACTCCAAACGCCCGAGGCTGGAGAGATACTCCTAATTATCTTCTTCTTTATTGCTTAATGAAGCAGGATACATCCTCATCTATATATAGGTGGGTTGACTTGACGCTTAAGTAATTAATCTTTAGAGATAAGGACTCTAATCTAACTAACCTAATCCTATAGAGGTACGGCTGGTTATGGGCCCTAATTGTCAGTTGCCGTACATTACATAAATACAGTCTCTTATGGGTTCTATCCCAAAGGCGTACTGAGAAAAAGTTTACATGGAAGGATCCACATAATGCAAGAACTAATTGTCAAATTTGTGATGAACAAGGTGAAACTAGTTTCATTTGTTCTTTCATTATTCATTTTGCAAATAATATTTGTGAAGTTTTTCATAACGTGGTACTGGTATCAAGGATTAGTTCCTTCAGAGTGACACAGTAGAAAGGTCATATTAAGAGACAGCCTTCTGGTGCCTTGCCCAGTGCAATGTTATGGCCAACTTAGCTGATAAGAAATGATATTATTTTAAGAGACAACTATTCCATTAACAATTGGAAGCAAATATTCATGCTGTTTGTTACTGAGGTGGGGACACTTTATGTACAAGGATTAGATTGAATAAGATTTTATTTCATCCTTGACCTTTCTATTTTGTTCTGTTTTGTTTCAACATCTACTGCAATGGCCACTAGCTATCACAAGGAGCTTGGGCACAGGAATGCCGTAAAGATCATCTTACTTGAAATGATAAATGGAAAAAACAGAAAAATAAGAAGAAAATACCACCTTAAGCTGAAAGCCGCACAAATAATATCAAAATACTGCTAAGTAAACATATATCAAACAAAAGTAACAACAATAAAGGAAACATACATTATCCACTAGATTGTTGTGCCGATTTTCAAAATGTTGATCGAGGAACTTCTCTGCTCGGAAAGCTTTCTTACAGAAGCCACAACGCCACTCATTAATATCATAATGGATCTTGTGTTGCTCTTGCTCCCGAAACATGTCATTGTCAGGATGGAGCCTACATTTGCTGGGGAGTTGATACTTCTCCTTTTCCACGAAAGGCATCAAATACTGCACAAAAAGGAAACTTTAGCTTGTAAAACTATTATGAAAGCAAAATATGAAGAGTAAAATGTCAAATTGCATGTGCCACCTCATCAATAGCTTTCCATGCAGCACGGCTCCTTTCTCTTGAGCAATGCACCTCATGTGTGTGTGCTTGAAGGTTTCTGGAATCAAGTTAGATCTCAAAATCCACACGGAACTCAAAAAGAATTAAGAGATTCAAGAATTATGCCCTTTCATCAGGGCTATGAGAAACGAGCTACTTTTAGGAGGACCCAGGTGGGAACAACTCATTGTGTAATACGCAGAACAAAAACATCTTATTTTGAATGGAGAGAACATAATAAGACAAGAAATGAAATTTCCGTACATAACAAACGAACAATTAGTTTATGTGGTTAAGTGCAGTACCTGGACCCAGCAGCTTCATGGACCTCCTAGAGCACAAAAAAGAACAGTTACCAAATCAGCCAGAATGGGATCATGTTGTGCATTTTATAACATCAAAGAGAACAATCAAGAGATGACAGAAGTGACACAACAGTAAATACAATAGAATACTAAGTGTGCAACATTTTCTAGTCATGGAAAGCAAGTACTATCAGCTTCAATTCCAATAGGAAAACATCTGGTATGTATCACGAGATATCGAAGATTCCTTGTGTCGCATCAGGGAAAGTGCTCTGTGACCAGTATGATATTTCCGATAGTTCACCTCAATAAAACAAGTATATTCATTGTTCAGAAAAAAAAAAAACCACCAGTACTTAGCTTCATGCAAACAAGGCCACTTGCATTGCGCAGCAAAACTAATAGCTCTGTAGCGCATTGAATTTTCAAACAGCGTGCAATTTAAGCATGTAAGTAAAACTAATCATATCAGCTAGTGTATGGCCACACTGTTAGCATCGGGCCTGCAAACTGCATAATTGCAACGACAGTGAAGTATCAGTATGCAGACTCAATGAGAGGCAACACCATTTCTGAAGTAATACCTAGAAGCAGCAACTGGCCTCACTACTCTCGGATAATCTATTGCAGCATGAATAGTACAGTTCACCCAATACAGCTCACGATTCCAGCCCAAGTTCAAATTAGCATCACACAATCAATCGCACCGGAGAAATGCTGGAATTATCCCCACTGGGGACTACAGACCCACAGATGAAGCTCGGATTAGCCACTCCTTGCTTTGTAACCAAATCTGACCAGCACGAAGCTTATCCTCCCGAAACAAGTAAATGTTTGCATCCCAAAACCAGGAGAAGCACGGGATCGCGAGTACAAATCTAGAATCCGGCGAGGGAAGCGAGCGCGGGGTATTCTGGTACCTGACGCGATCCGGTCACAAGGAGAAGGAGGGAGGCCGAGAGCAGAGCGGCGAGGAGGGAAGCGGGGAGCCAAGCACAGCTCGGCATCCTCGTCTCCTCGAAGCTTCCGAGTCCTTCCGCTCCCCGCGCGTCGCAGGATCAGGGCGACACGCCCCGGGCAACGGAGGGGTAGAAGCAGCGGCGCGGCGGAACCGAAGCCGGAGGACTAAGCAACGGCGACGCCTCCGACGACCCCTAGCGCGCTCGCCGCGAGTGGAGTGAGCGGCGACGCGGACACGGTCGCCGGTGGCAGAGAACAGCGGCGGCGGCCGCAGCGCTCACTGTATTGGTAGGTCGGCCCAGCGGAGGCCCAGGATCACAGGTCTCTTGCATTCCTTTTTTTTTTGTGTGAGTTGTTCTTGCATTCCTTTTGGTCCAGCGGAGGCCCAGGACCGCGTGAACTTACGCATTTTTTGAGCTCAAAATCTAGACTTGAACATGACATTTTGATCTTCCAAATAAAATCGAATGGAGGCTACTGGGTCTCTTCGTTCCCTTTCTCTTGCTACAGTAGAGACAGGCGACCGAAGGCGATCTTCTTTTTCCGCCGGCGATCTCGTCGAGTTCCTTCCTTCTCCGGTGCCCGTGTTGGCGCCGGAGATGGAGGGAACTTGCGAATCGGCCGTGCGGTGTATATTCCCTAGCCTTCTTCCTTCTTTTAGGCTGTTTTAGGTTAGGGTTAGGGGTGGTCCCGTGCCGCCGTCGCCGGTCTTGGAGGCGATTGGTGCGGTGATCTTTTGGTGCGGCTGCTCGTCGTCGAGTTTCCCCTGCTGTGGTGGCCTCGTCGTCGCGTCGTTGGGGATTGTTTCCCGAGCGGCGTGTGTGAAGGCGTTGCGGGTGAAGCTGTTCTTTTGCTCGTGGCGCTGGTGGTGCTGCAGGCGGGTGGGCGCGGATCTGGAGAAGGTGTTCTTGCTTCTTCTCGAGCTTCGCGTTTCGGCGTCGACGGCGGCTTCTGTCCGGCGTGTCGGCGCTGCGGAGAAGTCGGCGTGCTGGTTGGAATAATCTCTCCCCGGCTTTCTCTGTCTCGGCGGCGTGGAGCTTTCCGGCGTCGTCGTGAAGCTGGTGGAGGTCTGCTGGGCTCCTGCTCTGAGGAGCTCGGTCCTCGCCGTCGCCGCTGGCCGGAGTTGGTGGAGGTCTGCTCGTCGAAGGAAGCTTCTGGCTCGTGGGCTGTCTGGCGTGTTGTCTCGTGGGCCGTCGGTTTCTGGGCTTATGGGCCGCGCGGGGACGCCTGGCTTTGGGCCGCGTGGAGTGCGGCGCTCGTGGGCTGTGGACCTGGCTCGTGTGCTTGCGCGCTGGGCCTGCGTTGTTGGGCTGTTCTTTCTTTGTTGCAGGCTTTCTTCGGTTTGCTGGCGATGGTGTACCCGGCGCGTTGAAGTAGCGGCGGCTTTGACGCGTTTTGGTGGTTTAAGTCTCCCAAGCTTCCGTCGTCTCGACGACGTCTTTCTCTCCGGTGTCGTCGTTTGAGTTTGTGGAGTGTTGTGGAGAGTTTGTTTTCTTCTGTACCTCTCACCGCGTGGTGACAGTCGTGCGTCGGTTATCCGACAATCCTTTGATGGACGCGGTTCCTTTCCTGGGTATAGGTGTAGGTGTTCGTGTGTGTTCGAGTGACTTGCGTGGCGTTTCCTTGAATGTACATGAACAGATACTACATTTATATTCAGTTCTGAGAGGTTCAAAAAAAAAAAAATCGAATGAACTTTTACACGTGTTTTAACCAGTGAATTCAAAAGAGTCAGAATTCTCATTTAAGGACGAGATTTTGGAATGCACTAGAACTTGTTTCAAAAATAAAAGCAACCAAACTCTTTTTCGATGCCACATTTTCTAGGAGTTTTTTTTTTTGAAAGGTCATGTAGCCTAGTGGTTACAAAAGTCTCGGTAGCAACTCAGGTTCTGGGTTTGACTTCCTGTGAGAGCGAATTTTCTAAAATTTAACGGCGTTGTGCTTTCAGTAGTAGGCGACGTTTCCTGTCGAAAGCGAGGAGTCAGTGATGACTTTGTCAATCTCGCGGATTTGCCGGCTCAATATTCGAAGATTATCATAGGGATAAGGTTTATGTATGTGCATCATAGTGGTGAGTGTGCGTGCGTTCTGAGTGTTTGAGTTGTATTATGTAGCCGGGAAAAAAAATTGAGAAGCAATCTCCAATGACAAAATGGAAATCATGCTACGAGCATAATCATACATTTGCAATGCCCCCCAAACAGCTCCAGTGCAACGGTGTGGCTCTAACTGAACTAGTGTTGGGGGAGGCCCACTGTGTCCCCTCCCCTGGCCCAAAGGCCTGGCCTGCTATGAAGCCCATTAAGGCCCAAAATGATACATAGTATAGGACAGGCCCATGTATGTTGGCCTCTGGCCCACTAGGGTTAGGGAATCCCACTTTGTAATAAGGAAATGACCATAGTGCCCTGGAGGAGGGGCAATATGGTACTTGTAATTCTAGGGGTATAGGGGTGTATCAGCCTATAAATACCCCCCTACCACCCTCAAGGCAAGGCATTCAATACAAGCTCTTAATTACCTACCTCTCTTGGCTCTTGTTTGGTCCCTTCCTAGTCCTTCCCAGGGGTCCCTCACTTGTGGTAGACCCTTGGAGGATCCCCCTTCTACTATTGTGGGCTTGTAACCACAACAGTTGACGCCGTCCATGGGGATCGAACAAGAAGCCACGACGAGAGAACTAAGAGGGCTGAAAAATCAAAAACTGACCTTCCGGCAGGAGGCACCCGGAAGACCAGGTCCGCGGCTTCGGACGAAGGCGTCGACCCGCTGACGATAATCCGCACCTTCCCCAGCGGCTCGACACTTCCTTCGGCTTCGACACTCCCTTCGGCATCGACCTCGGTGGTACTGCCTTCGGAGACCAACAACAACCCAACCAATGTCGACCTTCCGGCAGTGGAGGAAGTGGCCGAGGGGGCCGAAGGCTCCTCCGAAGACGAAGAAGAGAACATTGACACGGGCGAAGTCGAACGCCGCGACGGAACGATGGAACCACCTCGCAGGAAAGCCGAAGCGCGAAGAGCCAGAGGGGGCTCGCCGAAGCCGTGGCCAAGGAGCAGCGTCTGGCGGAACTCCAGGAGGCGTACAACCGCGAAGCTCGCGAAGCTGACGAACGACTGCTGAGGCAGCGCGCCCTCGAGAACCTCGATCGAGACGAAGCCACGTATCGCCTTCGAGCCGAAGCCGCGCGTCGACAGCAAGTTCACCTCCAAGCGCAGCTGAACACCCTGCGACGCACCGGTCGCCGGGAGGCCGAGACGCCGGAACACCGCCAAGAGCGCGACGAGAGGCACCCACTCCAGCGGAAGCAAGCGTCACGCAAGCTCCTCCGACACAAACCAACCGCTCTCCGCGCGGCTACAATCGGTGGCGTGGCCCCGGAAGTTCATCTCGGCGAAGCTGCCAACCTTCGACGGCACTTCCGACCCCCGCGAGTTCTTCATCAGCTACGAAACCGCCATCGAGTCAGCAGGGGGCGACGACGACATCAAGGCTAAGGCCTTCGTCCTCGCTTCGAGCGGGATCGCCAAGACATGGTACACCAAGCTGCCGGCGAACAGCATCTACTCGTGGGAGCAGCTTCGGGACCAGCTCCAGATCCACTTCCAGGGCAACTACGCCGCGAAGGTCACGGCGGCCGACCTTCAGGCGTGCAAGCAGAAGGACGGCGAGTCATTGCAAGACTACACCCGGCGCTTCATCCATCTCAAGTGTCAGGTGGAGGGAGTGCCAGATTCAATCATTATCGAAGCTGTCACGAAGGGCATGAGCCTGTGCCCGGCGAGGTCCGAGATCCGAAGAACCGAACCGAAGACCTGCACTCACCTGTTGCAAATCCTGGAAGCACATGCACGTGCCGACGAAGACTTCCGGCGCGAGAAGGAGGCGCGAGCAAGCCAAAAGAAGAACGATCGGGGGAAACGTCACAGCGACCGAAGCGACGACCCCCCGGATGACCGCCGAGGCCTCCGCTCCCAGCGCCGAGAGGTCCACAACATCGACAACTCCCGAAGCCGGAGCCCGCAGAGGACGGACAATCGTTTCGGCGGCTCACGAAACAACTCGCGGCACTCCGACAACGGTCGCCGGCACAACAACCGAGGCTCTCGCGACCCATACTGCGAGGTGCACGGCGTCAATCAGGGCCACACGTCGAAGCAGTGCCCCCAAATCGCCGCCTTGCGTGAGGCGAGAGAGCGCCGCGACGCCGACGCCGCGCGAGGAGTCAACGTCATACATGGGGCTTCCGGAGCGGGCGAGGCGTTGCCCCCGCCTCCGGAACATCATCCAACCAGCCACAACGTCATCCTGGCCATCACCGGGGGCTACAGTCAGCCATACGCCTCGAAGAGGCAGCGTCGCGACTACGTGCGAAGGGTCAACCACGTGGCCGCTCACCCGCCACTGGCCCAATGCCGCTGGTCGCACGTACCGATCACCTTCACTCAGGCCGACCTTCGCCCGATGGAGTACCCGCACAAGGACGCCTTCGTGATCAACGCCAACATGCGCGGGACGGAGGTCCGTCGCGTGCTTATTGATGGCGGCAGCTCTGCTGATGTCATCTTTATCGACGCCTTCAACCAACTGGGCATCCCCCGATCTGAACTACGGGCCTCCGACAGCCCCCTCGTCGGCTTCGGAGGAGAGCCAATCCACGCCCTCGGGAGCGTGAAGATCGCAATCTCCTTCTCCAGGCCCGCGGGACACCGCACCGAGTTGATCTCCTTCGACGTCGTCGACATGCCCTACGCCTACAACGCCATATTCGGCAGGGGGCTCATCAACGCCTTCAACGCAGTCACCCACCATGGCTACCTCTGCATGAAGCTTCCGGCTCCGAACGGCGTCATCACCGTTTACGGTGATCAACTCGCCGCCCGCCGCATCGAGCACGGCCAAACACCTGGCCAGAAGCAAGTGCACCCGCTCCGACACGGGCCGAAACCCGAGACGGTCGAAGCAGCTACACCGACACCTCCGGCCGGAACTCCGAAGGCGCGCGTCGACGGCGAGGTCAAGAGCGTGGTCTTATCTCCCGATCGCCCCGACCAAGCCGTCCTCATCGGCGAGGGGCTCCCGCCGGAACTGGAATCAAGCGTCATCGACCTCCTCCGGAACAACAAAGACGTCTTCGTATGGTCAACCAGCGAGCTCTCCGGAGTAGACCGCAGCATCATCGAGCACACGCTCGACATCGACCCGAAGGTGACTCCGATCAAGCAAAGGAAGAGGGAGTGGTCGGAAGAAAAGAAAGTGGCGCTTCGGGCGGAGATCCAGAAGCTCAAGGATGCTCAAGTAATCCGAGAGGTGAACAAGTCCACCTGGCTCGCGAACCCGGTCCTCGTCAAGAAACACAACGGCCAGTGGAGGATGTGTATCGACTACACCACCCTCAACAAGGCATGCCCGAAGGACGACTTCCCCTTGGCTCGCATCGACGAGTTGGTCGACTCCACGGCCGGGTGCGAGCTCATGAGCTTCCTCGACGCTTACTCCGGGTACCACCAAATATGGATGGCCCCCGAAGACGAAGAGAAGACGGCGTTCAAGACAGACGATGGGACCTACTGCTACGTCCGCATGCCCTTCGGCCTCAAGAATGCCGGAGCAACCTTCTCCAGGGCGATACAGAAGACCCTCGGGGACCAGCTCAACCGAAACGCCGCCGCCTACATCGACGACGTCGTCATCAAAGCACCTCCGACGCCGGCCCCCTCGGCGACTTAGCCGAAACCTTCGCGAACCTGCGCAAGGTAGGCTTCAAGCTGAACCCGGCAAAGTGCACCTTCGGTGTACGTGCCGGCAAACTCCTCGGCTTCCTCGTCTCCAAGCGAGGCATCGACCCGAACCCGGAGAAGATCAAGGCCATCACCGACATGGAGCCGCCCAAGACCACCAAGGAGCTACAACGCTTCACCGGCAGACTCGCGGCTCTCGGGAGGTTCATTTCCCGCGCCGCAGAGAAGTGCCTCCCCTTCTACCAGTGCCTTCGGGGCTCCGGCCCGATGCGCTGGGGAGACGAGCAAGATAAAGCATTCGAAGAGATCAAGTCCTACCTGGTCAAGGCGACCACGCTTCGCCCTCCGCCTCCGAAGGCGCCACTTCTACTGTACGTGTCGGCCGCTCCGGCAGCAATCAGCGCGGTCCTCGTGCATGAAGTCCTCGTCGGCGACAAGCTGGTGCAGCAGCCCATATACTACGTGTCGGAAGCCCTCTCCGGAGCTCGCCTCAACTACAACGTCGTCACCAAGCTGGCTCTCGCTGTGCTGATGGCATCACGGAAGCTGCGCCGGTACTTCGAAGGCCATGAGATCACGGTGCCCACCTCGTTCCCACTGAAGGACGTCCTCGGCAACAGGAACGCGACCGACACCATGGCCAAGTGGGCCATCGAGCTAGCAGCCTTCGACATCAAGTTCATAGCTCGTAAAGCCATCAAGTCCGGTATCATCGCCGACTTCATCGCCGAGTGGACACCCGCTCCGATCCCGGCGACGATGCCCCAAGAGCCGCTCTGGACAGTACATGTCGATGGGGCTTGGGGCTCCTCCGGGGCAGGATGCGCTGCCGTCGTCACTTCGCCGAGCAACCAGAAGCTCCGGTACTCGGCTTCGCTCGCATTTCCAACAACAAATAACGCAGCAGAGTACGAGGGCGTTCTCCTCGGGCTCCGCCAGCTTCGAGCCCTCGGAGCCCGGATGGTCACCGTCTACAACCGACTCCCAGCTCATCGCCGAACAAGTTTCCAAGGAGTACATGGCCCGGGATCCAGAAATGGCAAGCTACCTCAAAGTCGTCCGGAGCATGGAGAAACACTTCTCCGGCTTCGACGTGAAGAACATCTCGAGGGTACACAATCAGGAGGCCAATGCCCTGGCCAAGGCAGCGGTAAATCTGGTCCCGCTACCCCCTGACGCCTTCCACGAGGTGCTATCGGAAGCATCCTTCGCTCCGAAGAAGCCGGGATCGGTCATGATCCTGAGCGGTGAAGACTGGCGCGCTCCGATTCGAGCACAGCTCGAAGGTCGATATTGCGCCGACGATCCGGTCGAAGAGAAAAGGGTCAAGCTGCGCACCCGAAGCTACATCATCTTCAACGACATCCTGTACAAGAGGGGCGTTTCGGAGCCACTCCTGCGCTGCCTTTCGTTCGACGAAGGCAAAGCGCTACTCCGGGACATCCACGAGGGGTTGTGCTCATCGCACCTCGCACCCCGGGCCCTCGTCGCCAAGGCATTCCGGCAGGGTTTCTACTGGCCTACTGCAGCCCGCGACGCCGAAGAACTCGTCCGCACCTGTCCCAGCTGCCAGTGGATGGGAAGACAATCTCATCGCCCAGCCACTCCGCTCCAGCCAATCCCTCCGGTCTGGCCTCTTGCCCGATGGGGCATCGACATCGTCGGCCCCCTTCCCACCGCTCCCGGCAACCTCAAATGGGCGGTGGTGGGCTACGAGTACTTCTCCAAGTGGATCGAAGCCGAGCCCCTCGCCAACATCACGGCGAGGTCCGTCCGCAAGTTCTTCTGGAAGAACATCGTCTGCCGCTTCGGGGTGCCGATGCACATCACCGTCGACAACGGCTCCCAGTTCGAGTCCCGCCTCTTCAAAGAATACTGCCTCTCCATCGGCGTTCGGGAATGCTTCGTCTCCGTCACCCATCCGCGAGCCAACGGAGCAGTGGAGAAAACCAATGGCACTGTCTTCGACGGCATCAAAAAATGCCTCCTCGGCCTGCCGAAGGGCAAGTGGGCCGAACAACTGCCCAACGTGCTATGGTCGCTGCGCACGACTAAGTCAAGGCCGACGGGTTTCTCGCCGTTCCGCCTCCTCTTCGGCGCCGAAGCAGTCACCCCGGAGGAAGTGCAAAACGGCTCACTTCGTACTACTTCGCCGCCCGCCGACGACGAAGACGTGTCCAAGGACCTCCTCGAAGAAACAAGACTCCAAGCAGTCGCCAACTTGAAGCGGTACATGGCTTCGGTGGAGAACTCATACAACCAAAGGGTCAACCCCCGACACTTCATCCCGGACGACCTCGTCCTCAAGCGAAGCATCCACCCGACATCTGTCGGCAAGCTTAACAGCAAGTGGGAAGGACCCTTCATCATCTACAACTCAATTCGCCCGGGGGCATTTCACCTGATGGAGCTCGACGGAACACCGGTTCCGAGGACTTGGAACGCCGACGCCCTTCGCCGATACTATGTCTAAGGACTTAGCATCCGCCGGCCTTCGAAGCCGCGTAGCCTGCGCGCTACAAGCTACCTGTATCTTGTTCCGGTGTATTCTTCTTCCTTTCGACAGTAGGGCGACGATGATCCCCTTAGCTGCATTCCCCAAGGGGCCATGTAACCGGTACCAACGAATGAAATGAGATTCTCTTTCGGTGCCCAATTACAAGAAATCCAGCCGGGAGCCGGAGGCAAACGCCGGAAAAGGCTGAAGCTAGGCACACATAAGTCCTAGATCCCGAACCCTAAGGGGAAATCGATGCCGACACGATAAACCGGAACTCCCATCGGTAATAGTCGAAGGCGGGGCATTCGTTAAAGACCCTGCAAACGTGCACGAAACTAAACTAAGTCAATGGGGAGACGCCTCCGACTTAACAAATCGTCCCACACCCGACGAGCAAAGGGGGGGACGACGCTCGAAACGAGCTCACTTCCTCGCCGAAAGTAGAGCGACGGAGTCCTTTCGAGGCTATCCTCGACCAACAAATCATCGTTCCACTCCCGACGAGCAAAGGGGGGACGACGCTCGAAACGAGCTCACTTCCTCGCCGAAAGTAGAGCAACGGAGTCCTTTCGAGGCTATCCTCGACCAACAAATCTTAGTTCCACTCCCGACGAGCAAGAGAGGGAACGACGCTCGAAACGAGCTCACTTCCTCGCCGAAAGTAGAGCGACGGAGTCCTTTCGAGGCTATCCTCGACCAACAAATCTTCGTTCCACTCCCGACGAGCAAAGGGGGGGGGGGGGGGGGGGGGGGACGACGCTCGAAACGAGCTCACTTCCTCGCCGAAAGTAGAGCGACGGAGTCCTTTCGAGGCTATCCTCGACCAACAAATCTTCGTTCCACTCCCGACGAGCAAAGGGGGGACGACGCTCGAAACGAGCTCACTTCCTCGCCGAAAGTAGAGCGACGGAGTCCTTTCGAGGCTATCCTCGACCAACAAATCTTCGTTCCACTCCCGACGTGCAAAGGGGGGACGACGCTCGAAACGAGCTCACTTCAACGCCGAAAGCGGAGCGACGGAGTCCATTCGAGGCTACCCTCGACGCACAAATTCTCGTTCCACAAAGAAACAAGGGACGACGCCAACAATATTATCACACGCTCGAAAGAGCTTACATTTCAACATACGTCGAGCTAAACAGCTCGACATGCATTACAATACCGATCAAGTCGGCACCTCGACACGGGGCCCGAAGGCCCCCCTTACAGCCCACTACCGGAGCGCATCCCTAATGACGCTTCGGCCCTAGCTATCTCCTCCCGGGCTCGCGCCAGTGTGCGCCGGAGCGAAGCGAAGTCTGCCGGAGTCGATGCAGAAGCAACATCGGCCTGCAATTGCTCCAAGTCCACCTCGGCGGCAGCATCTTCGTCATCGCTCGACACATCAACCACCTCTACCTTCGGAGCAACAAGAAGAGGAGGGTTCAGCGCTAAGTCCAAACAATGCGCTTCGCGACGAATTCGCCTCTGAAGCAAAGCTTCGGAAGGGACCTTCGGTACCTGCGCCATCAACCGTGCGTTTCGCAGGCGCAAATCCCGAAAGAAGTCCCCGAAGGACCCGCCCGGGTTGCGCCGAAACCAACGACGCCACTGCGTGCCCTTTACATAGTAAGGGCGACAATCCGGAGCTGGAATCAGAATGCTTTCCGGAACGACGTCAAGGCACACTAAAGTGTGATTGCCTTCGGCCTCGCTCGAAACCTATAAGTCGCAGTGAAAACGCATAAACATCCTGAAGACCAAGTTCATTGCAAAAGCCCGAAGGGCACCTAGTACAATCTATGTACACCAAAAAGCATGGCTCGAAGCCAGCGAAGAACTCACACCTGGGGGGAGGCTGGGCCGATGAGTCAACCTCCGTGACATTGCCCTGGGCCGCCACCGAGCCTCCACCCCCGCTACCCACTAAGGTGCTAGCGCTCCCGGCCCCGGCTGGGATCTCGCCCGATGGAGGCGTCAGCACAGAGGAAGCGGCAGCCGGAGCCGGAGCGGGAACAGAGGCGCTGCTTCCGGGCTTCGACTTCCGGGATGCTGCAGCAGCAAGAGCAGACTGGCGGGCCAGTTTCTCACCCACCGGCAACCAGAAGTGTTGGCCGAGCCGGTTCCCGAAGTCCCGCACCTTCGAGGCCAGCTCCCGAAACCGGCTCCCATCACCAGCCGCCATCTCCGCTAGCTGCCGCGAAGCAGAGGCAGCAGCGGGAAGATGAGTGCAGCCCACTTGCTCGAGGGAGCCGAAGGCCGCAGTCCATGCGGTCTCGGCGCAGAAGGTGCCGAAGGACTTCATGGCCCGGGAGGCCAGCTTCACGGAACGCACAAGGCGCCCGATGCTCCCTCCAAGGTCGTCGGCGGCATGCTTGACCGGCTGCACTTCGACGCCCAGCCCTTCGAGCAGGCTGTTGAAATCGCCAAGTGCCTGCCATGCCGAAGCAGCGTCCTCCTCCCTCTGCGTCCTGGCCGCGTTCAGCAGCGCCTGAGTGTCGGACAGCTCCTTATCGGTGGCCTCCTTCGCGCGAGTCAAGGCATTGAAGGAGGTCTTCAAGTTCTCCAGCTCCTTCCAGGCCTTCTTGGAGACGTCCTTCGCAGACGTCAAGGCATCGGAGGATTCCTTGACCGCCGCCAAGGCCTTCTCCAGCTCCGACGCAAGAGCGTCGCGCCCCTGCTCCGCCGCCTTCTGGTTCTTCTTGGCGGTCTCGGCAGCCGCCTCCGCGACTTCGGCACGCGCCCGGAACCGTGCAATGTCGAAGCCCTCGAGCGACCCTTGCAGAAATCGTGCAAGCACCGCGGCCTGTCGAAGCAAAGCACGTAAGCTACAAGAAACTAAGTCGGGACAAAGCACAAGGATAACAAACCTTGATCGCGAGCCCGGAGAGAGCCGCTGCAGCATCTTCCAGAGCAACTCCTTCCATGGTCTCCTCCAGCTCCCCGAGCCCGTTGAAGTCATAGACCCCACGAAGGACTTCGGCGGCCTCCGGACGATCCACGAAGTCGTTCCAATCGAGACGGCCCTCCGGCTCAATCGCGCCTCCGGCTTCCTCGATGGGCGACTTCCCGAAGTAACCTTTCCCACGGCCGTGACTGGGCCCCGGGTTGGCCGTCTCCCTCTCCTCTCCAGAAGGCTCCTCGCCGGAAACCTCCTCGACGCGAGCGCCCTCCGCTAGAGCAATAGAGTTAGTGGGACTACCACAACCAGCAAAGCAAGAGTGATGGGAAGAGAAAACGATACCGGGAGACCGAAGGACTGGCTCCATCGTCTCCTCGACGTCAGCGGCGAAGGATGGCATGCCGAAGAACCCGACGTCTTCATCGTCGGAGTCGAGACTCACCACCTTGGCCGGGCGCTGAACCGCCGCGACGGCAATCGCCACTCGGGCAGCGTCGTCAGTCAACTCCTCCAGGTCAGTGCCATAGCCCAAGTCCCCTTCGGCAGCCGAAGCAACGGCACGGGAGGTGGACCCCTCGACACGCGTCTCGGTGGGCCGAGGCCTCTTCGGCGCCGGCTTGCTGACGCCCCCGGCAGCGCGTTTCGAGCCTGCTGGGACAATGGACTCCGGAGCCAAGGGCGCGTCGCTTTCGGCCTCCTCATCTTCCCCTTCGCCGCCGGCAGGGACAGCGACGAGCACCTCTCGCTCCGGCAGTTCAAGCTCTGGGTACTTGATGGAGAGCACCCGATTGATGCGGCGACCCCCAACGAGCTTCGCCCGGCGCGCGGCCTCGTCCGGAAGGAAGGGGCCGAGAATCTCAGCGGCGCCGTCTTCCACCTCCCTCAGCGTCCTAGCTGCAAGAACCACGTCAAGCTACGGCAAACAACCGAAGCAAAGTATCCACCGGAGAAAACGTACCTGGAAAGTTCTCAGGCTTCAAGTGGACCTCCGGGTCTCCGCCCGGAACTTCAACCACGAACTTCTGCTCCCAGTTTCGGAGCAAAGGCCACACCCCCGCCGCGACGAACTCCTCGCAGAGGTCGCGCATCGACAGCTTCCGCGCCACCGTCGCCAACAGCTGCACCCGGGACTCGCCGGTCCCATCCAACTGCACCGTCGGGTACCGATGGAACAGCACCTCCGACATCGTCGACCGAAGGGGGCAATCGTCCTCCACGCGGTAGTAGAACCACCCGGTCGTCCAGCGCCCCCAGTGCAACTTGTACGCCTTCGCCGGAACGACGGCCTCGGGGCGGGGGACGAAGGAGATGACTCCCATGGAGCCGACGACGTCCTTCCCGTCCAGCTTCAAGATCTTTTTCACGGCGTGCGCATAATGCGTCGCCGCGAAGGCCCCAGCGTGCGGCCGAGACCCTTCGAGCCAGAACGCCCACTCGAAGACGCTCAGCCGCACAAGTGCGTTGACGGTAAGCTGCTGAATCTCGAGGCCGAAAAGATCCAACACCTCAGCCACGAAGGGGAGCAAGGCATCCGAAACCCGGCCTCGAAGAACCGCCGGTACAGTACGATGTACCCGTCCTTCAGACTAGGGGTCGTCTCCCCCTTCCTTGGCGCTTCGGCACGGCTCCGCTCCAGCAGCCCTTCGGCGGCCATCTCGTCCAACGCCTTCGCGTCGATCGTGCTCCAGTCAACAAACGGCGACGCCGGGAAGCGGTCGTCGATGCGAACGCGCTGTGAAGCGCTGGTCTTCCCTTTCCGCGCCATCTCCGAAGCCAGGGTGACTACTTCGAAGCAACGAGCGGAAGCAGCAAGAACTCCGAAGCAAGCTAACCAAGCGGCTGCAGCGCGGCGCAAGTGAAAGTGAAATGAGGCGGGGTGAAAACCTAGACGCCCGGGCGGTAAATATATAGCCCCCGGTGAATCGGCCTAACCGTCCGATGAGGGATCAACGGCCGCAGATCACGCCACGCAAGCAGACGCGTCCCGTCAAGCGAGACGGTGTCGCATCGCGATTCGCGCCGATTCAGTCCCAGTAAACGAGACGGAGTCGCTCCGCAATTCGCGCCAAGCTTTAAAGACACCAACACGTAGCTGGCAGCTACCTTCGTGCCATCAGCGATAACTTTCGGCGACCGCGCCCCTTCGGCGATCACGGCACCGTAGCCGGCAGCTACCTTCGCGCCATCAGCGATAACTTTCGGCGACCGCGCCCCTTCGGCGATCACGGCACCGTAGCCGGCAGCTACCTTCGCGCCATCACCGACAACCTTCGGCGACCATGCCCTTCGGCGATCACGGCACCGTAGCCGGCAGCTACCTTAGCGCCATCAGCGACAACCTTCGGCGACCGTGCCCGTCGGCGAACAAGGCGCCGTCGCCTGAAGGAACCTCCGGGCCATCTGCGACAATCTTCGTCGATCATCGCACCTTCGGCGACCATGTCCTTCGGAGACGAGACCTTCGGAGGCATGGAGAAGGCTTCCCTTTGCAACCGACGCAGACCGCACTTCCGGATGTCAACCTTCGGCGACTGTTGCACCTTCGGAAGCGCCCTTCGGAGTCGTGACCTCCGGAAGCATTAAAAGCGTCCCTTCCGCAGCCGAAGCAGACCAGACCTTCGGAGCGCCGAAAGAGGGGACGACGGCGGACCTCCTGACGGACACAGTTTCGGCCCTACCGAAGGTGGATCTCGACTGTGTGGGGCTAGCTGTTGGGGGAGGCCCACTGTGTCCCCTCCCCCTGGCCCAAAGGCCTGGCCTGCTATGAAGCCCATCAAGGTCCAAAATGATACATAGTATAGGACAGGCCCATGTATGTTGGCCTCTGGCCCACTAGAGTTAGGGAATCCCACTTTGTAATAAGAAAATGACCATAGTACCCTGGAGGAGGGGCAATATGGTACTTGTAATTCTAGGGTTGTAGGGGGTGTATCAGCCTATAAATACCCCCCTACCACCCTCAAGGCAAGGCATTCAATACAAGCTCTTAATTACCTACCTCTCTTGGCTCTTGTTTGGTCCCTTCCTAGTCCTTCCCAGGGGTCTCTCACTTGTGGTAGACCCTTGGAGGATCCCTCTTCTACTATTGTGGGCTTGTAACCACAACAACTAGAACGAGGTGTGTCGATTGTGTTACACGATAAATTGGATACAACAGTAATGAATCTGCCGTGTAGTCAGGAGAACTCAAACCGCCATGTCGTTGGAACAAATTGATAGAATGACAGCAGTTGAGATTCACAACAAATACATGAAGAGTAGTCTTACTACTACTCCCTCTGTACCCTTTGGGGTCCATCTACAATCTCTCAACCTTCATTCCTGAACACCAAACTCTCAGTACCCTTAAGCCAATCCTTGATCGATGACAAAATGGATATCACGAATGGAAAGGGACATCGCCAATGATCCATTACTACGTTGCTGCTGCTATATATACCATCTTGTATCTGACTTCGGTAATTTTGGCTTACCAGAATGATGACGATATACAAAGACTTCCCATCGCATAAGTGGAAAATTAACAATACGTAGACTTCTGTGACAGTACACGTCAACTAGGAGCGGATTTAGAGAGGGTGCATATATAGGGGACAACATCTCCGCAAAATTTTTACAACACTTCCAATGCAGATATACCATATACCATATTGTCTACATAGAAAACCTTATCAAATATAAATCTTTTGAGCCTCACTATCTAGGAGAGAGCGGCAAAACAAATGAAAAAATGATGTCCAACTGTGTTCTACACGTGGTCCTCGAGGTTGCATGTTTATCTGTTTATAAAACATTAAACATTTAATTATTTAGAGACTCGAACTCAGCAGGATTCAGTCTGTTTATTCGAGGATGCCTAAACATTTATTTTCTGCATTCATATTCACATTAATTCAGCAACATCAGTTTGAGGATTATTTTTCATTGATCTTAGTTAGCGTCCTTCGCATATGCTATAAATAGAAGGGATAGGGCTGATGCATGGTACTGGAAAAAGATCAATATTCACCATTGGTACGCGCATAGCATAGCTGCACAGTCGCACATGATGACTGCAAAAGTAACCCATCAATTCCTTATCTTTTCGTTAGTGTTTACAATCTGTACAATACAACAAGCCTGGTGTGAGCAAGATTGTCATGATGAAAAGGTGCTGGTTAAGACTGACTGTATTGACACCATAAAGCTTACGGGCGGCTACATGATCCAAGTGACTCATGCCGTCGCGCTGTGAGGCGATCTGATATGGCTTGTATTTGTCATATCCTGACCCATCTGATGAGTTCGAGATAAGCGTACTCCCTCTGTCCCAAAATATAAGAGATTGAAGAGTTTGAATTTTGTGTCAAAATATAAGGAATTCTACATATAAGCAGGGCCGTCTCCGAGAATTTGAGGCCTCGGGGCGAAATGCAAAGCGGGGCCCTACAAATTCGCAAATTGAGCAAAATTGATCGGGTGCAACGTTGAGCAAAAGCAAAATTTAAATTCGCATCATGAATTAGAAATGTTAGTAGCTAATAAATTCTACAATTTATTTCAAAAATATTTATATTTATATACAAATTTGTTAGCACCTCAACATACTCTCTTTCCGTCTCTTTCATTTTCGATTCCTCCTCTTTTCTTTTATTTTTGTTCAAAACTAACAAGAAGTTTATATTAAGAAAAGTGGTACCGACATCAAAGGGAGCTTCAGCTTACCAGGCTTCAGCGATGCACGTGGCCACATGGGCCTTCTTATTTCAACACATGCTAAAGCATAAAGCCCAAAACAAGGCCATACCTCTTAGTCTGCCTTTTTTTTCAGTCTTCTTCTTCCTGGAGCCAACGGACAGAGCTGAAGCTCCATCAATGGCTTACAATGGTCGCGACGTCGTGAACTGAAGAACCGAGGAGGGGAGGTGGGGTTCGGCTCCAAACCGCCATAAGTCGCTATATTCCACACCCGCCTCTGGTAGTGAACTATTTTTGAGCTTTGTTTTGCTTTTATTCTCTATAGGCAACTCAGGAATCCGGGGGGCCCAAAAATTTGGGGGCCCTGTGCGGTCGGCTACCTCGCCCATGCTCATCGACGGGCCTGCATATAAGACAAACTTTGAGAGTTGGTGAGAGGGTTGGTGGGTGGGTGATTGAAGATGAAATGAGAGGTATAGTAGTCTTTTACCATGAAGACTATTTTTGTCCTTAAATGCTATGATCCTTTATATTTTAGACCGAAGGGAGTAGCTAAGCTGCTGCTTCTTGCGATTCAGTGCCGCAAGCCCGTCCCAGGTGGAACTCAATGTGGCAGTAAGTAACTTTACAATATATTTTTCTCTAGAAAAAAATTATGGCTTTATTAAAAGAAATCTTAAAACTATCTTTCAGCATCTTGATATAAGTAGCATAGATAACAGCATATTATAATACAAACTTTGTTTCACAGGTTTTACTGTTTCATTACCGCGGTCGCCGTCACCACCAAGGGCAGGTCCATGAAACTTTTATGAAGGCAGGCGACCAGGGAAAGAATCCTAGAAGAATAAATAACATTTTATGACATTTTATAGTCATGATAAGTCAATGAATTAATAATAGAAAAATCCATGTCACTGTCTTCTACACCCTTAGTTCATTACTAGCTTCAGTCTCACAGATCATATCACCAATAAGCTGTTGAGTTCAGACAAACTAAAAAAAATCGAAAATGATTTTGAAGACATTCTAAAAGAGTTTTTTCTCTCTCTAATTCCAAATTGACGTGCTGGAGCCGTGCAAAGAAAAGATTTTCCCTAGGAACCCTGTGTTCAGGTTGGCACCGCTGATGCCCGACATTCCCCTCAAAATCTCCACAGAAGATTGAAAAAAAAAGGGTCATCGTCTTGGTAGGGCATCCACTAACAATGTGCAGCTCTGCGACGTGTTTTACTGGAGATATCTCCATTTCTCATCTAGCTGTGAGAAGACATGTTAGACCATTCAGGCTGTCAAGGTGGCTAGTACACCTAGACCAGGACTAAATCGAAACAATATCAGCAGCCAACTGACACTTGTCTAACATGTTACTGTTATATAAACCATGCTAATCCTGCTAAGATAGAATTACATAATCAGGAATTTCTTAGCCGCGGCAACAGCAAACTCCAATTTATTGATCGTGCGGACAACTGAGCAAGTAAAAATGACACAGTAAAATCACTCTCATGAGCAAGTTAAAGCGATGCTTGATGCCATCTGGTTCAGTTCTCCACCATATGTACCATTGTTATATCCATGATCCTCTATAGGTTCTGAACAGATCAAAACGATATGTAGCTGGGAGTCCATCTACGACTGCCACAGCACAGGTTTGCCGGTTCTAAATTCAATCACTTACAACAGCTTTCAAGAACCAGATTTTACTAATCTTCACATGATGGATTCCATGTACTAACTATCACCTTAATATCTACTGCTTTCCCATCACTACGACGAAAACTTGGTTACTACCAAAATTTGAAGGCGCGACTGAGATAAATCTGTACATCAACTCATCTCCCAGAAATGCTCTTCAGGCTGAACGATAGAAAAAAAGGGGGAAAAATGCCTTTGAATTGGTTATCTACAGTCTTGTTGAGTTGCTTCAGAGTTCCTTTGGTGTGGATGGCGTTACAGTACTGTAGTCCATGGGAGAAGAAGAGAGAACTTCCTTGATGCTGTCAACAAGATTCTTAGTTTCCTGGTTATGTGTAAGGGGCTTCCTTGTGTAGGTCTGCAGAAATGTTTAAAACTTGTATTAATAAGTAGAAAAATAGAAGAAAAACGTCCTTGTTTATGCACACAAAAGGCACACTGTTCCAATTAGTATGGCATAAATGGACAGTGAGAAAAAAGTTCTTATTACCTCTGAAGACCACAGGTTATCATCTTTGCTACGAGGAATGATGTGGATATGAGTCTGCAATAAAATCACTTTTAAAAATCCAGGTAGATGCAGATTATCAAAGTTACATAGCTATTTCCAAATATGTACATAGCAAGTAAACCAGTATACTACTCACGTGGAATATAACTTGCCCTGCCTTCTCTCCATTGTTGATTAGCACGTTGAATGCATCTGTGTACAGAGATACTATTCATCAACTAATGCAATATACTCATATAAAGTACTCCTTGGTAACATGAGAAAATCTCCAACATAATTAGAGAACAATCACTGGCATACTATTACAGCACATCGGACGCATAATGCAAAACCAAGACAGCATGAAAAGAGAGGGTTGCTCACATGTTCATCCAAAATTAGAAGGTGCGTGGCATGGTAAAGTTACAAAAATGATCAAGTACCCTAAGAAAAAATCTTTCAAAAACTAGTTTAGAGCCTAAGGTCCAAAATTCTGAGCCTATCATCGGTTCACAAATTCACATATATTTTGACTTATAAACAGGCAGTATGAAAGAAAAAATTAAAATTGCGAAGTACTAAAAAGATTCACCAATTAGTTGGCAGTTGAATTGAAAAGAACAAAGTTTAGATGCAAAAAACGCTAGCATATGAATGTTTCACAAAACTTTTTTGTACACTCAACTCAAGAGCTTTCTTGTACACCCTCAACTCAAGACCCCAGAAACAGACAAGGATACTTTTTGATGCAAGCCAAGAGGAGAAAATACTTCTTGTCTGGGATATGTTGAAATACAATTAATATTGATAAGATGACTGTTAACGCAAAAATTACAAGCATTTGCATTGGAAATTATAGGATACAGAGTATTTTCAGCATTTGCTATTTGCCTAAAAGCACAACTTGAGTCACAAGGAAAAAAAAAAAAGAACGAAATTCTGTTTCGTATTGTAGATCCTCAAAAATGCATCTCTAATGTTACCCAAGGCACAACAGAATAAGTAAAGAATTTTTCATTTGCCTCATAGAAAGATATCCTAGAAATCAAGGAGGATCATATACCAGAACTTCAAGAGAGATACTCTATGGGTGTAAACATTTAGCTATCTTTGTACAACACATAACAATTAATTTTAGACTATTCAGTCATCAGAAAGTACTACTTCACCAAGGAAAACATTGCTATTTAATTGCAATGAACCAATAATAAGCAGTGCACATTCTCGAAAAGAAATACCATTAGTTTCGGTGGACAATAAGGAAACTTGAGCTAATTTAGTAAAAACAAGCCAAAAAATTTTATCAAATAGAGAAAACTTACAATACACACGAAGAGGAATATGAAGGGCAATGATTAAAAGATTTTTTTTATTTTGGTGTGCAGTACATTAGGCAAGCAACATATTATTTCTATAAAGCCGTGTAAGAAAATAGTGCGAGTGCTACATAGTTGTCTCAATTTGTGTACAAGAAAAAAGGAACCAGTAGTTGTAGTTTACTTACCACATTGAGTTGCTTTCATGATTGCAGTACTCAAGAACGGCAGTTTTGAGCAGATAGCTGCTAACACCTGGATTTCAAAGTAAAATATTAACCTAAAGCAATTTGTTCACAGTGCAGTGAAGTAAACAAGTAATATCAAATTTCAGCTGAATTATAGAACACAATATTTATCACAAATAGAAGTTTGAAAAAATTGGAAATGAACTGTAGCTGTGATCAACAACAGGAAATTCTTGGAAGCCACAAAAACACAAAACATTTTTTAGGTATGTAGTGCATTATGACAGACATTTATTTTCTGATTCTTTTTTTTTTTGCGAGGATTTATTTTCTGATTCAGAATGGTCAAATGCAAAACAAGCAAGTAAAGACTGAACTAATGTTTTTTTTTAATTAACTCGAAAATAATGCATACTGTATGAACATTTGTGCCACTTGGTACCTTAGTCCTCATTGTTCTTTCACGTACACAGATTTGTAGGTTTGATAATTTTTAGGACATCAACTTTCTGGGTGTTATTATGAAGCCACTTGGATAATTGGATGAACAACCAATGCACAATTTTATTGATTTGTGCTTGGTTACTTAGCATAGTAAAATCAGAATTAAATCATCTATGGAAGCCTTCCAGGTCATAGATACAGGTGGTTACTGTGAAGAGAGGATTCACAATCCCATCCCAACGCAACTTTGAGTATAAATAAGTATAATTACGGAAAAGGAACTTCCATAAAGTTTCTAAACTTACAGTTGGTGGTGTTGTCTGCATTGATGGATAATGGCTTTTGGGAATGATCAGGGAATGCCTACCATGGAAAAAGGAAACAACGGTCATCAATTATCAATTAAGAGTTACAGAACATAACATGTACAGATAAGCGAGTTTCCGTACAAATGGCGTTATAACAATCCAGTAAACTTTATAAGCTAAGACAAATAATAGTAACTGTAGGTACAGTGAAAAAACTCTTAAGCAGTCAGGTCAACTATAGGCATGCTCCTAAATCCTTACATGAGAGAAACAATCAATATTCGCCCAAAGAGTTTGACCAGCCCCCCGAAAAAAAAATTGTCAGCCGCTACTTAATTATATCTTTGACAACAAAAGAGATTATATTCAAGTAGTCAAGAGTAATGCAGAGCCACATTCCAACTTCACATACACACCTCTCCATATTGTGTAGTATTCTACACCACCAACTGAAAGACATTCGAGTAAAAGTAGTCTAGGTTTAGATGCACTGAAAGATGTAATACATCAATAACATGTAATTGAATTACAAAGTTCCAAAGAGTGGCACTGGTATTTTAGGACATATTTGAGATGACCCACAAGACTACAGCAGCAAAGGGAGTCATGGAACCCCATATTCTAGCCTCAGCTGTTTTACAAGTAATCTGGTTTATAAAGCACGTACCAAAATCGAGGGGGCAAAGGTGTCAATTACATACCAAAAAAAAAAATCAAGCGATGCCAGACAATCCAAATAGGCTAAACCATAAGGTGCCTTACTCATTAAAAGTTATTGTACAACATCATAATTGAATGTGGAGAAAGCATTGACTTAATCATAACATATATTATCTATGAGAATTCCGGTCTGTCTTAATGCACTGACGAACGATCAAACATTGAGGTCCAGTAATATAGCATTCTTGGTTCACACTGGGCATTATGCATATCATCCTGGCACAATAATGCAACTATGCCGTGACCTATTGAATGCATCAGGAGTATCCAAATAACAACAAAAATACAGACCTAATTATGCCAACCTAGTGCAACACTGCAACAACTCATTCCTCAAAAAAACACTGAAACAACTTTATTGAGCAGGTTGGGAACTTGGGATGATTTTGACAGAAACGGAACTACGGAAACAAAAAACCTATAAACAAGGATCGTGGTCAGGCCAGCATAATAGAATAAATATGGCAAATAAAAAAAAAGACGAAACTACCTTTGCTACTGATGAGCAACGACTCTCATGTGCATTCAAATTCTGTGCAAAACAAACAGAGCAAACAAAGCAACACAAACTTGGCGCACATAAACACCCAAAACCAAATGAAATAATCTCCAACAGAATCGAAATATAATTGAAAATTGCAACAAAATGCTCTATCTGTACGTCATAAAAACTCACGGGTCGCATCACTACAATACTACCAAAGAAACTGAACGAAATCAAGCACAGAAATGAGAAGCGGGTTCACGCCCTTACCCAGCTGTCAGCGGTTTAGCATCCAGGATGCACAAGCACACATCATCCTCGTAGAGCTGCAAAATGCAGCACACAAGAACCAGTTTCGTCAATTTTAACACAGTTCATCATCGATGGACACCTGATCCACGCAGGCATCATCAGGTAAGCAATTCGAAAACCGCTAACGAGGCCGCGAGGGATGGAAGGAAACGGGAAATGGAACAAGCGGAGGAGAACGCGTCACGTGGCGGAGCGAATACGCGCGGCCGAAACAGTGAGGGCGTGTCGTGCGGCGAGGTGCGGTGGCGGTGGGCGGGAGCGTGAGGGTACCTTGAAGGCCGGCGTGTCGCCCGCGACGATGTTGCAGAACACGCAGCGTCCGCCTCCCGAGGGCTTCCCGTCTCCCTCCCCGCTGTCTCCGGAAGCGGCGCAGGGGGAGGCGGAGAGGCCCGCCCCCGCCTCCACCTCCGCCGCGGCTGCAGTCCCGAGGCGCTCGACGCTGGCGAGGCGGGCGGTGGCGGGCGGGTGGAAGTGGGAGAGGAGCACGGCGAGGCGCCGCTCCGGCGCCGGCGGCAGAGAGCCCGACGGCGGCGTCATGACCCTGGGGCGGCGGCGCGGGCGCGGGGTTTGGAGTTCGCGCGCGGTGGCGTGGGAGAGGAAGAGGACAAAAAACGGGGGTGGGAGACGACGAGATGACGGCGGCCGCTGCTTTTTATCCGGAAGCGTGGGGCCTGTGCGGGAGGACTTCCAACAGGTGGGGTATAGAATCTGTTGGACCCACCTGTCAGTATGGCTCCCCTGTCTTCCGCCCGTTGAGAGGGGCGCGGGACCCATGTGTCGGTCAGGTGATGGGCGGGAAGAGGCGGTTGCGCGAAGGCAGGCTTTGGCGGGCGCGCGGGTCCCAGACTTTGGAATGGCCCACCTGTCAGTATTTTTTACTGCTGACGTGGTTTGGGCGTGTGTTCGTTTGACTATTAATTTGACTGACATGTGGGTACCGAATCACGGGGCGACTGGTTTGTTTCTCTTTCTCGCAAGTATGCCCCGCTGTCAGCGAGCAAGGACACCTGGGCCTGGGTCCGCGACCTGGAGTGTGCTGGAGTCCAGGATTGATTTTTTTTTTTTGGACAAATGGACTCCAGGATTTCAGTTGTCTCTCGCCCACACGTCGCGCGTGTTGTCGCCTTGTCGTGGTCTCGCGGGCATGGCATGGTAGCTCGGGACATCCACTCGACGTCTCGACGGTGAAAAGAGATCGGAGTTATTGTGTTTCTACCTTTCTTTATTTTCTTCAAAACTGTTCTTCTCTTAGCCAAACTTTCTTTGTCATTTCATTTGTGAGAGAAGGGATTATTTTTTTTTTTTTTGATCAAGCATACCTGTATTAAAAGATAAGGAAGAGTACAAATACGCATACGGATACAAGTACACTAAACAGGATACAGGACAGCTGTCCCACCAAAAGAGCAAACAGGCCCCCAGAAAAGCTAGAAATTGCAAAAAGGCCCCTGGCCGTCTGCTCCCCACCACCGGCGAGATTCACCACCGCCGACCGACACCAGCGCCAGCAAATCCGACCGCCGCCGCCAACCTGAAGCTGGAAGGAGCACCACCCTCGCCGAAACGAGATCGCACCATCGCTTTGAAGTGAGCCGGAGTAGAATCGCAAGAGCAAAAGGCCCAATCGGCCGGGGCGACGCCCCGTACTCCAACCAGCCGGAGCCGCCGCTCGCCAACGGCAGCAGACGCCGCCGCGGAACCGTCGAGGACGACTCCTCCACCAGCTTGCCGCCGAACCACAGCTTGATCCGCATCCTTGACTCGATCTGGCCGCCCCCTCATCACCTCTCCGGAAGGAAAGGCAACACGAGGACGACGGACTCCTGTACAAGAGCCGGCAACAGCCGACCCCACCTCCACGCACCTGTCGACAGAGCCGGAGCGCCGCTCCGCCGAGGCGAGGACGAGCACGAGAGGACGTTATTCCACCTTGACGCCGCCGCCGCCACCGCCTCGACAACGCCGCCGGGAAACTAACCCTAACCCTAGGGAGGGAGGGACCTAACCTACCAGCCGGCCGGAGCCCATCGGTCTCCCGCACCTCGCTCCGGCCCGAGGGCCGACGGAGGCGGAGGAGACCGACGGGACCGCCGGCGGCGACCGCGACGCCCTTTCTCTCCGCTCTCAACTGTAGATGGACGGGAGGCTTCGAAAGAGGAAAAGAAAGGTAGAGTTGGAGTTGGGGGTGAGAGAAGGGATTATAGGAAAATGTAAACTTGTCAAACTAATATTGAGTTGCCCCACCAACTTGAGGTGGATTAAGAGCATGTTTAGTTTATAGCCGCACATTTTTCTAAATCTAAAATATTGGTTACAAACTTTTCATAACAACACTTGTCGATGATATAAGACCCGGGTATACTCAAGATACAACAAGGCCGAGTGATCCAGCAATGAGGATTCGGTTTGGCCCAAGAAGGCCCGGGTGGCCCGACGGACCTAAAGTCAGTCGGCCCACTCGGCCAGGAGATAAACATCAATCAACTTGTACTACAAGACTGTTTACTATGTAACCGACTAGGTTTAGATCCATGTAACCCTGCACCCCCGACTATATAAGGCGGGCAGGAGACCTACAGAAAACTCTCTCGCAATACATTACACCAGCACAGGACGTAGGGTATTACGTCTTGGCGGCCTGAACATGTATAAACCCTCGTCTCCTGTGTTACCATCGTGTTCTTGATTCTCGTACACCCATAAAATAACTATCGAGGCCCTAAAACCTCGACAGTGGCGCGCCAGGTAGGGGGCTGTACGAGAGTCCACCACGTCGAGCTCGATGGCTGTCGACTCCATCAACAACTTCATCGCCGGCGACCGGATCTGTTTCGGGAGCCTGCACTTCATCGCCGACCGCCGTGGTGAGCTCCATCCCGTCAACTCGGCGGTACTGAAGATCACTCGGCGGCCAGCTCCGACGACTCGGCAAGATCTAGCTCCAGCTAGCCTGGGCCCTAGATCAAGCCACGGCACCCTCCCTGCAAGGAGCTACGCGAACTACTCGCTAGCCGAGTTACGCGCCTGCATAGAGGTAGTCAAGATCGGATCTGCTACACCGAGCTTTGCTCGAGGTCCCGTTCGGTTTCCGTTCAGGCTCAACAACCAGGCCATGATCTGTCAAGATCTGGGTCCTGAGATCTTCGGATCCTTAGCAGATCCGTTACCTGAACAGATCGGATCTTTCGAGGCCGACTCGTTCGGAGACTACCCCGATGAAGCCGTGCTACGCACGCTTCCTTGGGAGAGCACATCTTTGAGCGGTACACCACCGTTCGAGTGCTTCATGGCGTAGATCACTGACGCAGCTGCTGCGGCGGCCGCAGCGGCGGCCGGCAATCAAGCCAACAACGACGCCGCCGGGGCGGAAGAAGAACCCCCGGCCGCTGAAGATTCTGCGCAGCGTAACATCAGGTTGCGCGGTCGGCAAGTCCACGACGACCTCATGCAAGAATACAACGGGCATCAAGTCTTCACTACCCCTCAGGACAACGTGGTTGGCGCCACTACACTCCTAGACCAGGTCGCTCGGCAATGGCCGTAAATCCGGATCCCGCCACGATCACCCCGATGGTGGAGAAGGCCAAGGCGATGACGGCTGCCGCGGCCCAGCAAGCCGCCACCGCGACTAACGCCGCCCTAGCCAGGGAGGACTCGGGAGCCCGAGTCGCGTCGTCCCAGAGTGTCGACAAGACCTATTCTATCTCAGAAGGCCGGTCTCAGACACCGGAAGAAGAGCGACGGCGCCGAGCTCATGATTGGCGTCCGGAGGCGCGCCGCAGCGCCCTAGATCGGCTTGGCCGACCTGAAGACCTCCGCAACAGAGATCGACAGCGGTCGCCCGCCAGGCGTCCCGTGATGGAGCGCCTGACGTTTCCCAGAGGAGACCCCCGTCACGTAACTGCCGGGAACCGGGAGGAGGATCGCAACCATCGGCGCCTGACGTTTCCCAGAGGCGATGCTGAAGTCGAAGCTCCAGAAGCCCCTCGTGGGCGGAATGACCGACGTGGTCACGACGACCGAGACCACCGGCGCCCCAGAGGTGACCGAGATCAACACCGCCAAGACGACCGTCGTCACCGAGATGGTCGTGACGCCAACCGAGGTCGTGACGATCGTGATCACCGAGCTCGCCATGATGATCAAGACAGGCGGTGTCATCGCGACGACCGCTCGCCCACCTACTACTCGGACGACTACGAGGAACCGGTGCCCCAGCCGAGGCGCACCACCCAGGCCAGGGGGCTGCGCTGCCTCGCTGGAGACCTACGTCTCAACGGCACTTGGCCGTCAGGCTTCAAGCCGAGTGCCACTTCCATTGAGAAGTACAACGGCACCACTGACCCCGAAGAGTGGCTAGGCATGTATGCCACTCAGATCTACGCAGCCGGAGGCGACGACAGCGTTCTCGCCAACTATCTCCCGGTGGTTCTCGCTCCGCCAATCAGGAGGTGGCTCACCAATCTGCCGGCGAACAGCTTCCATTCGTGGGACGACCTCTGTGAAGAGATGATCGCCCACTTCAAGCCCACGGCTGACCGCTTGCCGACCGAGTACGATCTGTACCGAGTGAAACAGCGAGAAGGGGAAAACCTGCGGGACTACATTCAGCGCTTCACCCGCAAGAAGAACGAGATCCCCAACATCTCCGACCACGACGTCATTAAGGCGTTCAAGGAAGGATGCTCCAGGAGGGAGCTCGTTGAAAAGCTGGGCCGTAAGCACCCAAAGACTGCAGGCCACATGCTGATGATCGCCAACACCTTCGCCGGAGGTGAAGATTACTGGTCTGAGAACGCCAGGGAGGGTTTCCACCGCCGAGAAGAGCGCCGCCAGAAAAAGTACGACGACCCCGAGTCATCCCGACCTCACGAGTCCTCCCGACCTCGTGAGCGCAAGCGCAAGGGGGACAACCTGGTGGCGGCTGTGGACAGGAACCGGCAAAGACGTCCCCCGAGGACTGATGATTTTGAAGGCCTCCTAGATCAACCCTGCCATTTTCACCCCAACGTCTAGCGCCCACACAAGCTGCGGGATTGCTACCGATACAAGGCTCTCATTGAGTACAGCCAGGGGAAGAAGCCGGAGGAACAACAGAACCCCAAGAGGGATGAAGACAGGGACGGCCAGGGTTCGTACCGAGATCCACTCAAGGTGTTAAGCATCTTCGGCGGAGCGTATGAATCCAGAAGGAAGCAGAAGTTAACTCTCCGGCAAGTCAACACTGTGGTTGAAACACCACGGTACCTCAAATGGTCTGAAGTAAGCATCACCTTCGGCCGCAAGGATCACCCCGATCATATACCCCAGCCTGGGAGGTATCCTTTGATACTATCGCCAATCGTCGGCACCACTCGGCTCTCTAAGGTGATGGTTGATGGAGGCAGCGCCCTCGACATCCTCTTCATCAAGACTCTGGACGACATGAGCATTCCATGTTCAGAGATCCAGACAAGCTATGCGCCGTTCCACGGCATCATACCGGGCCAATCATCTCTGCCACTCGGCCAGATCACTCTGCCGGTCGTGTTCGGAGGGCCCGAGAACTACCGCAAGGAGTTTATCACCTTTCAGGTGGCTGACTTCGAGTCGGCTTACCACGCCATCATCGGCCGACCTGCCCTGGCAAAGTTCATGGCAGTGCCTCACTACATGTACCTGGTCCTCAAGATGCCAGCACCCAACGGAGTTATATCCCTCCGTGGAGACGTCAAGCAGTGCCTTGCACTGGAGTCCGAGTGCCTCGAGCTGGCCGCGTCCGCCGAGGCTAAGCTGGGGGCTGCCCAGATCAAAGAAGCGCGTCCCTTGAAGACCCGGGTTCTGTCCCTTCGAAGAAGTCGGCCAAGTCGGCAATACAGGCAGGACCGGAGACCAAGAAGGTTGGCGTCAACGACGAGGACTCCACCAAGACGGCGGTCATCGGGGCGGCTCTGGACCCCAAATAGGAACTCGCGCTCACCAACTTCCTCAAGGACAACCGCGACATCTTCGCTTGGAAACCGTCTGACATGCCGGGTGTCCCAAGGAGGTTGGGTGAGCACTCTCTTCACGTCGACCCCAACGCCAAGCCGATTCGCCAACACCTTCGCCGCTTCACCCCTGATAAAAAGGAGGCCATTAGGACTGATCTAGCCAAGTTGCTAGCAGCCGGCTTTATCAAAGAGGTCTTCCACCCAGAGTGGTTGGCTAACCCAGTTCTTATAAAAAAGAAATCTGGAGAGTGGCGTATGTGCGTAGATTACACAGACCTGAATAGGTTCTGTCCTAAGGACCCATTCGGGCTTCCTCGCATCGATCAAGTTGTAGACTCCACCGCTGGTTGCAAATTATTAAGTTTCCTTGATTGTTACTCCGGCTATCATCAGATTCCACTTAACGTGGATGATTGCATTAAGACCTCATTTATTACACCCTTCGGGGCTTATTGCTATCTAACTATGCCTTTTGGACTCAAGAACGCAGCAGCAACGTACCAACGGTGTATACAAGGCTGCCTCCAGGATCAGCTCCGCCAACGCAAAGTCGAGGCCTACATAGATGATGTGGTTATCAAGACTCGGGAAGGCGATGATCTCATTGCCGACCTGAAAGACGTCTTTGACGCTCTACGTGAATACGACATGAAGCTGAATCCTGAGAAGTGTGTATTCGGCGTGCCTTCGGGCAAATTGCTCGGATATATACCCACGCACCGGGGTATTGAAGCAAACCCCGAGAAGGTGGAGACAATTCTGAGGATGCCGACTCCTCAGAATATCAAGGACGTGCAGAAACTCTCCGGGTGCATGGCGGCACTCAGCCGCTTCATCTCGCGACTCGGCGAGCGCGGCCTCCCCTTTTTCAAGCTCCTGAAGAAACACGACAAGTTCGTCTGGAACGACGAGGCCAAGCAAGCTTTTGAAGATCTCAAGCAGTACTTAAGTACACCACCGACCCTGGTTCCGCCAGGAGACAACGAGCCCTTGTTGCTGTATGTTGGCGTCACCACTCATGTGGTTAGTGCGGCGCTGGTGGTGGAACGAGAGGAAGAAGGCCATGTCCAGAAAGTACAACGCCCTGTCTACTTCGTCAGCGAAGTCTTGTCGGCCTCCAAAGTCAAGTACTTCCACATCCAGAAGATTATCTACGCCCTACTCATGGCGTCACATAAGTTGATCCACTACTTCCAGTCCCACCCAATCACCATGGTTACATCTTATGGGATTGGAGAAGTGCTCTACAACAGACAGTCTACAGGCAAGGTCTCCAAGTGGGCCATCGAGTTGAGTACTTATGATCTATCCTTCAAGCCACAGACGGCTATCAAAGGCAAGGCTCTTGCCGACTTTGTCGCCGAGTACATAGAGACTCAAATACCGGCTAAGCCCGAGACGTCCGAGTCCTGGACGTTATTCTTCGACGGCTCCTTACAACTCACTGGCGCGGGGGCCGGCATTCTCCTCGTTTCCCCTCAAGGTGATGAGCTCTCCTACGTTCTTCAGCTCCACTTCAAGGCATCAAACAACGCGGCAGAGTACGAAGCGCTGCTTCACGGGTTAAAGATCGCCGAGTCCCTCGGCGTTCGTCAGCTAACTGCCAAAGGTGATTCCATGCTGGTAGTCAGGCAGGTCAATAAGGAATGGGATTGCCTTGATGATACAATGAGGGCCTATCTCCACGAAATTCGCAAGATGGAAGCCTGCTTTGACGGCCTCGCAGTTGTCTACATTCGCCGAGAGTTTAACCACAAAGCCGACTCGTTGGCCAATAAAGGCTCGAGTCGAGACCCAGTTTCTCCAGGGGTTTTTCTCCAGATAGTACATCACCCTTCGGTCACGAAGGAGAAAGCCGAGTTAGCCACTCGCCCGCCGACCGACGCAGGTAGTCCTGAGGAACAGCTTGAGACTATGAACATCGATTTGGCGGCTCTATTAGAACAAGACGACTGGATGGCACCGTTCACCGAGTGGTTGGTTCACGGAAGACTGCCGACAGACACAGCACAAGCCGAGCTGATCCTCAGGAAGAGCGAGCTTTATTTCGTCCTGAAGGACACACTGTACCGTAAAAGCGCCAAGGACATACACATGAAGTGTGTTCCCATCTCCAAGGGCAAAGAATTACTGCAGGACATTCACTCGGGAGTCTGCGGCAATCACGCAGCTGCCAGGACCTTGGTTGCCAAGGCTTATCGGCAAGGTTTCTTCTGGCCCACTGCCAGTCGGGACGCGAAGCACATTGTCAGGACTTGTGAAGGATGTCAGTTTTTCGCTCGGCAAGCTCATGTACCAGCTCAGGAACTGCAGACAATCCCCTTGTCATGGCCATTCGCGGTCTGGGGGCTCGACATGGTCGGCCCTTTCCAGAAGGCTAAAGGAGGTTACACACATTTGTTGGTCATGGTCGACAAGTTTACCAAGTGGATTGAAGCTACTCCGATCAAGGACCAGACGGCGAGCAAGGCAATCGAGTTCGTGCGCAGCGTCATCTTCAGGTTTGGCGTCCCTAATCGCATCATAACGGATAATGGGACCAATTTCAAAGCTGCCGAGTTCCAAGAGTTCTGCGACGACGTCGGCATCAAGGCATGCTACGCCTCACGCTCCCACCCCGAGTCCAACGGGCAGGTTGAGCGGGCCAATGGCATGATTCTTCAAGGTATCAGACCACGCGCCTTTGACCGACTGAAGAAGTATGCGTCTAGGTGGATTGAAGAGTTACCATCCGTGTTATGGGCACTACGCACCACTCCAAGCTCGGCGACCGGCCAAACACCCTTCTTCATGGTCTACGGCGCAGAGGCGGTTCTGCCGACCGAGTTGGATCACGGCGCCCCCAGGATCGAGTTCTTCGATGAAGCTAGAGCAGAAGACCAGCAGTCATTAGCAATTGACATGCTGGAGGAGGAACGGGATCGCGCTTTCTTCAAGTCGGCCAAGTATCAGCAAGCAATGAGGCGATATCACCAGAAACACGTCCATGAACGTTCGTTCCGGGTTGGTGACCTTGTCCTCAAGAAGATATTGACCACCGAGGGACGCCATAAGTTGTCCCCCATATGGGAGGGGCCTTATATCGTAGCTGAAGTCACTTGGCCGGGTGCTTATCGACTAACTACCGAAGATGGTACCCCGCTGCAGAGTTCCTGGAACATCAATCAGCTACGTCGCTTTTTTGCTTAAGTTATTTTGTATACATCATCTGCTCAATAATAATCACCCCCGTTTCGTCATATCTGTGTTAATTCGCCTTTGTCTAGTATGTTATGCTTTGAGTCTCTCTTTAAGCTAACAAGTTGGTGAATTTTTCCCTGTCACGCCAACTCACATCAGGCTCATGCTCACACTCTAACACTGACGGGTTAACGCCTTCTGTTGCTAACACCCTGGGTTAACGAGTCCAGCTGAGTCACAACCGAGTTCGCCGTCCGTGGAGTTCATTTATACTTAATGCTTTAAGAAGGGCAATATTGAACTACACATACGAGGCATTATAACATAATTACTGCCTACATAAAAACAACCTGTTCCAACGTTATATATACACCCTGTTATTTTTACAAAGGTTTTTGCAGACTCGGCATACACACCGAGTTCAAGGATCCACCGACACTTCACAGATCATCGCGATCGCTGTGGCCTTCGTCTCCTCGATGATTCGCCGAGCGGTCGGGCGGTCTCCGGCGAAGCCCGTCTTCAAACGCTCCTCGTCGATCCGAGGATAGTGGGACTTCACCTTGCCCAGCACCACGCCAGCACACATGCGAGCGACGAACTCGCAGTGCTTCTTCATATCCGACGGCACCTTCTCCAGCAACTCGGCCAACGGGCGGTCTCCCCTAAGCTCGGCGGTCGGGTAGATGTACTGCACGATCTCTTACCCGCTGAGCTCGAGCTCCGAGTACTCATCCTGAAGTTTGTTCAGCTCCTCTGCAAAGACAAGAAGCATGTCAGCTATCATCACGTGCAAAGACGTCAGAATCAAAAATACTTACTCTTGTGGTCCTGAATGAGCAAAGTCCGCTGAACAGTCATCTGGGAGAGTTCTTCTTCTTTGGCAGCGAGTTGTTTCTCCAGGGCTTCCGCAAGATTTTGGCTTTCTTTCCATCGGCGCTTCGCTTCAGTATACTTCTTCTTCAGTATGTCGACCTCATCGATGGAAGACTGCCACTCGGCTCGTTTGTTCCTCAAGGTTTGGACGGCGGTCTTCTCAGCATCGATGGCTTTATTCAGCTCCTCAAAATAGGTCTTCTCTTTCTCCTTCTGGGACTCTATTTGAGTTTGAGCTTGGCTGAGCTGATTCTGCATCTCGACAAGTTCGGCCTCTTTAGCTTTGTAAGCTCGGTTCAGCTTGCCGACCTGCTCGTTCAGTGCTTCCGCCCTGGATTTCGCGCGCTCCAAGTCTTCTGAAGTTGAGGGAACTGCAAATTCGTCAGATTATCAAATAACCGACTAGCATAGTCGAGGCTTGGTAAAGCTTTACAATATACTCACCGGCCGTCTTCGTGGTCAAGTCCTTCTCCTGTTGCAGCTGCTGGATGAGCTCGTCTTTCGCCTTTGCCTCGGCCAGTAGAGTCTTCATTTGCTCTTCCATGGCCGCCTGCTTCTCCAGCTGTGTCTTCATGTCACGGATCATTTGGTCCTTCACCTTCAAGTTTTCCTCCGTCACCTGTACAACAACATCATCAGCCTGTCCGTTTGCGATGCACTGAATCTTACAAGTAATATCAGCAAGTTAGGCGTAACTTACACCGAACACAGTATGGAGGGCAGTATGGTGGTGACGGAAGCTTGTCACATTGTTGAATTCTGCCTGCGCTCCATTCAGCAAATGGTCATCTACTTTCTTCAGCAGTCGGCAGAGCTCGGATTCTTCAACAGTTTGCTCTCCTTCCACTCGGGAAGCAGTCTCTTCACTCGGCACTGCAGGAGTTGCAGTTTTCTCCACTTCAGCTGTGGTTGTTTCTGGAACAGTTGTATCTGCAGCTCCAACAGTTGAAGGAGGGATCATTGCAGTCTCCGGTTGCATGTCTCCTTGCGTATTGGCCTCATCGTCACCACGGATCTCTTCTGCAGCACTCTTCTTTTCATGGTCAGCGCCAACTTCATGGTGCATTTCTTCGGCTTCGTCACCGTGTGCTTCTTGGTTACTTTCTCCAGCTCCAGCTAAGTCGGGCAACTCAGCACTTCTCTGCGGGTCCTCCTCTTCGGGTATCTCTTCAGTTCGGCTGGCTGCGCCCTTCCCGTCAGGACCCAAGTCCTCGATGAGCACTTCTCCGCTTATGAGCATCTGATCTGCAGTTTCTTGGATAGGAGCTTCATCTCTTCGTGGACTTGGAGGAGCGTTTTGCTCTGGCTCACCAGTCGGCACTTCAGTACTGGGAGCTCTGCAGTTAAATAGGAGATCAATGAGATTATTCTTCGCAATTATCACTCGATATCATGCTTGTGAAATTCACTTACAGTGTGGAGAGGGTGATGTTGATACGGTCTTCATACGATTTTTCCCTGGGAGCAGGAGCACTCCTTTGGTTATCTTGCTCACCAGAGGTCCCCTCGAGGGCTCGGCCTTCTTGCGTCTTCGCCGGCATCTTCTTACTTCGTGGCGACGGAGATGCAGTAGGGCTTACAGCAAGGGTTGCCCTGCGCGATTCATATACGATTACCCCACCACTCGGGTTCGAGGATGAGGCTCCCCGAGTGGTCGGTCGTCGCACGTCTCTCTTCGTCTTCTTCGGTGGAGGTGGCACAGGCAGGGACCCCTCCACTCGGTCTTCTCCAGCGATTTGCTGAGGAGTCTCTTGACTCTCTCCTTCATCATCACTCGGTATAGCCGCATCAATGGCAGCATCCGTAGAGATGTTTTCCTCTTCACTTGAGTCGATGTCCATGATGTCTTTTGTCCCTTTCTTCTTGGGAGCAGCTTTGACATGTATGGGATCGCTGGGTCCATCCGAGCGAAATTCAATCTCCAAAGCCTGCACGAAATTCACATCCCAGGATACATTATGATATAAGCACAATGAGTTATAGTGATATTGACTTCAGGTAAGAATACTTACAGGTGGAGGAAGATTCTTGATGTGATAACCAGTGATGGGTGGCACCTCCACCTCAGCTCCAACAGCGAAGAACTCCCTCACTCGGTTTTCAATGATGGAGGCCGTGTCTCCAGGGATATTCTCATTGCTGGGATCGTGTTTGCCGCGCCACTTCCACGCTGGTTCAGCTCTATCCTTCAGAGGCTGGAATTTTCTGCCACAGAATGTAACAGCAATGCTCGGACCAGTGAGTGCATCGTGTTCTTCATTATCCTTCAAATCGTCAATCATCGCAAGCAGATCTGTCACTTCAGACTTCTCGGCAGCTGTTAAGGGCTTTCTCCAAGTATCTCGCTGCACAGGAGCTACACTTTTGAAGGCCGGCAGACTCGGTGAATGGTTTTTCACATAAAACCAACCGAAGTGCCACCCTTTGAGTGTTGTTGGGAATGGCAGATCAAAGTAGATCTTCTTGTTCCTCAATTGGAATCCACAACCTCCAACAATAGCAGGGTTGACATTTGACTTCATCTTCAAAATGAATAAGTGGCGGAATAGATTGAAATGTGGACGGATACCCAGGAAGATCTCACAGAGGGTGATGAAGACGGCGACGTGCAAGATCGAGTTCGGGTTCAAGTTGTGCAATTCCACACCATAGAAATGCAAGATGCTCCGGAAGAAAGCATGTGCTGGCAACCGTAACCCGCGGCGCACGAACGCATCGAAAATGACGATCTCATTGGGGAAAGGAGTGGGAAATTGCTCACCGGCCGCAGGGCGCCACCCAATCACTTCGCGATCCGGTAGCAATCCTGCGTCGGTCAGCTCTTGGCACTTCTGTTCTGTCATGATTGACTCTGGCCAGCGATTATCTTCATCGGCGGGCGGCGGCGAACTCGTCTTCTGTTTCCGTGAGGCGGCCCTCTTTTTTCCGGCCATGGCTTCAACGGCGGCTCTTCAACGGCGGCTTCGACACTTCAACGGTGGCTTCGAATCTTCAACAGCGGCTTCGGTATCTTCAACAGCGGCTTCAACTCCTTCACCGGCGGTGCGATCTTGTGGATGGCGGCGCAATCTCTTTGATGGTGGCGCGATTGGTGGATTGGAGTTTGCTGGTTTGGCGGTTTCGAGTTCTCCGGATTGGATCTTGATGGATTGGAAGGGGAATGGAATGCGAACTGTCGCAAGTGTGTTGAGGAAGATAGTGATGCAGTGACTTAAAGGAGCGGGAAATTTTGTGACCGGTTCAGATCTGTTGACCTAACTTGGACGGTCCGGATTTTCTGCCTGTTATAACGTGTTCATTTCGGCATTTTCTCTTCAGCAACTACCGAATTCAGTCGGCTGGCTGTTTTTCGAGGCTGTAATCACTCGGCTATTTTCTGGGTGCCTTCAGAATCATCAACGACACACAGAAGTGGTTTTTATTCTTCACCTGATGGTACATGACAAGTGGATACAAGATTACAGCATGAAAGACATTCCACAAAGTTGATACAAGGTGCTTGGTGGTTCTCTTCAAGATCTTCATCTTTCATTCCCTTCTTGGTGGATCTTGACGAGTGCGGCTTCGGGTACGACTTGCAACCGGACGATTGATGGGCTGCCATGGAGGCAGACCATTGGGCAGATAGCGACGGCGAGGATTTCCAGTGGCTTCATCTCCAGATGAGACATCAATATATTCAGGCAGAGATGGATCGTATGGACCTGGAGGTGGCGGAACAATATTGAGAGGAGGTATTATTGGAGCTTCAACGATGGCTAAGTTCTCAAGGTTTGGCATGGCTACATTTGGTGGTTGTGGTTCAGCTAGAGGCTGATTGTTGGAACTGGAGGCACCTTTCTTTTTCGAGTTGTTGGTGTTCTTCATCTTCAGGTTACTTCGATGGATACTTGGGGCTGTGGTAGCAGCTTATTTATAGCAAAGCCATGCCTGTTTTTGATAAGGATGCTGCGGTGGAAAGGCAGAAGAGGACGATTCCAGGCAGTGTTCTGCGCATTATTGGTTTTTACTGCATACTCGTGACTTAGTTTGAACAGCACACATGTGACCAGCATAGTAACTTTTGGCAGCATTTTGATGGCATTCAGTTCACTCGGCATATTCTGAGTTTGGTATATCTTCTTCTCAGCTTCTTTGGAGTCTATGAACAATTCTACATCTTCTTCATAGACTCGGGGGGCTACATCCATAGGATGCACTAGACGTGCACCCTATGTTTCTTCACTCGGACAGTCGGCGGTCGGAATTTCAGACTTATTATCTTCAGCTACTCTTTGAGCCTACAAACAACTCTACGACTTCTTCATAGACTCGGGGGCTAGCCCACGTGGGCTCACTTGCGTGAGCCCATGTCGCGCTTCATTCAGTCATGCGAGCAAGTATTACTTTGCAAGCTCTTCATTCAACTTCAGTGGATGTCTTCATGTGCAAGATTCTTCAGCTTCTATTAGAGTCTATGAACAACTCTACGACTTCTTCACAGACTCGGGGGCTACATCCATAGGATGCACTAGACGTGCACCCTATGCTTCTCCACTCGGCCGGTCAGTGGCTATATTCTTCGGGCTATAATGGCATAAGATCTTTACTCGGACGTTGAAGGCCTACGGGAGGTTTTTTCCAGAATTGAACTCGCTCTTTGAGTTGGTTTTCTGAACTACAGTGAAGAGCGAGGCGGTCGTCACAACCTACGAGCTGTCATCATCCTGGGCACAAGTTGCTGGATGGGCTTAGATTCCGGCCGAGTGAAAGCTCGGTTCGAGACTCGCAACTCACTTCTGGTTTTTAACAGCTGTAGTGCACCAGTTGTGGGGAGTTCCCATAACTCCCATGGAGTTCCACTTACGGTTATAGATTTTGTCTATATGCCAGGCTCTTTTAGACCTTCTGCCTAATCCTTTGGATTACTCAGAAGCTCGGGGGCTGCACCTTATAGGTGTGTTTTAAAAAAATCCTGCTAGTAAGCATACTTTTTAAAGTCTTGGTCAACTTCGAGTTGAATGCTACTGACAGGTAGGACACGCTTTATGAGCCCAGCCTTTGTTCCCGACGTCAGTCGGCATTGGGTGTTCCTTCATCTTCATGCCTAATTCTAGGCCTTGCTGATCTTGGTATCCCCAGTTTTCAGTTTCTTCATACGGTTTACTTCAGTAACTATTACTCTTTGGAGTTCTTTTTTATTGACCAGCTATGCTGAGAATTATTGTACATGGAGTCGGAACCAGTCGGAAGTCTTCAAGATCAATCAAAAAGAACTCGAGGGCTACTGTCGATGATATGAGACCCGGGTATACTCAAGATACAACAAGGCCGAGTGATCCAGTAATGGGGATTCGGTTTGGCCCAAGAAGGCCCGGGTGGCCCGACGGACCTAAAGTCAGTCGGCCCACTCGGCCAGGAGATAAACATCAATCAACTTGTACTACAAGACTGTTTACTATGTAACCGACTAGGTTTAGATCCATGTAACCCTGCACCCCCGACTATATAAGGCGGGCAGGAGACCTACAGAAAACTCTCTCGCAATACATTACACCAGCACAGGACGTAGGGTATTACGCCTTTGGCGGCCTGAACCTGTATAAACCCTCGTCTCCTGTGTTACCATCGTGTTCTTGATTCTCGTACACCCATAAAATAACTATCGAGGCCCTAAAACCTCGACAACACTTGAATGCTATTTTGCTCTTTGTTGTCTTCTTATTGGCACAAATATGATAAAACATGCTCAAATTTTATATGGACACTTATTCCTAAACATGTTTAAAGCCAATGTACAAGTGAAACCCACACGAACGACAAAGACCCATGTAGGAGTAGGAAGTTATGTCCTCTTTGAAAGAGTTAGCAGTTTTTGATTTCTGAAGTAGTATCTCTCGGAACTAGTTTTAGCTTTCTTGTCTCTAGTTCTGCTTCAAGAAACTGAAACTATTTGTTTGAGATTCTCTATTTTCTTGTGAGAAACTGAAATTAGAAACTCTATGCAATACATCTTTAATCTCATGTTCCTTATATCAATATAAACCGGGCCCTTTACCGTTTCTTTTTTTTTTTGAACCTCTCATACTGGGTACAACTGTAGCATCTGTTCATGTCCGCTACTCATACATCAAAACATCGACTAATGGCCCTTTACCGTTTCTCCATAACGGTAGGAGCTTCCAAAGTTGTACAGAATTGGGTCAATATAAAGGAACGAGTAACTAGACTACATTTTCTCTTTATGATTATTAAAGAATTGTTTATGAGGTAGTAGTATACATAAAGGCAAGGAAACAACAGTTATAGCCTAAAGGAAAATAAGATTTTTTTCGCTATGGAAAAATAAGAAAAGTTGCTAATACTCCTTCGAAAACTTCTGATTATTATCTTCTAATAGCAAGTTACGATTATTATCTTCTAATAGCAAGTTACGATTCGAGGCCTCTCTAGCTCTAGGACTGTAGAACCTGCAGTCCAATGAGCTCCTTCGAAAACTTTGTACGATCTCCTCCCGAACCCTCTAGGTGCTACAGTTGAGCGGGAGTGAGGAAAGGCGAGTTCGTGTCGCCGCCGGCGGATCCGCTCGGCTTGCTCGCCTCCGGCGGCCCTTGGGGCGTCGGGAGGCGGGGAGGACCGCGGATCTGCCGGCTGGTGGAGTAGTTTCTAGCCTTAGGTCTAGTTTTTCTTTCCTAGTTCGCATCGGCGTGGCGGTGGCGGTGATGCGGCTGTGGAATAAGTTCTCTCGAGCTCTCCCCCGCCTCGACGACGCTCTGCTCCAGCGCCGGCGACGAGCTCGTGGAGTAGTGGTCCTCCGTGGGGGGATTTGTACAGGAGTCAGGTGCTGGTCTTCTTTCGTCCTCGTGTTCGTCGCGGTGGCGAGAGGGCTGGCCGTCCAAGTCAAGGATGCAGAGGAAGCTGGGGCTTGCTGGTGCGATGAAGGATGGAACGGCCTCAGGCTCTCCGCGACGGAGGTTATCGTCGGCGGCGAGCGGAGGTTCGTGCCGGATGGAGCTTGGGGTGAGACCCCGGCCGATTGGGCTACATGCTATGGCGATTCTCTCGATGGCGGCTCAGTTCTAAGCCTTAGGGCGATGGAGCTCTCTCCGGTGACGGGGTTGTTGGTGGCGGCCGATTCTCTTGGCGCCGGTGTTTGCTGGCGATGGTGGGTGTCGGCGCCGACGATGAGCAAAGGGGTCCAGGGGCCTTTGTGTAATTTTTGTTTTGTCTATGGGCCTTGTTGCTATTTGGTGGGACAGCTGCCCTTTGTATTCTGGTACAATGTACCTGTATTTGTACTCCTTGGTTAACTTTTAATACAGGTATATTTCCTCAAAAAGAAAACTTTGTACGAAAGCGCTCCAAAATGGGAGAATTATCGAAACAAAAGATTTGTGAAACCATTAACCTCACGGGTCACGGCCAGCCCCCATCAGTTCGCGCCCCCGCGGTCGTTCGAACGAGGATGCCACCGCCTCCCCTCCCCACCCCTGCGACGGCAGCAGCCGCGCCGACTCCGCGGCCGGCGTGGAACACGAACCGCAACCTGGTGGTGACCCACCCGCTGCTCTCCCTCCTCGAGTCATGCGCCTCCTTCCGCCGCCTCCTCCAGCTTCAAGCGCTGCTCACCGTCTCGGGCCTCGCCGCGCACCGCTTCCCGGCCTCCCGCCTCCTCGCCTTCTGCGCTCTCTCCGACCCGCCGCGCCTCGCCCACGCCGAGGTGCTCCTCGCCCGCGCCGCCGCCCCGCCGGGGCCCAATGCCTACATGCTCGCCACCATGATGCGCGCCTACCTCCGCGCGGGCCTCCCTCGCCGCGCGCTCGCGCTCTTCCGCCGCGTCCTCCGCGACCGCCTCCCCGCGGACGCGCGCACCCTCGTCTTCGCGATCAAGGCCGCCGCCGCCGCACCTTCTCCCGGCGGGGCCGTCCACTGCGTCGCCCTCAAGCGAGGGTTCCTTCGCCAGAGCGTGCTAGTCGGGAACGCGCTGGTGCATATGTACGCCAGCGACGCGCAACTGCGCCACGCGCGGAAGGTGTTCGACGAAATGGCTGAGAGGGACGTGGTCTCTTGGACGACGCTGGTGGACGCGTACGCGTGCGGTGGCCTCCCCGACGAGGCGTCGCGGGTGTTCTGCAGGATGGTGGTGGCTGAGGGCGTGCGGCCCAATGGGGTCACGCTGGTCGCCGCGGCCTCCGCAGTTGGCCAGATGGGGCTGCTGAGGTTGGGGAGGACGGTGCGTCGGTGTGTTGCTGACAGTGGTGTCAAGGAGACAGTTAATTTGGATAATGCGCTAGTGGATATGTTTGGGAAGTGTGGCTGTGTGGTCTCTGCAAAGGAGGTTTTCGACGGGATGGCAGTGAAGGATGTGTACTCGTGGACAAGCATGGTCGGTGCCTATGCCAGGTGTGGTGATCTGGAGATTGCAGCACGGATGTTCGAGGATATGCCTACGAGGAACGTGGTTTCCTGGAGTTGCATGATTGCTGGTTACTCACAGGCAAATCAACCGGAGGAAGCGGTGAGGATGTTTGATGACATGATTGCTGCAGGTGTGGAGCCGATTGATGCTACTCTTGTGAGTGTTCTGTCAGCATGTGCTCAATTGGGTTGCTTGGATCTTGGGAGGAGGATATATGACAAATACATTGTCAGTAACAAGGTTAGGCTTACAGTGAACTTAGGCAATGCATTCATCGATATGTTTGCGAAATGCGGAGATGTTGGTGGAGCAGCTAGATTATTTGGCGACATGGAAGAGAGGAATTTAGTAAGTTGGAACTCGATGATCACGGCCCTTGCTGCGCATGGTCAGTCTGAAGAAGCTCTTCATATCTTTCAACAGTTCAAAGGTACTGGTATTGTGCCTGATGAGATCACATACACTGGGGTACTTTCTGCTTGCAGTCATAGTGGGCTAGTTCCAGAAGGCCGGCGCCATTTCAAAGAAATGAAGAAGGTTTATGGGATTGAGCCCAGGGCTGAACATTATGCATGCATGATTGACCTTTTGGGTAAAGTTGGGCTTCTTGACGAGGCTTTTGAAGTTGCAAGGAGTATGCCAAAGGGAGCTGATGAGGCAGGTTGGGGTGCTCTTTTAAATGCATGCAGGATGCATGGTAATATAGAAATTGCCGAATGTGCTGCAGATAAGCTTGTGGGGCTGGATCCTTCAGACAGTGGAATCTATGTACTTATGAGCCAAATATATGCAAGTAAAAGCAAATGGGACCAGGTAAGGATGCTAAGGACGATTATGAGAGATAGAGGTGTAAAGAAGAATCCTGGCCACAGTTCCATCGAAGTGGATGGAAAATTTCAGGAGTTTTTAGCGGCAGATGATTCACATGTTCGCTCAGAAGATATATATGCTGCATTGAAGAATATTTACCTTCATTTAAAATCAGAAGGTTATATTCCTCTTTCTTGACTTGACTACTGGAAATTCTTGTCCTAAGTTCATGCATCTCATAGTGGATTTGGCTGTAGCATGGAAGTGAGAAGTTAGCAGCAGACAGGATTTTATACATACTAAAGGCTCGGCTTACTGATGAACATATTCTCTTTGACGTCCTACTGTTTTGCATTTGGTTCATGCATCGTGGCCCAAAAGTCAGACGAACTCTTACTGTTAAACAATATAGAGTATATGGGCAGAGAAATAAGAATAGTCCATGCCTGACGGAGAATCATGGTACTGTTACATAACAATCTCGATTTTTGTCAGACACTCAGACTTGTGCCATGTGGAACAGATTATAGTGTTTTCAGTGAACTTGATACAAACCTGACTTTTCATTGCAATCGGTCAACAAACTGTAAGTCCTTAAAACTTCGCTTATATGTTTTTATCATTTAGGAGTTAAATATTTTAATTTTCTTGCAATTAGTGAACAGGAGTGAATGACAAGATCTGGAACTTTTCTTCGGTGGAGTGTCTCACAAGGCCTTTCTATAGGAGATTCAGGTACACCACATCATTTAGTAACTAAAGTGGTTATTATGAAGTATAGAACCAATACATGTTTTTTCTCTGCTTTTCTTATAGCATATAAATGCGGTTATGGGAAGTAAAAAATGTGTATGCTATGCTAGCAACTACTAGAGTAGCACAATACAAGAAATGCTAGTGCCCTGAAAGCATGCCTTCATAATAACTTACGAGAATTTAATTTCTTCCATAGTACTCTTGTACATGTGAGCGAATTATTCAAAATTGAGAATCAATTTGCTCTGACCGTAACAGTGATATATACATCGAAACCGTATGTTCCTTTTACTTGCCTCCCAGCCTATACATGCAACAAGGAAATTATAGATTTCTCTTAGAATAGCAGAAAAAAACTATCACACAAATTTGCCTCTTACATTTAGACAATAAACTTTGGCTCTTGAATATGGCCTAACTCATTGTAGCTGGATTTGAGCACCCGTATCCACCTACTAGTATTCGCTTTAAAAGTGGTGGACTCGTGTTCCTGGCACTTTTTCAATGCCATACTTCTGGACTAGCTTGTAGCACCTTAACAGACTATTTGATGCTATCATAATCACTATAACTCTTCACATGGATCAACATAGTCTTGCTTTGACCATAAGAGCATTAAATAACTTTGTTATCCTTTTGAAGCATAGTAGTAGTTAGTCATGCTTGAGTAAATTCTCCCCAGACTATAAATGTATAACTAATAAGTTGTCCCCTCTGTGCTAGTATCTGGAGTAGATTGTACAACTACTCGAAGGCCAATCGAAATTCATACTGCTCTGGATGGGCAACAGAAAGTACCACCTAACTTTCTTGGCAACCAGAGGGCTAATATGGTATAAAGGCCAACCTAATTGAATGCCAACTTTGCACGATTTATACCCATTTGGCACTTTGTGGAACCACAGACCACAGAACACGTCCCATAGACATGTCAACGGTTTAGAGGTGCAATTACATGTCACTGTGCTCATTTCAATTCAGCACATTCTTACTGGTGTCGCCATCTAGTTCACGAACCATCTTCTGTTATGTAACAGGGGGCATGTCAGGTGAAATTGATCACTTTTCTGAAAACGGTGCAGATTAAATATATCATTTTTCAGAAGTTTGCAAAAAAGATTTTTTTTTTGTCATGCATAGCAATGCTTTGGTGTATAGCCACATAATAATTTAAGAAAAATCGCTAAGGCGCAAAAAGCGCTGAACAGTAAATCAACTTGGTGTTGTATTTTTGCCTATTTATCTCTCAAACAGGGAAAAGGTTCTGTTAGCATCATCTGAGAGGTAAAATATTCTGTCCTTCCAGGGAGAAGGAGATAAAAGGTGCGTTCGGCGCATGGGGTCAAAATGTCCTGCGACGAAGAACAGAGCAGATCCTGTTCTCTGGCAAATAGGAGTAACAAAATATCAGGGCACATGCTGAAGGCTGAAACCTTCTGATAGGCAGCAAGCAAAGCTGACGGGGAAATTCGACTGGATTCATCGCGTGGGGAACTGCGTTTGGTGTTATCTGGTGGTAGAGATCAGCATAGGGAGGTGTTTCTGCAACCTGCTTCCTGTTGTAGGAGGAGCTGTCTGTGGTAGCTTTACCTGCACACACTTGCATGTTGCATCATCCATGGCCATGATCCCCCACACATTACCTAGGATCCTTCGCCTTGTACAACCAGAGCCCCCACTCTCCAGACCCTGTAGCACTCAGGTCATTATTCACTCCAGTCAGTGCTTAACCCCATGTGTTTTGGGGATAGGAGACATGGGTAGGGAATAGAAGTAGAATGTGAGTGTGCAACCATGCAAGCAAGGAGAGTTGGTGCGCGTCATTCATGCACCTAAATCTACCGCCTCAAAATTTCAAAAAGAAAAAAGATTAATAACAACTACCGCATGAACAGTTTACTCCATTTTTTGAGTGATGGCAGTCAAAGCCTTTATAGTTGAACCTGCCGATGGGCGAAGGCGGAAGCAAACCACCAGCCTTCTTCAATGACGGAAGCGAAGGCATGCAGAAGGACGACACATTCACTGTCTGATTGCCTCAGTTTCATTGAAGCTACCAGTGCAGCAGGTAGCTCCTGCACACTGCTACAGTGAGTGTACTGACGCATATCACCATTACTATTGCTTAACTGACAGATTAATACATTTATAGTTTTACTTGCAACCAGCCTCACCATTTTATGTAAGGCACCATAATTAATTGACAAAGACATCCCCCAAGGTACTTACTGCTAACCCATGCACTACTCAACTAGGGTTTCTTTCTACAATCATTTTCTACTGCTGCCGAGGACGCGGTGCCGGTGCGCCTAGTGGAGAAGGCTCAGGGTCTCCAGTGGCTTGGCGGCGTCGATCCTGCGATGAGCCGGCGCCACTGGCTGCGGTGACGTCGACGCCGGCACCATCTGCTGCACGAACTTGCAGTTGGGGCAGGAGGGGGAGGACTTGCAGAGCATGACGAGGAGGTGGCAGTTGGCGCACGGCACGGCTACCATGCTGCCTCCGGAGGTCACGGCGGCGCCCGACCTCTTCGGCTCGTCCTCGCCGGGAGCAGTGGTGCTGATGTCGGCAGCGGCGGCCGTCGACATGTTGAGGTCCAGGTTCACGCTCTGCTCCCTGGGCCTGGTCCAGCTCTTCTTCAGGGTCTTCCTGTTCAGGTAATACATCCTTCCTGACTGAATACCCAAAAGAACATGGCATCGATCAAAAGGCATCACAAACAATGATAAAGCAATAATGACAACCAGGATCATTCATTCATTCATTATTTGCAAGTGGTGTGCAATGAAAAGATTGTGTGCAGTGACACTCATGTGGTCATGCACGTTGCATGCTTTGCCAACAACGGCCGTTGTGTGCAGTTGTCTAGCTACTTGCAACTGTGAATGATAGAAACTTGTGTGCAAATACTGGAAACTGCAAACAACATGGGCATCATGTTCAGATAGAGAGAGACAGAGAGAGAGGGAGGGAACGAGGGAAGGGACTCACTTGCAGGTCGAGGCACTGCTCCCAGTCCAGGGGCAGGGGGTCGTTGATGAGCTGGAGCTCGAGGCTGCCGTGCGGCTCCTCCTCCCAGGCGTAGAACTGCTTTCTCTTCTTCCTGGAGCTGCCGTCCGACTCGGACGACGAGCTCCTGGCGGGGGCGAAAGTCGGTGGCCACGTCGGCCCGAGCGAGAGCTCCGGCTGCACCTCCATCCTCTTCCTCAGGCTCCCGCCCTGGTGAAACTTCTTCACCCTCAGGAACTCGGTGGTCATCGACGGTCTTGGCTGGCTGGACGCTGGTGACACCACCACCGCTCTATTTATAAGCTGTCCTAGGGACTATGGTGGTGGCAGGAGGAAGGAGGAGGAGAAAGATGGCTTAGCGATCGGCTCTTCTTCGTTTCGATTGATGGGGTCATGCAGGAGGGCGTGGACACTTAAGAAGGGGGAGGGGGAGGGGGTGTTCTTAAATGGCCTTCATCCAACCCCTCCGCATTAAGGAGAGGGCAGGCCGGGCATTGAAGATGACAAGTAGAGTGACCTTAAATGAATCAAATCCCCTCCACCTCCTCCCCATTTAAGGCGGCCTCGACTGTACACGTCATAATGCCACAGCAGCAGGAGAGCCACCACAAAATCTACTGCTGGTACTGCTAGCCTTTGCCCTTGCGTTGCTTGCCTTGTAAGCCTGGGGGAGGATCTGGAGCAAGATCAGCAGCAGCAGCTGTGACTCTGGTGATGTTGGTGGTTCAGCTGGTCAGAGGTTGGCAGGTGCTAGGTGCTGTAAGTAACTCTACTCTAATGAGGTGATCTTCAGAGTGAAATTAGCACCCGGGCCTTCCCTGCAACCTGTACATGGGCGAATTCGAATCCTTAAATCAAAACATACCCTAGTGCTAGTATTTTGCTTGCTCATAGTACTCGATACACTACCAATTCAACACATAGTACTCTACTTGAAAGCTTATGACCATCTCTGCTTACCATCAATTGCAACCTTTCCATTGCCTGTGGGTGGTAATGGTGAGCGGTTGGCTGCCTTGTCACTCATTCATTCTGGCCAACGCAATCTCTGTGAGGCAGGAAACAACAGTGCACAGATAGTGCAACTTCTGTCCAATGGGGAAACCGGTGGTGCACGTCGGTTCGGTTGCAGCTCAGCTGCCACGGCCATCACTTATCTATTGCTGCTGCAATAGTGCTCTCTCCGCTCCCTGCTGATATCCATCCGACCCGCACAGGCCTGCCGGGGTTAATAGCCCGCTGGCGTGTGAGCTTGTACAAGATGCTACTACTACCACGACGAGCAGCGGCTCACCAGCTCGATTCATGGCGATGGACACCAGAGTGAAACCTACAAGGCAGAGGCAGAGACGGTCCGTCTCCGTGTCATGGTATTAATTCTCTCTCGTACTACCATCTGACCATCATACTTCTATACCTACACCATTAACTTCGCCGTAATCATGAACTGCCTCTTGTGGTTGGGCATTCATGGCATTTGCACCCCCAACTCTAATCCTCATAAAGAAGAAGCAGGAGAGTGCTGGTGGTGCAGAAATGAAATAAAAATAATTAAATAAAAACGGAAGCCTCACCACTCATGCAGTAAATAGGCCAAGGCATGAGGAAGGAACGAATAAATAAGGCTTTGTTGGGCCTTCTTCGCCTCTACTGCTCACCAGCGCCAACCACGACAATAAATTAAGGCGCCTCTCTCTTTGGTTGTTGGGCGCATTGCATGCATGGATCCATTCAAGTTTTTGGTGCTTGATCTTTCGCTACTAATTCTTCTTCCACGAGCATTTGACGTTGTCTGTTCGTCTAAGATGGTGAATTAAGTGGAGGATAGAATGCGTTGTGCGTGCGTAATTAAGTTCTTGATCAGCATGAGCTACCGGTGATGATAACTGAGAATTAATGCATATCACGTGAGGGAAACATCTTCCGATAGGAGTAGGCCCCTAATTTGACTTTTTTCTTTGGGACAAGCCCCTAATTTGACTTGGTAACTGTTATTTGTACATCCTGTAAACATGAGTATCTTGCTTGAAAATTCTTACACTTGTTTGAGGATCGTTGTTCCTTGGCATGAAGTTGAATTGATCACTGCCAACATCCAAACTCCTGAATGTATACATTTCTACTTTGTAGACCATACTAATGTGGCCTTTAGGTGCATATGTTTCTTTCTCTATCTCTTTTATGGATAAGATTGGTTACAAATTATATATAATGCTATCATACTTGAGATTATGCAACTAAATATTTGGAAATTCATCCTGATCTTGGCTTTCTCAACCTGTTAAATTCATAAGGCTCTTAAACAAGATAATATGCACAAAAACAATTGCCATGACAAAACACTTAATGTCATATAATTAATGAAGTATGTGCCCACATACCGCATCCATGCATTTTGAAGGACGCAGGTTTTCAAGACCTATGGGAATAGCATTTAGGAAAATAATTTTGTTGATATTGCCCTTCCCTGTTGATCGAGTGCTGAAGATGCACTTGCATATTGTATTTATTTCAGGTTATATATATGGATGAACCCATCACTTGTGTGCTTCTCAGGTCAAGGGTGCACGGCGTCTATTATGTCTGGGCAGTTGGCTAGCCGTGCACCAGTTATTTGCAAATTAATCATGCCTAAGCTACCATGAGATCGTTTGAACCACATAATTAAGGTATGTCCACAGATCATTTGAACGGTTTCAAGATTAAATTTCCTTGACTGTGTATATATGTACCGCCCTAGGTTGCTTCATGAGATGCTGGTGGCCTGTTTATCCTCATGGTGAATCTATTGCTGTGATACTGCTCTTTTAGTCCTGTGATATTGTGGTGCTAAAACCTTCACATAGTTTGTACGACATAGCATTTATATGTCTTGATGATCATATTTCCCTTTTTAGTACCAGGATAGTTTAATTTGGCTTGTTAGAACTTATTACCTCATAATATTTCATAATAGTGTAAACACCACCCTACACAGGTCAGCTAGTTTCGACATCCAAATTGCTTTTGGACACTATTTGATCAATGAATTAGTATATATACGTACTGAACAATGTTGGTGCTATACTTTTGAGCAAATTTACAATCTTTTCATTCATGTGCTATTTTTCTGTCTGCTTACCTAGTGGTTTAGTGACAAGATGTTGCCTTCGATGGACGTAAGATTACGCTCAATTTGTGTCCCTGCTATACAAGTCTTTAATACTACTTTCTGTTTCGACCGACTAAACCACACTCTTATTAGCATAAAAGATTTGTATTTACACTGCATACTTTTGTTCCTGTGAAACGTAACCAAGAGCTTTCTCTCAAGTCATGTTCATGACAGCAACCTGCCGGTGCCCTTAACTATAAACCAGCAGCAAAATCTATTTCCCGGGGCTTGGTTTTCGTTCTCATCCAGGTGATCTGATGGATCTAACTCACGTTGGTCTAGAAATAAATTGGCCATGCTTGGCCATGGTCCCTGCTCCCGGCCGGCCGTGCGCTTGATGAGTTCGCTCCGCCATTCAAAGAGCCTGCCTATGTTGTTGGAGCATTGGATGGGCCGGCCCCATTCCGGGCAATGAATGGGCGAAAGGATGGATGGATGGGTACTTGCCGCTTGACGTGACGCGAGAGAGAGAGAGAGAGAGAGAGAGAGAGAGAGAGAGAGAGAGAGAGAGAGAGAGAAGAGAGAGAGAAGACGAAGAGAGAGAGAGAGAGAGCTCTCGTTTGACAGGACGCGGCATGTGGGTTTCCTGGCGGGGAAGCTTCGCAGCCTGTCTGCCGTGGACGGAATGGATCGATCCAGTGGCGTCGACCGGCAGGCCACCTCTTCTGTCTGTCATCGTGCCTTGGATTGTGTAAACTGGGACTGCAATCTTGCTCTCGGATTTGAGAAGGTTTTAATTTGCTGCTTGTTGTCCAGGTACGAACTGTTCGAAATTAGTACTAGTATAAAGAGATGAGCTTTTTAAGACTTGTGTTACTTCTCAGTGTCGGTAGGGATACGTCCCCAGGGCCCAGGACATACTGACAATGACTTTGCTCTGTGTTGATTGATTACCTACTGCTGCAGATTTGGTTCCATGACCAGAACAGGCATGCCGCCGGGCGGTCCGCGCAAGCAACTGACGACCTTCACTGGTCAAGACTCGAGAGCACCATTTGGGCAGACCTACTACGTATTAATACGTTCACTATTAACATCTCTACGACGCAAGGAACAAGACATGCATGCCACTATTGGAACTTGAATGATGTAATTTAATAAGCATTTGTATCTGTAATCGCAATGCATGTGCATCTCGAACCGTCAGTGTCGCTCAGCACTTCGGATCTCCAGGGGTTCTATATGAGCAGGGGACTGAATCAGCACTTGCTGATTACTCCAAATCGCCAAATCGGCACGTTGCTTGATGGCACCAAAGGGTTGTAGTTTTGTAAGGTTGGAGTACTTTTCTTTCGAAAAAAAAAGTTATACTACTCCAAATTCAAGTGCACAATGAACTAATCCATCAGAACTTCTCGAGGTAGTGTGGGAGAATGTGTGAAATATGCTTGGGCGCTCCGACGAACTATCTGTGCAAGGCCTAAATATTCATACACACACCATACGCTTGGATGGAGCTTGGTTGCAAGAATTAATGGAATTCTTTCGGAAAGTTGAAAACACAGTAGATTCTATTTATGCATTAATGACATAGACATTATAATCCTTTTTTTATTCTTATTTTTTATTGGGGCTGTATGTGGCATCATGCATGGACCTGGAATGGGTGCATACTAATTACTAATGTTGAATCAGCTTGGACTAAATCATTTATTGATATTCTTGCTAATAAGGACTGCACAGAGCTTGTAAAAGAGACATGTCAGCATTCAAGTAGTTGATGCCACCGGTCACGTCTGTTTGGAAACATAACATCCTATACATTATGATTAGGATCTTCTTTTTTTTTTTTAGAACATTATGATTAGGATCTAATGTCATAATCATTAGGACAAGGATCGCATGCCGTTGAACTCTCTCAATCAGCTAAACACTTGCATACTTCTCCGCACAAGTAATTGTCAAGCCATATTAATCTGGCACAAGCCCCTTCTAGCTAGTCGATTTTTTTTTTTAGATAATGGAAGATTGCATTAATCCCGGTCTTGGCCTTCGAAGAAGCTACAGCCACAATGGCCTTGACTTCTAAGAAAGTTACAACCAAATACAATCATCAACAATAGTCGACCATCATCATAAGTGCACAACGGAACACCGATGAAACTAAACAAAAACGAAAGAAAAAAATAAAAGAAAACATCTCCTGTGTGCAGCTTTTATCATCTTCCGGTGCTGTTTCTTGAGTGCGGTCGACCACATATGTATGTTCTTCCGCAACTGCATAGAACAAACTCGAGTAACTGCCAATCCAATGACGAACATCATTCTTGATTGAAGCAAAGACCATCCAAACGGCAACCGACGATGGAAAAACTTGATAACTGCTGGAGACGTCCAAGTAGACACAAGGAGGAACCAAAACCGTTAGACCCAGTCGCTCGTGCAAATGACTCCAAAAAGACGCCTTCATGAAGGTCACGACATCAAAATGCCGTCATCGTACCAAGTTTTCACCCGGAGTCTCTTGGTCTGATGATAGGCACCACAACAACGCCTTCAACAAGGATCTATCGTTGTCGGCCTCGGCAAATGGCCAGGCAAAGCTTTCGCCCTGGTAACCCAAACAATAGATTGGATGGTACCTCCATCCACCGGCCAGATACGTACAACAGCCATATATCCTCAAAGAAGAAGATCAGGAACTGCATGCCATAGGCCACCTGACGCATGAATGGCAACCAAAGTAGTCGTCGATGCCGGCCAAGAAGTTGTAATCTGATCTACGCCACCATGGCCACATGCCACGATTGTAGGCACCAGCAGCAACGCAAGTCCGGATCATCAGTCAGCAGCAAGGTTTAGAAAAAGGAAAAGGAGCGATGCGTGCATGTGATGTGTGACAGGAGAAGCGTCTCCAACGATTTTTCGTTCTAAACCCGACCGACGACCGACCGTGAAAGGGGTCTTGGCCTAGTGGTTAAGGCATCCGAGTAATACCTCTCAGGTCCTGGGTTCGACTCTTCGTGGGAGCGAATTTTCAAGGATTTAACGGCTTTGTGCTTTCAGCGGTAGGCGACGTGGGCGTCGACAGCGAGGCGCAAGTGGTGACTTTGTCAATTTCGAGGATTTACCGGCACAGTCTTCGAAGATGCTTATAAGGGTAGGGTTTGCGTATGTAGTTTATAGGGGTGAATGTGCATGCGTTATGAGTGTCTGTGTTGTACTGTGTAATAAAAAAAAAAGAGTACCGACCGACCGACACGACGACGATGAAATTGTCACCTGTCAGTGTCTCCATGGATCGCATCCAACTAACGGCCCACCAAAACTAGGCCCATCTTGGAGACAAGTTTTTGTCTGGTCCACAAACATGCCACTTGCTGTTTCTCATAGCACGCGCAGCCCAGCAATGTTCAGGCCCGACTCGTGTAGCGTGTGGTACTCTCTTTGCAAGCTTGCGGACCAGGTCAACATTATTGTCTCCCAGTCAAATTGAAAAGGGATGCTGCTGTATCCAAGAACACACCCACTGCATCGGCAGCAGCAGTTACACGTGATTCAGCTGGTAAGTTTATTGGAGCGTCAGCTGTGGTGGTCAGTGGCATTATAGACCCAGAAATTATGGAGGTGATCGCGTGTAGAGAGGGCTTGGCCTTTGGCAAGTGATCTTGCTCTTCAGCGACTTCGACTAGCCTGTGATAATTCCAGTGTTATCAAAAACATTAGAGAAGCTGGGATGGGGCCATACGGACATGTTATTCAGGAGATCAATGCTCGGGCTGGTGATTTCAGGCAAGTGGAATTTGTGCATGAGAACAGAGCGTCGAATGAGGATGCTCACAATTTAGCTAGAGGTTCTATCTATGCTCCACTAGGGAGACATGTTTGGATGTTGGCACCACCAGATGGTGTCTGTATCACCTACAATACCGTTAATCAATAAAGTGAGGTGATGTTTCTCAAAAAAAAAAAAAAGAAAAGAAAAAGTCAAATTGGAAAGGGACCAACGAACAGCGGCACTATTGCGATGACATCTACATTGAAATGCACCGAAGAGGATGTGACCATTGACCGGTATTTTCTTGAACCCAGTTACTAACCGACCTCGTGTAATCTGATAGTTCCGAGCAAGGGTGATGACCTGATTTTATGGAGATGGCGTAAGTGCCTGACACCAGGCCCGTCGAGAAGTAGCGTGAGGGCATGGGGATGGGCTCGGGCGTTGGGACGGGGTGGGGTCCATGGTGACGAGCTGGAGCTCACCGTCGGCAATGGCTGCCACAGGGGAGAGAGAGAGAGGGTGGTCGACGTCGTTCTGACCATCGACCTATTGACATATAAGATCAGCGGTGTGTAACCGGCACCACCGCATCTACATGGAAGTCGTAGCCTTGCCTTGCTAGACGTGAGGAAGAAGGGCATGAGTAAATAAATACCATTGGCAAATGTGAGTAAAACTTGTGTTACTCGGCCGATAGATTTCGAGGCCTGCGATCCTCCTTCGTCCATGGATGTTGAGGCTGCAAGGCCTTTGTTCTTCATCTACCTGGTTAGAGGCAGTATTGTTGTTGTTGCAGGGAGTCCGCAACTTCAACATGGTCAATGATGCCGAGAAGAAAATTAACGAACAGTCCTTCGTTTCTCGTGTGATGTCTCAGAGTTCGGCTCCAACTAGCAGTTAGAAAACCAGACTTGCATTGGTCTTCTTGAAGTGAACTCTCTATGCACTCAGTGGCATGATAAAGACATAACATATTGTTAGAAATAGAACACTGTAGAGAGAATAGACTCAATGTAATGGGAACGATCCATTCCTTATTGATACTAGTACCAATGCACGTGCGCCACGCACGTGATCACAAAAATTGCACCACTTAGCAGGACCTTTGTAGCTTAAATTGAAATTCCAGTGCATCTCTAATGGAATATAAAGAGGAAGGGAGAATTTGTGGTACCATTTATTTATACCAAAATACACCTTTAATCCTGTCGAAATGGAAACATGACATGAAAGCTAGTGCCATTTTATACATGAGCAAGACAACTTTGAATACAATATGTTTAGCCTAATCCCCTTGGAAGAAAATATCGTGTGTAATTTCAAAGTTCAGAGATGACAACACAGATGAAGTATATGTGAAAAATGTAGGGTACAAGGAGACACCACCTGAGACCTGTATTTGTATCGCTATTCAAATTTTGCTTGAAAGCCATTTCAAACAACTTGACAGGTGCCTTTAACATGAAATATCTCATTACGATATTTCACCATTTTAAATAGTAGTATCTCATTACTGTATTCCTTCAGCAAATACATGGCACACCTTGATATATCAATAGAGATTTACTGTTGAAGGCACTGTTTTCCATGATGAGAGGTGTAGGTGATGATCAAATGAGCAACATAGTTCAGGTAACTTAATCTTAAAAAAATAATGAATAAAAAGGATTGGAAAAAAAGAATGAAATCGCCAACCTTCAGTCTAAAACGATGGTTGCTTTGATCCAGCAATGGATGCCTCATTGGTTTCTGGTTTCAATCACTTCTTGGGTGCATCTTGATATTTCTCATCTCTGAAATTTTTAGTTTCAATAAAGTTCAAATGGAAGCAATGTCATTCGACTGACTTGTGCAGCCTAAGGCCCATGCAAAATTTGCAACTACACGCAGTTCACTTTTCAGGCATTTTGATGAGCAGATTTGGAAGCAAAGCAATATTGAGTCTTAGAAGAACAACAAAAAATTAAAATCTGTACAAGAAGTAGGTTACATATTCCATGACAAGATATATAAATCATGGAGCTGTCTATGATATGCACTGAGGAACTGAAATGTACAAGATTCACACATGAGAGCTCTTTTTAATGAAAGCCAATTCATGTCAAAAAATGTGTGTACTCACCTGGATCCCCCGCATCTTGTTGCTGATCACTCCAGAGTTCCTCTCAACTCTGAGAACACAGTACAAAAATGACCGTGAAAAGTGTACCTCGGCACTTACCTATTGTCCCAGAGACCAGCGTCGAAACAACAGTACAGGTAGATAAAATTCCAATATCTCCCACCAAGCCTGATCACAACATAAATCATCGCACATCACCCCCAATTAAGCTAAGGCTTAAAATGTACTACCTCGTTTCCGCGTATTCCTCTGCTGTTTAACAGGGACACCGGCATTTTCCTTTCCATCTGAAAGATTTAGGGCAGTTTAATTATTAATTAAATATAAACAAATGAGAGCTCTTTGCCAAAGTGGCTGGTTTTCCAGTTATTAACGAACGGATGCAAATCTGAACCTTAACAAAACACATAATTAGTGACAATTATTACCTGATTTGAAAACCGGCATCAGTCCAGGATATTGGTTTTCAGCTTGACGCGCAGCCCTCTGCCCGTACCGCCGGGAACTTTTTTTTTTTTACTGTCAACGGGTGGATTTGATCCCCACCTGAGATTTCCATTATAGGAAGCCCAAAATCGGCTCGTTTTATGTACAGCAAAATCGGCTCATTTTATGTACTCTGTGCCCGCTTTTTGGTAATCAAAGCATCTTCTTGAACTGGTGTTATACGTAGCGGTGCCCAATTATTACGGAATTTCATCTAGACCAATAAAATATGCCGTGGCACAGCAGAGAAACCGCACTTGCATCTTCTTTGTTCATGCGATCACCTAGGGGAACTTTTGGCGATTTTGAAAGTCCCTTGCTAACACCTGGACCACCGGCCATATCCTCAAGTTTTCTATTCGTCCTCATGAAGGAGTTCTGATTTCTGAAACATCGGTGAAAGGAATCAAAGGATGCATCTTCTATGCACGTACAGCAGAGAGGATCACATTTTTCAAACAAGAGATTCAGAGAACACATTGATGCGTACCTATTCGAACACCGCCATCTCCAAATCACCATGTTCGCCCAGTGTAGAAATAGTAAACTGCATGGCGATCTCCCTTGGGATGTAGAGGGGGTTCTCCGTGGTGAAGGATTGGCCGGTGGCGGCGTCGACGAGCGATGGGCGCGGATCGGAGGCGACGGGCGCAGCCGGGTGCCGCGAGCGGTATATGCCATCGCTCAGATTACAAATCGCCAAATACCGTGCCCAATTCATTGATCCACTGAACTAAACAGAAAATGCAATGTGTCTCAGAATCAAATTGGGGCAGCGCAGGTTCATCAAATCAGAGAATTGTTTGGATCAAATCAAACCAGAAAACGAGATGGGCGCCGCGCCGCCACTGCCGTCTCCAACTTGGATCACGCGTGCGTCTCGATGCCAAATTAGATGACCCGTACAAGGGATGTCGATGCCTCCGTATCCCTGAACCAGAGCGCCCTTCTGCAGCCGCGATTATTCAAAAACGTCGTTGATTTGGAAGGTGATCGACAACATCGTGATTTTGGGAAGGAGATCGGGTCGTGGCCTAATCACGGCTGTGGGTGCAGGGGCGGGTACAGTTTATTTTGGGTGTGGTTAGCGCGAGGAGGTGGGGATGAAACGTGTGTTAATTGTGTCATCGGTGACAATCCGGTGACATTTAGGTCACTCGGTGGGCCTATATTTTTGATCTAGCGGCTGTGATTAGGAGGTGGAGTTTAAATTATTGGTTGATATACAGGTGGGTAAGATCTGGCAGGATAAAACCGATTTTCCTCACAACTGGTTCTTTATTGGTTTAGATTAGAATAGAATCCACTAGGCTTATTGGCGCCGCGCCCGTGAGTTCTCTCACCAGACAACAAATATGGCCCAAACGATCGTCACCAAGCCCATAGAATCCTGGATTGACTCAATGCGATGGGCCAAGTCTTCATCGCCCATATATAATGAGAGAGCGCAGAGGGAGTGACCGGCGACAGGCCAACTAACTCATGCATTAGGCATACGGCATTTGTTGTAGCCCACAGAATGAAAGGTGGTGCACCAAAGGGCTGGCGACGGGCCAACTTATTCAATGTGGAACGCATGGTGAAGCACGAATTTGGCGCAGACACAGCCGATATACATGCTGCCCACGTCGGGAAAAAAAAAGTGTCACGTCCGCATATCTCCACGTCGCCCAATATCTAAACCAATAAAGAACCAGTTGCGAGGAAAATCGGTTTTACCTTGCCAGATCTTACCCACCTGTATATCAACCAATGATTTAAATCCTACCCTCTAATCACATCCGCTAGATCAAAAAATATGGGTCCACCGAGTGACCAAATTGTCACCGATGACACAATTAACACACGTTTCATACCCACCTCCTTGCGCTAATCACACCCGAGATAAAGTGTACCCGCCCCTGCACCCATCGCCGTGATTAGGCCACGGCCCAGACTCCTTCCCGCAATCACGCTTTTCCTAATCTCCTTCCAAATTACCGTGAGCAACGCCAGCGATCCGTTATTTCTTTATTTCTTTAAATCCCACCACTCTTGCCTTGCTTTCGTGTGAGACGATCAAGGCTGGCTTGGAAGTCGCCGATTCTTTTAAGTCCCACTTCCATACATGAGGACCCCAATTCTCGTTCCGCATGCTTTCCAAATTTAAATTTGGAATCCGTCATTTAATCCTTCCTCCCACGCACACCACCCCTGACCAGGCCTTCCTAATTGATGCTTTCCTTACCATGCATGTCTTCTTTCCATATGCATACATATGTGTGTGCGTGCTGTTGACGGCGTGGTGATCTACTTCCTTGTCTTCGACGATCTCTCGCTTTCCATCACAGCCATCGCCAAGAACGACGCGCCATTCGTCTAGGCCTAAAAGGTGTTGGTCTTCACGAGCTTGGTCCAGATGACGGTGTTTGCCGTGATGCCATCCGTCGGCGTCGTCGAGTCCTGCGGTGGTAGCCATCGATCGAGACGGATCACGATGACGACCTGCGTAAGTATGATTATTTATTCCAATTGCTTTTTTTCATTATCATAGCGCTCCAACGACAGCTCGTTATTTCTTCTATATTCCGGCAGCCAGCAGTGCACAATGGTATTCCGGCCGCCGGTGCACATTCATCTGGGGAGTGAAGTTTTTTCCTTGACAAGAGAAGCTGCCGCAGTGCACATCATCTCACAAAGAACAGTTGGTGATATATATCCATCTCTAAGCAGCTTTGATTACTCTTTCTGTTGCATGCTACTGGACTTATCCTTTTGTTTTGAGTTTTTTGCACTTGTCCATTTTTTTGCATGCACGGCTTTCAACAGTTTATTGTTTTAAGGTGCTGATTATCTCAATCTTCTCGTGTTTGCTTTGCTGTCAGATGATGATGGACGATAATTCAGCTTCTTTTTTGAATAGGTCGGCTGCACCTAGGTTGTCTGCAAGCAATGTAAAAGAACAACAATGGGTGTCGTCAACCACTTGGTGATCATATAAATACAATTCTGATATCAAGAAGGTATGCAGGACCAACATTCATGTGCTGTTCATATAAGACGAACCATTCCTTGTATCTTTTTAATTTATTATGTTTCTGTTCAATACCAAGTGTTGGGACACAAAACAGAATATATTAGTAGAAGAACACCCACGGGGTATGAACTAGCCAGCATCATACGCACTGGTTCTTCCATTTGATTATTGATTTGGATCAGTTCAACAACGGTTTCTTCATTGTTTTGCAGTTTTTTTTTCTTTTGCTTTATAGAATTTTATTTCTGGTGTGCTCGACTCCGGCATTCAGATTGCATTACTTTGGATCAGGGAGGTTGTTGCTTCAGTTCCTGGTAACGCGTGCAGGTGAGCAATAACATTTTCGGATTTGTCTTTTCTCGTAAGTTCATTTGTACTTAACATGAAGAATACACTTTCCTCCAGTAGATAGCAATCGGCTTGGCTCCTAATATTGTAATGGTTATGATTTCATTCCTTCTACCAATTTTATCCTTTTTTTAATGGCTACAATATCATCACTTTTGTTTCCTGTTCATGTAATGGAGGTTGCCGATAAAATTAAGATCACAGCTAACTACCAATATGTTTTCTTAGTTTCAGTTGAAGCAGATGAGCATTGGACGTGAGATTTCAGAACTGGTTCATACTTTTTAATATGGATGATCTTCTCAGGTGAGTGCAAATTCAAGTTAGTTCTGACAGCTTTAGATAGAAGCTCTCAAGCGATGGAGGATATGAGGTGAGTAAAAGCCTGCATGTTCTACAAATTGTTGATTTTGTGCTGGTCAGCTATTTACATTGTTTCCTTTTCATGCATTTCACAATTGTTGGAGAATGGCCTAGAAGAGAATGATTGGATTCCCTTTTGGTTTTTTTTTTTGACTGTCGAATTACTAGGGAAAATATTTTAGCTACTGGTTCCCGTTTGTGTAATTTGACTTTTAGTTTGAATTTTTACCTATGTGTAGAATGAAAACAAAATGCTTGCTCGATGTTTTTGCTGCCATGCTCTTGTCGGTTCAAGTTTTGTATTCTATGTTGCAATACTATCCAATTTGCTTCCATACTATTTGCCAGTGATTCAATAATTTTCTTCTATGTTACTAAGCTAAAAACGATTTGCTGCTATACTCTTGCCAATGATGCATTATTATCCAATTTGCTGTTGTACTCTTGCCAATGTGACGTCATTTTCTTCTATTAGTAAGCTAAAAATATTTCTGACTAACAAAAAACATCCTTGCTTTGGGTGGTCTGAATTTTATCTTGTCTTGTATCCAAGAACAAGCAGTTTTCCCGGATATCATAGGTTGCTTTAGGTGGTCTGAATTTTTATTTGTCTACAAAGTGCTCATGCCAACGGAGTTCATCTTCTTTTCTTTTCGTTTTATGTTGCACAGTGTTATGGTTACAAGTCCTGATGCTGAAAAAGGAGTGATGGCTCACTGCTATAAAAATGTGGCTTAAAGAATCAAGAATTGAATACGAATGGTTAGAGGCTTATATTGAATCATGCCTTGCAGGCTTTCATTACACGTTGGAGAATATTATCCCGAATAAGTGATGAATTCTGATTCTGCAAGAGCCAAATTGCCCAGCTATACTCATGCTGTGTACTTTTTGATTGAAATCCCTTTTATAGCTATCTTTTTGTTGCTGCGTGTAGACTTGCGAGAACAAATGCTTGTTACTGCGTGACAAAAGGCAAGGAACTGCAAAATTCTTATTAGCTTAATGTAGACTTCTTGAAACTTCTGAAGGTTAATATATGAATCATGTTGGCCCTTTAATACCCTCCTAATGTGAATTTTTTATTGAGCAAGCAATGGCACCTACTTCGAATAATCTAAACTCCATCATGATGGGACATGGTGTCGTTTGTCGATGAAAATCAACCCATTCATGCATGATTCTTCCCAAGTGAATCAAATTAAAAAAATAAGTAATCAAATTGAATGTAATTTTGATGATCCTGTCAAGTGATACATTTTTATGATCACGTGCGTGGCGCACGTGCATTGGTACTAGTACTGTGAAGGGCAGAGTTGCTCGCGCTATCATCTCTTCAATATATACATATTTTCGGAGTAGGAGAATGTGGGACGTGTCCGTTCTAAAACAGCTCCGCGAAGACACATGTCTACTATAGTGTGTTCACATGAATATGTTACAATTTATCTCAACTGAAAGACCGAGTCGGTGACCCTCCTTGCATTACGCCCTGATTGGGAGCACCCACCGCTCATTGAGTGATGGGCCTTGTCGTGCAAACGCTAATATAAGCAGGGATTACCGACGGTACTAACGTTCACCTTGCCAACGTCCAGGGACAGAGCGCCCTTATGGCCAAAGGTGGCCATAGCCCCCCTGGTCTTGAAGACTTTACTTATAACATGCTTAATTTTGCCACTTAAATAACAAAAAATTCCTAATCTGGCCCCTTCAAGAACTTTCTCAACAACTTGCCCCCTCCCCCCATTCAAATGTCCGGCCCAAGCTCCGTCACTGCCCACGTCATCCAACAAGAAGCACCATAGTGTCCACAGACAACTAACCCATTGCCAGACTGAGTCGATTGATATCAATTCTAATTTCTAACAGAATAAACTTGATCATCAAGTTGGGCCACGGACTTATTCCCAGTCTCAAGGTCAAAAAACAAATACCATGCTAATTGAAACAAAACAAGTGGCCACATAAACGAAAGTCAGTGGAAGCTAGTGCAAGTTGTTAATGCATCCAACAAGTGGCCACGCATATTTTTGTGTCAGCTGGCCCTCATTTTAATTAACCATTCTGCTCTCTCTTTAATTAATCATTCTACTATCTCCTTAATTAACCATTTTCCCCTCTCTTTCATTAACCGTTATGGCTTCTCCTTAATTAACCATCATGCACTATTCTAATTCTAACCCAAAGATGATCAATATAATAATCAAACAGGCAATCAACCTAACAGCCATGTGCCGTCTTAAAGATCTCAGTTTCCATCCAGCTGTCATGGTAGGTGAGAGGTCTCCAAGTCCAATTTCTTTGTGTTATAATAATAATACTTGTTGGAGGAGGAAAGGAAGTTTCAGGAGAACCTATCTTAGTTCTACTCCGTATGTGGGTAATTTACCAAAGGACTCTCTCTCCTAGTAGGAAAGGAGACCCCCTACCACGAGTATAAATAGTGGAGCACCCCATGATGTAATGATACAAGTTTATTCAGAATAATAAAGAGAAGGCTCCACCCTATATTGTGTCTCGCCTCTTGTCTACTTTTGTTGTTGTTCTCTACCCGTCGATAGCGTTATTATAACACGTTATCAGCACGATCTACGGAGCTAGTAGAAGCCGCCGAAGTCGACGACCAGGAGGAGTCGGCGAGTTGCAAACTCGCCGCCTCGGGATTCGCATCGCCTCGGGAAGCGTGCCAACCTCAGGAATCGAGCCGCCTTGATTTCCGTGCTCGACGACCTCGACGTCCGCGCCAACGTGAAGCTGTTGACGGGAACGACTACACTGCTACACGATCTACACGGCATCGACTTGCACCTGCATCAACTTGCGATCGTCTACAATCACGCCCGAAGGTATCTAGTAGATCTACTCGTGTTCGATCGCGATGGCGCGTTGCTGCCCCTCTAGATCTATAGCACCCTTGCATGTTGGCCCAGGTTTTTCTAAACCTGGTTTTGTTTTAACCTAACCTAGCATTAGGTTTCATCTAGAATCGAATTGCATACACAGAGGTGGGGCTTGTAGTCGCCACCATCGCCGGCGAGCACAACATGTCCAACTTCAGTAGCTCGAAGGCTACTGCACACACAACATACATCACAGCTAGCTGATACAGAGGGAAAAGGGGGCGGCTGCAGATCTAAACCTAACCCTAACCCTAACCGATGAGTTGGATCTCGCCGGAACACAAGCCGAGGAGCCGAAGCTCGTGGAGCTGTTCACACACGTGGACCTGCACATCCCGACGCCTCCCAACCCTAGCTAATCCGTGACAAGCTCGAACCTCGCCGCCGACCAACTTACCGGAGCGGTGCGCCTCGCTGGATCGAGCCACGCACCGCGCTACACGAGGTCACGCGCCGAGCCGTACCTCGGCTCGGCTCGGTCTTCTCGCCGTGCGGGGCCCGCATCGCCGCCGCACCATCGCGCCGCCGCACCGCGAGCCTCGCACGAGCTCGCCGGGCCGGATCCGCACCCGAGGTCGCCGGATTTGACCTCGGGGCCGCCGGATCTGGGGGCCGGGACCCCTCCGCCGCATGGGGGGCCCCGGGCTTCGTCCTCCTTGCGCCGCAGCCCCGCCTCACCGCGCCGCGCCCGCAGGCCGCACACCGGTGACCCGCCTCCCCGCTCCTCGCACCGGAGCGACGCACCGCCACCACCCCGGGCCCGAGCCTCGCACGGGCTCGCCCGGGGCTCCGGCTGCCTCCCTTGTCGCGCCTGCACGCGCCCGCCATGGCGCCGCTGTGAGGCTCCGCCGCGCACGCACGCACACGAGCCCCGGCCGCCGACGTCGCTCGGAGTGAGGAAAGGAGAGGGAGAGAGAGAGTGACGGATTAGGGTTCGACCCCGATCCGTCACGCCTCTTATACCTGGCTAGCAGGCTAGGATGGTGGGCTGGGCCGCGGGGTGGGCCTGGTGGGCCGGTTCGGTAAAATCTGAAATTTTGTGAAAAACCCCCTGAATAAGCTAGGAATTGCGTTTAAGTCCTGAAGTTTTGCAGAAAAGACCTTGAAGTTTTCCATAATAGAACCCGCAGTCCTAAATTTTTGCAAAAAGGTCCAGATTGTTTTGAAATTATGATTTGACCCAGAAAAATTGCAAAATAGACCCTGTAGTCTATGGAATTTGTCTGAATTAATGTTATATTGCATATAACACCTCGGGTTTAAGGGAATTTATGTCAGAAACATAAATACTTGCTATTTTGCTGTTTAATCCTCCTGTTTGTGCATATTTACTGTGTAACTAGATCTGAAATCATGCATATCATATTTAAGCAATTAAAATATGATTAAAAGTGCCTTTAATCATAGAAACATGGTTTTAGGTTGTTTTTCGAGTTTTAATCCATTACTTTATGCATACTACAAATTTGTTTACTAGAAGTAAACTTATGCACTATTCTTTTGAACATCTTGTAGATGTTTGATCTTGTGAAACGAGAATTTGAAGTGCTGGCCCCGAATGGTCTAAACTATCTGCCTTGGTCACTTGATGCCGAAATCCTTTTGAGTGGGAAAGATCTCTTGAAGACGATCAAACCTCAGAAAGGAGATACTGCAGCAACGAATGTGCAGCAGGCTCAGGCATTGCATTTCCTGAGGCATTATTTAAGTACTACCCTGAAGAATGAGTACATGACTGAACGTGATCCAAAAGTCTTGTGGGATTCACTGAAGAATCGGTTTGAGCAGATAGAATCTGTCTTAAAGCCTAAAGTGGAGCGTGACTGGCAGAACCTACGCTTCCAAGACTTCAAGACTATTGAGGATTACAACACCGCTCTGTATAGCATAGTTACCCGCATGAAACTATGTGGAGTACATCTTACGGATCAAGATCTTATACAGAAGACTCTCACTACCTTTCACCCCAAACTCACTTATGTGAGTAGGCAATACAAGAAAGAAAAGTATGAAACTTATGTACAATTGAGCAATGCCTTGCAGCAAGATCAGGGGGAGGATGAGACTATTATGCAGAATCATATGTCTCGTCCCACCGGCTCAATTGCACCGCCAGAAGCACATGCTACTTCATTCCAGAAGGATGATAAGGGGAAGGGTCCAAAGAATGGATCAAAGAAGGGTAAGCGGAAAGCTAAGCGCTCCAAGAAGAAGAACGCTAAGTCTAAGCCGCTTAAAGGGGGAGCATATGGTGAACAAAACCAAGATTGTTATAGGTGTGGTGAGCATGGCCATTGGTCACGCATATGCAAAGCACCTAAGCATGTTGCTGAGATGTACCAGAAGCTTCATGGCACGAAAAAGAAAATCCAGAAGGAAGCACACTTCTTGGAATGTCCACCACTTGAAGATGGGTCACCTTCACCTGAAGAGAAGGAGGAAGATATCGCGAAGATGGACATTAACACAACACAAGATGACGTCAAGAACCTTGAAGGATCCGGAAATCTTGATCTTGATGATGATCTCATGGATGAAGATGATCTTCTTGGAGAAGAATTAGAAGATGTGCATGGAGACATGAATTAGTTCTCCCTAGTTATTATACTATCTAGTAGATGGTTTAAGTAGTAGTTATGCATTTAGTTTTAAATTCCTGCAATGAATTAAGTGGATTAATGTAATCTCTAGTAGAGACCTCGTTTTAATATATAGTACTTGCAGTCTATATAATCGCCTTGGTTTTTCTTTTACCTTGTCGTTATTTGGCTTTTCTTGAAGTATTTGCCTTTGTTTTTGCCTACAAGTGTAGTACAATGGAAGAGGAACTATGTCTTGTAGACTGTTGCACCACTAGCACAGTTCTTAGGGATACTCGTTATTTCTAAACACTCAGAAAGTATGAAGAAGGAATAACGACTCTCATTGGAAATGGGAGAAAGATTGTGGATTCCGGGAGGGCAACCCTTACTCTCCCTAATGGAACGACATTAGTAATCCAAGCAGCATTACTATATCCAGACGCAACTAGAACTTTGCTGAGCTTCAAAGATATCTGTGCAAATGGTTTTCATGTAGAAACTAATGACTATAATGGCGAAGAACGTCTTATCATGACTAAGAAGCACGGAGATCAGAAGACTGTTGCGGAAAGTTTCCCCTCCTTTAAGGAAAGCATGTACTACACCTATATTAAACCACAGAATGGCTTAGAAGCGTTCAAAGTGATCTTGAAGAATCATGAACCATACAGAATATGGCATGAAAGACTTGGGCATCCAGGAAGTAATATGATGAGCAGAATCTTGAAGAATTCTAGTGGTCATGAATTGCAACCGAGACAATTTCCTAATAACATTGAAGATTTCTTTTGCGCTGCATGTGCAACTAGGAAATTGATAACTAGAACCTCTACATTAAAACTTCATACAGAAGATACACCATTCCTTGAAAGAATACAAGGAGATATCTGTGGACCTATTAGTCCCTTTTCAGGGCCTTTTAGATACTTCATGGTATTAATAGACGCCTCCTCGAAGTGGAGTCAAGTATGTCTATTGTCCACTAGAAATCATGCTTTTGCATGCCTTACATCCCAAATAATTCAATTGAAGAATAATTTTCCAGAGCATAGAATTAAATCCATTCGCATGGATAATGCCGGAGAATTTACCTCGAAGGTATTTGATGACTATTGCAAGTCATTGGAAATAAAGGTAGAACATTCTGTTCCTCATGTGAATACGCAAAATGGTTTAGCATAATCGCTAATTAAGAGGATCAAGTTAATTTCAAGGCCACTATTATTGCATAGTCAGCTGCCTACCACTTGTTGGGGACATGCTGTGCTACACGCTGCTGCTCTCATACAACTTAGACCATCTGCTAAAGTTGAAGAATCACCATTAGCATTAGTGCAAGGGAAGATACCGAATATCTCTCATTTAAAGAAATTTGGATGTGCCGTATACGTCCCTATCCCACCGCCTCAACGATCACAAATGGGAGCTCAACGTAAACTTGGAGTTTATGTGGGATTTGAGAGCCCATCAATCATAAAATATCTTGAGCCTCTCACTGGAGACTTGCATACGGCTCGATATGTTGATAGTATCTTCAATGAAATCATTTCCGGCATTAGGGGGAGGAATGTACCTCAAGAAAGAATGCCGAGAAATAGAGTGGGAAACTCCTGGAATCCATGGAATGGATCCTCGCACTAAAGAAACTGACCAAGAAGTTCAGAATATCATCTACTTGCAGAGGATTAATAATGAACTGCCAGACACATTCACCAACACACAGGGAATTATGAAATCTCATATACCAGCAGTAAATGCACCGGAAAGAATTGAAATACCCATGAAGCGGGAGCTCAAATGGAATTCCAAACTAGAGCCACTACCTCACTAGCTAGAAATGCTAGAAAGAGGGGGAGTGAACCAGTTGCAAGGGTATCGAAGAAACCCAAAGTACAAGCACAAGCTAAGGCTCCAGGAGACGTCCGATGGAGCGTAAGCGTAAGCTTGGTACTAATGAGAATCCCGTGAATGGTGAAATGAGTGTACACGAAGTACCGAAATCAGATATTCCAGATCTGAACACACCTGTAAGTGATGATCTGGACCATGACGAAAGAATCATGGAGAACTCAACACACTATGTTGAGACAGGAGAAAAGTATGATAGAAGAGCCCAGAATGTTATTTTGCGGAAAAGATTGCCCACATCTTTGATGAGGTTGAAGAACCCAAATCAATGAAAGAATGCAAGCAGCGTTCTGATTGGCCAAAGTGGAAGAAGCAATCACTGCAGAACTAAACTCGCTTAATAAAAGACAAGTCTTCGGACCAGTCTACCTCACAACTGAAAGAATGTATCCCGTAGGATACAAATGGGTATTCGTCCGGAAGAGAAACGAAAAGAATGAGGTCGTAAGATACAAAGCGAGATTAGTGGCTCAAGGTTTCATGTAGAGACCAGGTATCGATTTCGATATCACATACTCACCTGTAATGGATGGAACCACATTCTGGTACTTGATCTCTCTAGCAGTAAATATGGAATTGCAGATGAAATTGATGGATGTTGTGACAGCGTACCTGTACAGGTCGTTGAATACTGAAATCCACATGAAGGTTCCAGAAGGAATCAAAGTCCCAAATGAAGAAGAACGTAACTTATATAGTGTTGTAAGCTTCATGACCATTGGAGCTAGGGAAACCCCAAGGTATGAATGTTTTGGTGATAGGATGAGAACCATGAATGTGACTAATACTCTTTGTGAGATCTTATAGGTCACATATGAAGAAAGCTCCGTCCGTTGGTGGTGAACGCCAACACACCATGAACTCAATTGACAAGGATGATTGGTTGCCTTCATCTACACAAGAACGGACTTGATGGAGTCGCGGAGAAGACATGGATCAAGGCTAAGGACATGCTAGATCCAAGCGAGTGTTGCTTGGTTAGATGTTAGCTTGAGTCCATAGGAAAAACCGGACTATCAAGAGGGTTCGAGGTGGTTCTCTTAGTACACACTAGTTATAGAGATCATTGGATGCATGGTGAGTCTCTCAGGGGCTAGGGTGGCAGAAGAGAGTTGAAGGAACCAAGAAGATCAAGTCTTGAAGAAGAAGATCAAGAAGAAGATCGAAGCTGCAAAGGCAGAAGAGACCGGACAGTACGGTCAAGGAGACCGTACAATACGGTCTACAGAGGAAATCCAGACAGAGAAGCTCAAGTTTCTGGAAGTTGAAGAATAGAGACCGGACAGTGGACCGGACAGTACGGTCCTAGGGACCGGACAGTACGGTCTCTATTGGGTATTCCAGACAGAGAAGCTGAAGTTTCTGGAAGTCGAAGAATGAAGACCGGACAGTTTGATCGTACAATACGGTCGAGGACCGGACAGTACGGTCTTACAGGAGAAGAGCAACAGAGAAGGAGAAGTTTCTGTTGGCTGATGAAGAATGGAGACCGGACAGTACGGTCCTAGAGACCGTACAATACGGTCTGGTTTGAGATGAAGGTCAGCACTCTCTGGATGCCGGTCTGGTGAAGACCGGACAATACGGTCAGATGGAGACCGGACAATACGGTCCTATTGTACGGTCATCACGCAGACTGGGCACTTTTGGACAACGGCTAGTTTGAGGTTGGAGGCCTATATATAGTCGGTTGTTTACCTCTTTGAGGTGCTCTTGGACCCAGGAAAGAGGGGAGGTGCTGCCAAGAAGCCAAGAGGAAGAAGTGTGAAGCACTTGAGAGGGATTTGGAGTGATCCTAGTGCTTGAGAGAGTAGCAAGTTGCATCCTTGATCTCTAGGCTAGTGTGGGCTTGAGAGAGTCATCTAGGGCTGTTACTCTTGGTCTATGGCAAGGCCTAGACCGGTTAGGCGTCGGTGTTGAGCTGTCCAAGGAGATTGTGGAAGTCGACACAAGTTTGTACACGGTCTTGGAGCTTCCCGTGCGAAAGAAGCATCACTAGTGGAGCGCCCTTTGGCACGCATCAAGTGCGGAGCCTTACCTCCGGAAGAGTACCCGGGATCGAGCCCGGCGGGACGTGCCCGCGACTTCACTCGGAGGGTGAAGTGTGCTCTAGGAGGGATCGCCATCGAGCGGAGGGACGGGGTCGAGACTCCGACGGGAGTGACCCAACATGGAGTAGGGGAAGGCGCCATCCTTCCGAGACCACGGGAAAACATCATGAGCATTCTCTATCCCTTCTCCTTTACTACTCGCATTTACTTATCGCACTTCATATGATTGCTTGTAGTACTTGAGTTGTGCTCTTATATTGCTTGTGTGTTTACCTTGGTACCTACTAGCTTCACTAGGTTTGCTTGATTGCCTTGCTCGTGTGCTTACTTGTTGTAGCCCATCAAATAGCTCTAAGGACTCTACTTAGTGTGCCTAGTATCTTGGTTGCCTTGCCTCTAGTTATCTTGTTCCTTGCCTTGCCTAGCTTAAGTCTTCCGCTATCTATCTATCTTGTGCTAGGTTGCTAGTGTGGTGTGATTGTGTTATCTATATGCACTAGCTTAATAGGTTAAGGATACTCCTTAGTGTGCTTTACCTTGTTACTAGAACTACTCGCTAGGAGTTGCTTGGGTGTAAGTGTTTTGGAAATAGATTCTAGAGTGCACCGATTCACCCCCCCCCTCTCGGTCACACGATCCTTACAAGTGGTATCAGAGCCAAGTGCTCTTTATTGAGGCTTTACCGCCTTGAGTCGTGACCGGGATTGCGTGTGGGAAAATGGAGTCCACTCATGATGACGTTTCTAACACTTCCATCGCCTCTACCTTGATTGAGCCTTATGATTGTGTGCTTAATGATATTTCCTACTATCATGTGCGTGATGAGTATGATGAGCTTGTTTTGAATGATAATGAGGATATCACTAACTTCGCATCTCGCTTGTATGTTCTTGCTAGGAAACTCATGTCACGAGGCTATCCATCTATTATGCACAAGCATGTTGTGAAGAAGCTTATCCGATCTCTACCACTCTCGAAGTTTGGTATTCTTGCTTTTGCTCGAGTGGATGAGTTTGTGAACATGCCCTATGATGAGGTGGTTGCTATTCTCTCCTCTCTTGAGGAGGATATCAAGAAGGGTAAGGATATCTCCCATGCAAGTGAAGATCAACACATTGAAGCTCAACCTCTACCTCAAGCTCAATCATCATCTCGTGTTGGTGAAGGTTCTTCTTCTCGGGATCAAGAGGATGGATATCTCAAGCTATGTGATGAGTTGGATCACATCTCTATGGAGCCGAATGAAGATCTTGTTGAGTTTGCTCTTCGGATGGATTCTCTCATCAAGAGGATAAATGAGAACAAGCTATGGATAGTCACTAAGGGTCAAGGTCTTAGAAGGTTTCTTGATGCTCTCCCGGAGGACAAGTATGGTGATCACATTGAGTTTGAGAGCTTTGAGCTTGAGTCATATTCAATTGAGCAAGTCATTGAGATCGTTACAAGAAGAAGGGCTCGCTCTTTGCTCTCTAACACATTCAAGACCCCAAGTGATGATGAGGAAGAAAAGAAGAAGATGATAGAGTTCCCGTCTTCTATTGTGATGATGACTATTCAAGTGCTAGTGATGATGAGCCGGAGCCTATCAAGGAATATCACATGAAGAAAGAAGTCTTGCCATCCCTCTTTGAAGACTACTACAACTTGTATGAGCCGGATCTTGCCGATCGGCCTCACTATCACCTCTTCGACATGTATGATGTGTTCTATAGGGAAGATGGAGAGTCTTGGCTTGATTGTTGGAAGAGACTTCTTGTGTTGGTGGCTAGAGTGAACTCTTTTGAAGGAGAAGACAAGATTAGTGATGAACACGCTATTCACACCGTGATCTCTATGCTACCATACAATAGGAAGGTCCACATTCTAAATGATCTCAATGATGATATTAGTGGTATGACTCTCAAGGACATGATCTTGATGGCACTATCCTATGAGAATCAAATCTACAACATTCTTGAGTACTTCAATGCTAGTGGAGATGTGGGAAGGTTTCAAGGTCTTCAACTTGGAACTCATGTCACACACATGGGTGTTGATCGGACCATGTGGAGACACAATGGAGTCACCAAGGCAATGATTGACGCCTTGGATGCATTGGACTTGGACTTTCTCAATGGAGTTCCTATGGCCTACATCAAGAGCAAGCAAGAGGTAAATGATATGTCAATTGATTCTCATGATACTAACACTCCTCTTTGCTTGATGGCTACTTCCAAGGTGAACTACAAGATTGGTGGCAAACATTGGGTGTTGGATAGTGGGTGCACTCAACACATGACCGGTACTTCATCCATCTTCACCAACTTGGAAGAAAATGAAGATCATGACAAGGTCACATTTGGGACAACTCCAAGCACAAGGTGAGAGGTCTTGGTAAGGTGGCTATCTCAAATGACCTCTCTATCTCTAATGTATTGCTTGTTGAGTCCCTAAACTTCAATCTTCTATCCGTTGCTCAAATATGTGATCTTGCTTTTCTTGTAACTTTGATGCTAATGGGGTGGTTCTTCATAATGATGCTATGGGTCTCACTATCAAGGGCTTTCGTCATAATAATCTATATGTTGTTGATTTTGAGACTAACATTGTTGCCCCTAGCACTTGTCTCTTCACTAAGTCCGCTCTAGGTTGGCTATGGCATCGAAGGCTTGCTCACATTGGTATGGGTCAACTCAAGCATGTAATGAAGAACAAGCTAGTGAGAGGAGTCAAGGATGTCACCTTTGAGAAGGACAAGCTATGTAGTGCATGCCAAGCCGGAAAGCAAGTGGCTTCACCTCATCCATCCAAGAATTTCTTGTCAACTTCAAGACCTCTCGAGCTCTTACACATTGATCTCTTCGGGCCTACAACTTATGTGAGCATTGGTGGGAATCTCTATTGCTTGGTGGTAGTGGACGACTACTCAAGATATACTGGGTATTCTTTCTTGAGAACAAGGCACAAGCAATTGGGATATTCAAGAAGTTTGCTAGAAGAGTGCAAAATGAGTATGGGCATCACATCAAGAAGATTCGGAGTGATAATGGGACGGAGTTCAAAAACTCTATCATTGAAGACTATTGTGATGAGTTGGCATAAAGCATGAGTTCTCGGCTACATACACTCCTCAACAAAATGGTGTTGTTGAGAGGAAGAACAAGACCCTTATCACTCTTGCTCGTGCTATGCTTGATGAGTACAACACTCCGGAGAAGTTTTGGGCGGAAGCTATCAACACCGCATGCTACACCTCCAACCGGATCTATCCTCACAAGTTGCTAAACAAGACTCCATATGAAGTGATTGTTGGGAGAAGACCGAATGTTGCCTACTTCCGAGTGTTTGGTTGCAAGTGCTACATCTACAAGAAGAGGGAAAGACTTGGCAAGTTCGAGAAGAGGACCGATGTGGGCATTCTTGTCGGTTACTCGGGCTCGGCCAAGCTTATCGGGTTTACAACACCTCTACCGGCTTTGTTGAAGAAACCTATGATGTGCAATTTGATGAGTCTCACGGGTCTCAAGAAGACCCTCCTTCTTCTCATATTGTAGGTGATGAACCCGTGGAGGAAGCTTTGGAGAACATGCCTATTGGTGAAGTTATTCCTCGTGAAGATGAACCTCCGACACCTCCTCCAACAACTTCATCAAGCGGACCTTCTACGAGCACATCTCAAGTGAACCCAAGCTCTCCCTCAAGTGAACAACATCAAGCTCCATCAAGCGAACCGCAACAAGCATCTTCGAGTCAAGCTACTCCAAGCGAACCGCAACAAGCATCTTCGAGTCAAGCTACTCCAAATGAACCGCAACAAGCGCCATCAAGTCCACCTCATGCATCTACGAGCCAAGCTTCACCGAGCAATCAAGAACAAGCACAATCTACTTCAACTCAAGATGATGGCTCGGGTTCACCTCTTCGACAACAAGACACTCACATCTCTAGGGAGCAAGCCGCAAGAGATGCGCAAGATACTTCGCCGGCTCCTCCTCCTCCTCGACAAGAACCTTCAAGGAAGCACAAACCCATTGCTCGGGATCATTCACGTGATCTCATCATTGGGAGTCCTTCTCAAGGGATAAAGACTAGGAGAAGTCAATATAAACCTAATTATGTTGATGAAGCTAACATTGTTGAGAATTTCTCTTTTGTCTCTACCCTAGAGCCGAAGACGATCGAGGAAGCCTTGAAAGATCACAAGTGGGTGCTATCCATGCAAGAGGAGCTCAACAACTTCAAGAGGAATGATGTTTGGAAGTTGGTGAAGCGGCCCAAGCGATCCAATGTCATTGGCGCTAAGTGGGTCTTCAAGAACAAGCAAGATGAGAAGGGAGCAATCGTGAGGAACAAGGCAAGACTTGTGGCGAAGGGCTACTCTCAAGTTGAAGGCGTCGATTTTGACGAGACTTTCGCCCCCGTCGCTCGTCTTGAGGCTATAAGAACACTTCTTGCTTATGCTTCTCATTTTGATTTTAAACTTCACCAAATGGATGTGAAAAGTGCATTTCTCAATGGACTAATCAATGAAGAAGTTTATGTAGAGCAACCTCCCGGCTTCGAGGACCCCGAGCATCCGGACCATGTGTATAAGCTCAAGAAGGCTCTCTACGGACTCAAACAAGCACCAAGAGCATGGTATGAACGACTTCGAGATCATCTCATCACCAAGGGCTACAAGATCGGTAGTATCGACAACACTCTCTTTACTAAGCATATTGGTGATGATCTCTTTGTTTGTCAAATCTATGTTGATGATATCATCTATGGCTCCACTAACGAAATCTATAATGATGAGTTCCGTGCTCTTATGAAGAAAGAGTTTGAGATGTCCATGATAGGTGAACTTCATGTCTTCCTTGGTTTTCAAGTCAAGCAAATGAAGGAGGGCACGTTCATCTACCAAGAGAAGTACACTCGGGATCTTCTTAAGAGATTCGGCATGGAAGACTCCAAGCCCTACGACACACCTATGGCTACAAGTGTCCCTCTTGATGTGGATGTAAAAGGTATACCGGTGGATCCTAAACTCTATCGTTCTATGATTGGTTCACTTCTTTACCTTACCGCATCTAGACCCGATATCATGTTTAGTGTGTGCCTTTGTGCTCGTTATCAAGCTAACCCCAAGGAGTCCCATATGAGTGCCGTGAAAAGAATTCTTAGGTACATCAAGAGTACTCCTACAATGGGCCTATGGTATCCAAAAGGCTCGGACTTTGGACTTGTTGGCTATGCGGACTCGGATTTCGCCGGATGCAAAGTGAGTAGAAAGAGTACCTCCGGTGGATGCCAATTTCTTGGACAATCACTCATCTCATGGAGTTCCAAGAAACAAAATTGTGTGGCTATCTCTACGGCGGAGGCGGAATATTTGGCGGCCGGTGCTTGTTGTGCTCAACTTTTATACATGAAGCAAACCCTATTGGACTATGGATTATCTTATGGGCAAGTACCTCTCTATTGTGATAGCGAAAGTGCTATCAATATGGCTCTCAACAAGGGTGATCACGGCCATGCCAAGCACATTGAAGTCAAGCATCATTTCATTCGAGATCATGTGGCCAAGAAGGATATTGAGTTGATTGGTGTTCGGACTCATGAACAATTGGCGGACATCTTCACCAAGCCACTTGACAAGAAGACCTTTTGTAAGCTCCGGGGAGAACTTAATGTTCTCGACCTCTCCGACTTCACTTGATATCCTTGAGCTTACATATGTATATATGTATATATACTTTGCTTGTTTTTGTTTGTGTTGTTGTTTTTGTGTGTTCTTCTTGTTTTGTAGGACCGACGACTAACCTTCTTGAGATAGCAATGAGCATGGGTTAAGCTTGGGATTGGTGGCACTTGGCTCCCGAGGCTTTGAAGAATGGCTCGTTGTGATCAAGCTCATGGAGGGCTCAAAACTTGTTGTTGGTAACTTCGCTCTTAGCTTTCTCTTGTTTTACCCTTATAGCATCATGCATTGTACACTTATCATTCCTTGCATTCGCATCATGCATATTGCATAAGTGTCTCGGCGCCGAGCACCCATCTAGGGGGAGTTGCTTATTCACAATATGAGTATATGACCTCCTATGATGAATTCATAGCAATGCTATATGAGCTTCATGCCCATTGAACCAAGATTTTTGAGCTCCAAGGTTAAATCCACTTGCGCGGCTCAAAGTCTAAGGGTTCATACATTTCCATCATCATCAACTAACCCCTATGTATTTCAAGACAATATTCTTTTGAGAATGTGTGTAGGGATAATTGTTGGGAGATGGAGAATCACGGATCAAGGGGGAGTTTCACGCCAAATCAAGTAACTCATTTTCCCACTCGCCCCATATATTTACACTAACCTTTTCTCCCTTGGAAGATTTCTTTTTGGGTGATAGATGCCAAAGGGGGAGAAGAGTTGGGCTTAATGATCGAGCAAGAATATGGGGGAGAAGAGTTCGAGTGGAGAAGAGTACGGGGAAGAAGAGTTCGGACTTACAATGAGTTGGAAGATGCCACCTCAAGGGGGAGTTTGTACAAATGAAGATCAAGTGATCAAGTCGATCGATCTTCACACAATCTTGAGGTGATGAAGAAGAAGCTATGCCGTCTCAAGGGGGAGTGTGTGCGAATGAAGATCAAGTGATCAAGATGATCGATCTTCACACAATCTTGAGATTGGTGCACGTGTCAAGGGGGAGCGGAATTCTACAAAGTAAGTATGAAGGTAAACCCCTTGCAACTTTTGCTTGTCATAGCTCCATGTGCTTTCTTTCACTTGTGATATGAGTTTTTTTTGCTCTAACTTGTGACTTCTTTTGAGCTATGACTTGCCTCGACCTAATCAACAAGGTAACTATCTCTCTATCATATACTTGTTGTTTAGTGTCTTGATCGAGTTGCGTTTTTAACTTGGCTTTTGTCATTACATTCTTTATCTTCTCGATCATTTTTATCATGGTTGTCATCCATCACCAAAAAGGGGAAGATTGTAAGCTTCATGACCATTGGAGCTAGGGAAACCCCAAGGTATGAATGTTTTGGTGATAGGATGAGAACCATGAATGTGACTAATACTCTTTGTGAGATCTTATAGGTCACATATGAAGAAAGCTCCGTCCGTTGGTGGTGAACGCCAACACACCATGAACTCAATTGACAAGGATGATTGGTTGCCTTCATCTACACAAGAACGGACTTGATGGAGTCGCGGAGAAGACATGGATCAAGGCTAAGGACATGCTAGATCCAAGCGAGTGTTGCTTGGTTAGATGTTAGCTTGAGTCCATAGGAAAAACCGGACTATCAAGAGGGTTCGAGGTGGTTCTCTTAGTACACACTAGTTATAGAGATCATTGGATGCATGGTGAGTCTCTCAGGGGCTAGGGTGGCAGAAGAGAGTTGAAGGAACCAAGAAGATCAAGTCTTGAAGAAGAAGATCAAGAAAAAGATCGAAGCTGCAAAGGCAGAAGAGACGGACAGTACGGTCAAGGAGACCGTACAATACGGTCTACAGAGGAAATCCAGACAGAGAAGCTCAAGTTTCTGGAAGTTGAAGAATAGAGACCGGACAGTGGACCGGACAGTACGGTCCTAGGGACCGGACAGTACGGTCTCTATTGGGTATTCCAGACAGAGAAGCTGAAGTTTCTGGAAGTCGAAGAATGAAGACCGGACAGTTTGATCGTACAATACGGTCGAGGACCGGACAGTACGGTCTTACAGGAGAGCAACAGAGAAGGAGAAGTTTCTGTTGGCTGATGAAGTATGGAGACCGGACAGTACGGTCCTAGAGACCGTACAATACGGTCTGGTTGAGATGAAGGTCAGCACTCCCTGGATGCCGGTCTGGTGAAGACCGGACAATACGGTCAGATGGAGACCGGACAGTACGGTCCTATTGTACGGTCATCACGCAGACTGGGCACTTTTGGACAACGGCTAGTTTGAGGTTGGAGGCCTATATATAGTCGGTTGTTTACCTCTTTGAGGTGCTCTTGGACCCAGGAAAGAGGGGAGGTGCTGCCAAGAAGCCAAGAGGAAGAAGTGTGAAGCACTTGAGAGGGATTTGGAGTGATCCTAGTGCTTGAGAGAGTAGCAAGTTGCATCCTTGATCTCTAGGCTAGTGTGGGCTTGAGAGAGTCATCTAGGGCTGTTACTCTTGGTCTATGGCAAGGCCTAGACCGGTTAGGCGTCGGTGTTGAGCTGTCCAAGGAGATTGTGGAAGTCGACACAAGTTTGTACACGGTCTTGGAGCTTCCCGTGCGAAAGAAGCATCACTAGTGGAGCGCCCTTTGGCACGCATCAAGTGCGGAGCCTTACCTCCGGAAAAGTACCCGGGATCGAGCCCGGCGGGACGTGCCCGCGACTTCACTCGGAGGGTGAAGTGTGCTCTAGGAGGGATCGCCATCGAGCGGAGGGACGGGGTCGAGACTCCGGCGGGAGTGACCCAACGTGGAGTAGGGGAAGGCGCCATCCTTCCGAGACCACGGGAAAACATCATGAGCATTCTCTATCCCTTCTCCTTTACTACTCGCATTTACTTATCGCACTTCATATGATTGCTTGTAGTACTTGAGTTGTGCTCTTATATTGCTTGTGTGTTTACCTTGGTACCTACTAGCTTCACTAGGTTTGCTTGATTGCCTTGCTCGTGTGCTTACTTGTTGTAGCCCATCAATAGCTCTAAGGACTCTACTTAGTGTGCCTAGTATCTTGGTTGCCTTGCCTCTAGTTATCTTGTTCCTTGCCTTGCCTAGCTTAAGTCTTCCGCTATCTATCTATCTTGTGCTAGGTTGCTAGTGTGGTGTGATTGTGTTATCTATATGCACTAGCTTAATAGGTTAAGGATACTCCTTAGTGTGCTTTACCTTGTTACTAGAACTACTCGCTAGGAGTTGCTTGGGTGTAAGTGTTTTGGAAATAGATTCTAGAGTGCACCGATTCACCCCCCCCCCTCTCGGTCACACGATCCTTACAAGGTGTGAAACTGCAAAGATCACTATATGGTTTAAAGCAATCTGGAAGAATGTGGTATAATAGGCTTAGTGAGTTTTTATTGAAGAAAGGATTCCTGAAGAATGAAAATTGTCCTTGTGTGTTCATTAGAAAATCAGAGATGGGATATTGTAATAATATCCATCTATGTCGATGATCTAATATCATTGGAACGACACAAGACATCGAGGAAGCTAGTTCATTCCTGAAATCTGAATTTGAAATGAAGGATTTAGGAAAGACTACATTCTGCCTAGGCTTGCAGCTAGTGCATACCCTAGAAGGTATACTAATGCACCAGTCGAACTATACCAAGAAGGTATTAGAGAAGTTCAGTATGAGTAGTGCATACCTACTCAGAACCCCTATGGTTGTGAGGTCACTCGATGTAGGACAGACCCATTTAGACCAAAAGAGGAACATGAGGAAGTGTTGGGACCTGAATATCCCTACCTAAGTGCTATCGGAGCGTTGATGTATCTAGCAAATGGTACAAGACCCGATATTGCCTTTACTGTTAGTCTCCTAGCAAGATTTAGTGCAGCTCCAACCAGAAGACATTGGAATGGCATTAAGCATATCCTCAGATACCTTAGAGGAACAGAAGATATGGGGTTGTTCTTCCAGAAGAAAGGAAATGTAATCCTTGAAGGATATACAGATGCTGGGTACATGTCGGATCCACACAAATCATTCTCGCAGACTGGTTATGTGTTTCTCTGTAGTGGAACTGCAATTTCTTGGAGATCTACGAAGCAGACGATGGTGGCTACATAACAAATCACTCAGAGATTATTGCCTTGTATGAAGCATCTAAAGAATGCACTTGGTTAAGAAGAATTACTCACCATGTACTGAATACATATGGAATTGAAGTGAGTAAAACCCCTACCATTATCTATGAAGATAGTGCAGCTTGTATTGCATAAATACAAAAGGGATATATTAAGTCTAAGGTCACGAAGCACATACACCTAATTCTTCTTCACGCATGAAATGCAAGAGAATGAAGAAATCAGGGTGACTCCTGTTCGCTCATGTGATAATCTTGCAGATATGTTCACTAAGCCCTACCTGCTAAATCTTTTGAAAAGCATAGGCATGGTATAGGAATGAGGAGACTTAAAGATGTTTGCAAATCAGAGGGAGAATTCCCTTAAGCACATAATCCCTAATACTATAGCCAATAAGACAATATAGTAAATTCTAGAAGAATACAGCATTGTACTCTTTTTCCCTCATTTGAGTTTTTACCTGAAGGTTTCTCAAAAGAAGAGGTTTTTAGCGAGGCAATGTGTGTAATTAAGAGCTACGGTACAATGTACTCTTTTCTCTATTTTTCCCACTGGGTTTTTTGTGAAAGAGTTTTTAATAAGACATGTGTGTCGTCGTAAAATGCCCAAGGGGGTAATAATTACTTGTGGAGGAGGAAAGGAAGTTCCAGGAGAACCTATCCTAGTCCTACTCCGTATGTGGGCCATTTACCAAAGGATTCTCTCTCCTAGTAGGAAAGGAGACCCCCTACACGAGTATAAATAGTGGAGCACCCCATGATGTAATGATACAAATTTATTTAGAATAATAAAGAGAAGGCTCCACCCTATATTGTGTCTCGCCTCTTGTCTATTTTTTTGTTGTTCTCTACTCGTCGATAGCGTTATTATAACACTTTGAACTAGCTGTCATGGTAGGTGAGCGGTCTCCAAGTCCAATTTCTTTGCCTTGTCGGGGAAGTAGATATCATTATGGTAGGTGAGAGGTCTCCAAATTATGACATACTAGGTGAGTGGTCTTCAAATTATAACATTCCGTCCAGTTCTCTATTTCTAGCTTTCAGAAATTTCGTTCTCACATTGTTCCTCTATATAATGCCTCTTAAGAGTTTTGAAATATAGTTAATGACCATATTGTTACTCATTGTATTGAAAATACCTTTTCATTTGTCAAAACACAGGGATATGACACAACAACTTTAGATTTGTATAATGAGTTACGCACGCAGCAACACGCGAGTATTCGTCTAGTGCAACATACGGAGTATATGCATGCCATAGGCAGCTCCACTTGTCGGTACTAGAGCAAGGTTAATAACGACGCCAGCTAAATGTCACTTCCATCTTGCTTAACGCCTGCATGCAGAAAACTCGTATAATAAAAACGCGCACTGTTAGCTACTAGCTGTTGGTTAGCCTCCAATGAACGCGTCCTCAGCCGGAACTGTTCTCGGGCGGGGCCGCTTCACTCGCGAATCACTCACTGAGCTGCTTCCTTTCTCTCCCCTACACGTCAGAAGTGTCAGACGTGTGCTTTGATTTCGCCAGCTGACTCAGTGCTATAATACTGCTCTTATATATATCTGTTAGTAAGTCAATCGTGCCAGCTAGAATTGGTTTTATTAGAAATGAGATCCTCTGCAGTCGACTCCGTGGCTGCCATGTGGGGTCACACACTGCTGACCCCACATGCAGCCACCACTGCCCTTTGCAGTCGACTGCAGAAGAGCTGCTTCCTTTTATTTAGCCTTATGATGACTCCTTAAACAGTAGAAAATTCGTATTCCCATGTGCTGAAAAAGCCAAGGGAGATGCGGTCAAACTAGATCCAAAAACCGCTCATGTGGGCAGCCCCTTGTGCAGTTGTGCTGAAGCTTCGTGCATCTGGTCGGCCGTTTAGAGATTAAGCGATTCTTATGTGTGAGCCAAAAAAATTATCTCTATCTGCATATTAAACCTGGTATTTGTAGTTAAAAACTAAGTAAGGGTATGTTCGTTTTCTTGCCTCTAAACTTTAGAGGAGTCATATCAAAGAGAATCTTACTATTTTAAGGTATTAAATAAGTTTAATTACAAAACTAACCAGAACCTCCGCCTAATTTCGCGAGACGAATCTGATGACAGTAATTAAGGCATAATTAACAGGTGTTTACTGTAGCATCACGTTTATAAACGTAGATTAATTAGGCTCTCGCAAATTAGAGCTCATCTGTAAAAAGGTTTTGTCATTTGACTATTCTAATATTGTTAAATAGCAAAATTTCCTTGATGTGACAGCGCTAATTTTTAGGTAGGAAGAAACGAACACATCCTAATATATTCTCAGTATGGTATGAGAAAAGTCGCATGATGTTGAGAGAAAATATTTATGTGATTTTCCTTCAACTCTCGAAGTCTTTAATGGCTGTCTAAACTGTTCCAGCTGTGAGCGGCATCCATTTATTTACAGGCCCCGCACCAACGACTTGTCCTGCTGAATCCATAATGGCCCCGAGACTAAAGCAAGGCTAATAAGGATGCCCGCTCGCCAGCTAAATGTCACTTCCATGTTCCATCTCGCTTAACGCCCGCTTGTGGAAAACTCGTAAAATAAAAGCGCGCATGTGGGCACCGGGCAGCCTCTTGTGCAGTTGTGCTGAAGCTTTGTGCATCTGGTTGCCATGTAGAGATCTTAAGCGATTCTTATGTGTGAGCCAAAAAAATATCTCTATCTGGATATTAAACCTGGTATTTGTAGTTAAAAACTAAGTAAGGGTGTGTTCGTTTTCTTGCCTTTAAACTTTAGAGGAGTCATATCAAGAGAATCTTACTATTTTAAGGTATTAAATAAAGTTTAATTACAAAAACTAACATCAGAACCTCCGGTCTAATTCGCAAGACGAATCTAATAACGGTAATTAAGGCGTAATTAACAGATGTTTACTGTAGCATCACTTTTATAAAACGTAGATTAATTAGGCTCTCGCAAATTAGAGCCTATCTGTAAAAAGGTTTTGTCATTTGACTATTCAAATATTTTTAAATAGCCAAATTTTCTTTGATGTGACAGCGCTAATTTTTAGATAGGAAGAAACGAACAAATCCTAATATATTCTCAGTATGGTATGAGAAAAGTCGCATGACGTTGAGAGAAAATATTTATGTGATTTTCCTTTAACTCTCGAAGTCTTTAATGGCTGTCTAAACTGTTCCAGCTGTGAGCGCATCCATTTATTTACGGGCCCCGCACCAACGACTTGTCCTGCTGAATCCATAATGGCCTCGAGACTAAAGCAAGGCTAATAAGGATGCCCGCTCGCCAGCTAAATGTCACTGTAGCAAATCAGAGATTAATTAAGCTCATTAGATTCGTCTCCCGAAATAGCATCCATCCCTAAAAAGGTTTTGCAATTAGACTTTATTTAATACTTCTAAATCGCAAGATTCTCTGAAACTAAATTTAGTCCTAAGTCACCCAAACACCACCTAAGGATGCCCCGCTCGCCAGGTAAGTATCTTTTTAATATCCAACCACCTAAAGTATGGGCCATATTTTTGGTTCTTGGCTAAATGGGGTGGATAAAAATACTAAGTATAAAATTTTAGTTGGAACAATAACGTTGTGCTGGGTAATCTGGACCAGTCGTAATGACCTGGTATTCAATAACGCACGAGTTTCTTCTTCTATGCAGGTGATTTTTCAGAAGAACGCATTGGATCCGTACATGGTCAATTTTGCAAAAAGCGGAAGATATACCACAAATAACATGGGGGTGCCGTGTGCTTGAAACCACTGTCATGAAGATATTTGGGTCATTTGTATGGTTTAATAATTATAGAATAGCTAGCTAAGAGTCATGTATACCTATTTTGTTGCCCTACGGTGGCTTAAACCGTCTTTTGCTTTTTTTCACATTACCATTGTAATAACATTTGGCTATATGTATCTATCGATAGAATAGTAATACATTCCCATTTCTTAAAAAAAAATCTCGCTTGACGCCCGCTTGTGGAAAACTCGTATAATAAAAGCGCGCACTGCTGGCTACTAGCTGTTGGTTAGCCTCCAATGAACGCATCCTCAGCCGGAACTTTTTCTCGGGCGACCGCTTCACTGACGAATCGCTCACAGAGCTGTCTCGCTTCCTTTCTTTCCCCTACACGGCTACACGTCAGATGTGTCTGACGTGTGCTTTGATTTCGTCAGCTCCCTTAGTGCTATAATACTTGCTACTATATATATGTGCTAGTAAGTCAACCGTGCCTCCCATGTGCTGAACAAGCCAATGGATATGCGGTCAAACTACTCTCTTCGGTTTTTTAATAGTTGATTTTTTTGTTACTTTTGACCATTCATCTTATTTAAAATATTATTTTAAATATATAAAATTATAAGTTAGACTTTTTTTTTCGAAGGGATAAGTTAGACTTTAACTTGCTGTGTTACTAAATCAAATCGTAACAAAAGACTTGACATATTTTCAAATTTTTTGAATAAGACGAATGGTCAAAGGTAACAAAAAAAAGTCAACTGCATCAATAATTAAAAACCGGAGGGAGTAGATCCAAAGGGCAGCCTTCATTTCTGCGACCTTGTGTTGGAGCTTCGTGCATCTGGTCGGCCATGTGAGATCTTAAGTGATTCTCATGTGTGAGCCAAAAAATTATCTCTATATTGCATATTAAATCTGGTATTTGTAGTTAAAAACTAAGTAATATATTCTCAGTATGGTATGAGAAAAGTCGCATAATGTTGAGAGAAATCTTTATGTGATTTCCTTCATTTCAAAGTCTTTATTAATTTCTGAAAACTGTTCCAGCTGTGAGCGGCATCCATTTATTTACAGGCCCGCACCAACAACTTGGCCTGCTGAATATATAATGGCCTCGAGACTCCAGTTGAAGAAACTCACAGCTTGGTCCTCCGCCCAACAGCATTCTACACAGTAAGGTGTGGAGAGAGATCCAGAGCTTTGAAGCCATGGCGGAAGTAGTCGCGGGCTTGCTCACGTCTGCGGTCGTCAAGATTGCAGGCGACAAGTTAAGCTCCGCCATCGCGGACCAGGCCAATCTGGCCTGGAACTTCAGCGACGACCTGGAGGACATGAAAGATACAATGGAGTTAATTGCGGCTGTTCTCCAAGATGCTGAGAAGCAGTCGATTAAGAAGGAATCGGTACGGCTGTGGCTGAAGCGGCTTAAGAACGCATCCTGGGACATCTCCGACATGATGGACGAGTACCAAGATACAAATACACAAGCGACTGCTAAGGTGCGTACTAAAAGTTTATTTTGTCAGGGCAAAATATTACAAAGAATTTGTGTGAGAAAATTGGTTGTGAAAGATCTCAGTTAGAATTCAGAAATGTACCATCGAACGAATCTGGCCCACTTTATTCCATTGAAAGTTTCACCGTTTAGAAACTTAACCACTCTACTATAACGTCTTCCATCCATTTATCGTTTTCTTGGTCAAAACTCCTATAGTTCTATGGCTTCTCCCTTCAGTCCCCGCCCCAAGCCTGAAGTCCAGTTTCCTCGACGTCTGACTAGCTCGTGCACCAGTCACCACCGAGTAGACGAGCAGTAATACCAATACCAATGCGGCTGCAACTACAACGCTAGCAGCATAACAGCAGGCGCACAGGCCTCACCCACTTGGTACCTCAAAAAAGAAAAAAGGCCTCACCCACTTGGCTGAATCGAGATCCACTTCTTCTAGATCAGCTCTTGTGATGGATCTGCGCCCACAATTGATCCCAAATCGAAATTCCTGCCTGGAAATGAGTTCATTTGCCTTGAATCGAACTAGTAGACGTTCTGTTAGAAAACAGAACCTCACCGAACAGACAACACACACGTTGCCGGCGAGATCACGGCCAACACACGAACTCACACAAGAATAGTAGATGTAATCTCGTTTGGTACAACTCACACAAGAATATAGACAATTACAACGAAACAAAATAAACTTGATAACCAAGTAAACTACCAAACTTAGGGGCTACGTAATATCCCTATGGAAAGTAAATATCTAATTGATACGGCAAGGATTATTCCTACAATCTCCTCCTAGGCCTTGTCGTGCTTGCTACCAATGTTGATTAGGCCGATCTTTGAACGCAACTAGTGGAACTTGGCCTTACGAAGCGGCTTCGTAAGAATGTCGCCGAGTTGTCTTCGCTCCTGATGAAGTCCACCTTGATCAGGCCTTCCTCAGCAGACTACCGGACAAAATGATACTTCACTCATACGTGTTTGCTCTGTTTATATAGGCAATTACAAGGAAAGAAAATAAACTTGACATTTGACAACCAAGTAAATTACGAAACTTAGGGGCTAAGTAGTATCCGTATCCCTATGGAAAGTAAATATCTCACTAGCGGATGGTGGCGGGCCGGTGGTGTGTCGCGCTGGGAATTCGAGTGGCTGCGAACCTGAACGCGATGTGACCTGCTGAGCTCCTGGCATCTCGCCGGTGGCGCATACCGCATACGACGTGTTTCGTGGGGACTGTTTCCAGCTTCATCTTGCCGTGATGCTTGGGTGTACTGCTGTTGTAGCTGCAATCCAACTCTCCCCTCGATGCTCCATTGACTCATTGGATTCTTGTCCATGGCAGCAAAGACATGGTATTAAAGTGTATCAGATTAGTTTGGTGGTATAGTTCTGAATTAAAAACCGACATCGAGAAAAATCAATTTTCCCTATTTATGTAGATGCATCGCGAAATAAGATACTTATTTTCCTGTCCAACAACATCAACGTACTACTTTAGATCAAATTAAACATATACTTCAACATCTATTTTGAAGTACTTTGTTATTAAATAATATGAATTAGTAGATAGTTACAAAACTGGGGCCCAATATTTCTTAATAACCGGAATCAGTTTGTTTTATATGAAAAATTTCCTTGCCGTCATCTAAAACTCATCGTCCGCCACTGCCGGCCGGGGCCTAAAGCCTAAGGCTTCAATTCGCAGATCCCCGAAATGTTATGATTCTTCCGTATTTTCAGTGCTTATCCTATTTTCAGATTCATTGTTATGCTTCTGTCCTTAGCCTAGTTTCACAACGAAAATTAATGAAAGTATATTGCAGATGCCAGGAATGTTCTCTTGTCTCTCAGCTCCACGAAAGAAAATGAGTCTGGCTAATAAGATGAAGACCATGAGGGAAAAACTGAAGAAAATCAATAAGCAACGCAAGAGTTTCACTTTTGCAGAGAATACTGGTGCTAGTCAAGAGCAGCAAACTTATGATCCACGTGAAACCACATCAGTTGTGAATAAAGTGGTCATAGGGAGAGATTTAGACAAGAAGGAAATCACAGACCTTTTATCTGCAAGTCACAACAATGATGGAATGTTGGTCCTCCCCATTTATGGTCTTGGAGGCATGGGGAAGAGTACCTTAGCACAACTTGTTTACAATGACACTCAGTTCAAAAAGTATGATCACCGGGTATGGGTTTATGTTTCCCAGAACTTTGATTTGAATAAAATAGGAACATCTATAATTTCACAGCTACCAGCAGTAGCAGGTCAACAGAATACAAATACATTGCAAATGATACAGATATGCCTAAAGAATCTGCTCTCTGGCAAGAAAACTCTAGTTGTGTTAGATGATATATGGGAGGAAGATGACGAAGAGTTGAAGAAACTGAAAAGTATGCTTGATGTGGACAAGGAAGGTATGATAGATGTCATTGTAACCACACGCAGTGAACGCATTGCAAACAAAATTTGTACAAACAAGCCATACAAGCTCCCGCCTCTGGAGCATGATGTGTGTTGGGATATAATAAAGATATCCAGTGAATTTGAAGACAAACCTAATAAAGAAAAGCTGGAGGTGATAGGATTAGATATTGCAAAGAAATGTGGAGGTGTTGCATTAGCAGCTCAAGCACTTGGATACATGCTAAAATCAGAAGATATGCAGGGGTGGTCAAAACTGAACAACAGTGATATCTGGAATGAAGCAACTGGAGTTGATTGCAATTCACTACAGTCTAAAGTGCTTCCCTCCTTGGAGTTGAGTTATGAACATATGGTACCAATACTGAGATTATGCTTTTCTTATTGTGCTATATTCCCAAAAGGATATGATATCAGTGAAGATGATTTGATCCACCAATGGGTTGCTCTTGATTTTATTAAAGCGTCTGATGGAAAGAAATACATTAATCACCTTTTGGGAATGTCTTTCCTTCAACATTCAAAGTTGCCCTCAGTAAGTCACTATCTCGCTTCGAAATACCACTTTCCCTTATTCTAGCTACCAGCTCTTGAGCTACTTGTTTCCACATATTGTACATATAATGCAGTTCATCTAAGCATTCATAGCATCTATTTTCTGGTTGATAAAACATTTATAAATTTATTATTAAATTAATATTTGTAAGTATTTGCGGATGTGTAAAAAAGTTTAAAAGACATTCCTATCTGATTCAGTTCTTAAAAGCATGACATTGTGATGTTTTATATTTCTAAATTACCAAGATTTCTATAGCAGCATTAGTAGAAAAGAACAAAATTTACATAAAAAAATTTACTGAAACTCTCACACGTGAAAATTTCGTGGCATCTAACTTAGTTTTCGGACTACCATAACTTTTTCATATGAACTTTACATCAGATACGCATATCCACTTTGATTGACTTGACAGGACCTATGTAATGGTGGTGTGTCCAATTTGTGATTTGACATCATCTCCAAAAAACTGGCCTGGACGGTTTAGCAGAATCAAAACTTCTAGGTTTCCACATTATTTGAGTTTTGCTAATAATTTTGTTCTCAGAAGTTTCATTTTTGTCCAATGGCATGGATTTTCATGCAGTTTTCCATGTATTTATCCAGTTAGGGCTCTGTGGGTTGGAAGGTTACGGAAAAAATATAGGATTTCAATTTCAAGGGATTTGGTGGTTGTAGCAACCTTTGGTGGGTACATTGAGCGCTAGTGTATGTGCACGCCCGCGTGCTTTAGTGAAACTAAATACTCTATGTTTTTCATTTGTCATTCATATTCATTTCCCATGATTTTTATAATCTTGTGTGTATATCTAACTAGTTGTGATATATCTCAGATTTCCAGAAAGCATGTTGTGCGGTACACCATGCACGACCTAGTGCATGACTTGGCAAAATCAGTCATCACTGATGAGCTAACTATAATTGATGCTGCAAAGAAGGGCAATACAAGTGAGATGAAATATAGTCGGTATGTTCTGCTCACAAATTATGATGGACAAACAAAGTTGTCAAATATTTTGCCCAGCAAAGTTAGGGCGCTTCATTTCTCCAGCAGCAGCAAATTGGGTCCCCAAGATGGTTCATTTTCTTTCGCAAAGTGCTTGCGTATTTTAGATTTTAGTGAATGCTCTGATATACTCTTGCCATCCTCTCTTGGCCAGTTAAAACAGTTGGTGTGTCTTGTTGCTCCGAAGACGGTAAATCAGACTCTCCCAGAGTCCATTGTTGAACTCTCAAAACTGCAGTACCTAAATCTGCATGGATCTTCACTGATTTCTGCACTGCCTGAATCAATCGGCAAACTTGGTTCTCTGAAACATCTTGATTTGTCAGGTTGTTCTAGTATGTCAGTACTGCCGGAATCATTTGGAGATTTGGAAACACTAGTGCATCTTGACATGTCAGGTTGCTCTCTACTACAAAAACTGCCAGACTCACTTGGCAATCTGACAAATTTAAAACATCTTGATTTATCTAAATGCTCCAAGATCGAAGTAGTACCTGAATCTTTACAGAGGCTCACACAACTCCAATATTTGAACATATCGAGTTGTAGTTGTCTTGAACGCCTGCCAGAATCTATAGGCAGCCTCGTTGATTTGCAATATTTAGACATGTCATGTTGTCGTGGTATCACATATCTGCCAGAGTCATTTACAAATCTTCGAAATTTGTTGCATCTGAATCTGGGGCGATGCGGCATCTGTAAAGGACTATCGCAGGGTCTGCGAGGCCTCACAGCACTGCAATATTTGGATATGTCCAACATTTTTCGTTATCAGCAAGATGGTAGTAGCCTACATGATACCATGAAAAACCTCACCAATCTCAAGTATTTGAGCCTATCATCAAGCATAGAATCTCTCTTTGGTGATGTGAATGGAGAAAGTAGCGTGTGTATAGATTTTATCGATGCCCTTACCAACCTGGAACATCTGGACATATCTTTCAATCATGATCTTCTGTATCTGCCAGAAAGTATTGGTAAACTCAAAAGGTTGCATACACTGAATCTCTCATTTTGCTGCAACCTTATATCCCTGCCAGATTGTATGAGTAAAATTCCATTCAAGTCTTTATTGATTGAATGGTGCCGAGATGAAGTGATACATCAGGCTAGTGCGTTACACTATTCACTAACATTACCACTCTTCAAGGTTCGAGCTGATGATAATGTCAGTGCGTGCAGCAATCTTCCTCTCCTCGAGGGTGCAAATGTTCCCAAGTTGAAAATAGTTTCTCTCGAAATGGTAAGGTCTGCAGAAGAAGCACGTAAAGTTAAATTGTGGAACAAAAGTAACCTTTCATCTTTGGAACTGCTATGGAGTAGTTTGGATGCTCGTCGATTTGTGGATGACAAAGATGTATTGGAACAGCTAGTGCCACCAAGGGGTCTGACAGAGTTGAATCTAGAACGTTATATTAGCCCAAGCTTTCCTAGCTGGTTCATTGGTATTTATCATCATCTTCCGAATCTTTGTCATCTTGTCTTGTCTTATCTTCCTACATGTAGCAAACTGCCACCACTTGGACAGTTACCGAACCTTAAAATATTGTCACTCCATCATTTACCTAGCCTTAAAAAAATTGACAAGGAATTCTGCGGTGCCAAAGGAGCATTCCATCAATTGACAGAGTTTAGTATCAAGGAGATGGATGAATTGGAAGAGTGGAGCACAGCATACTATGTTGAGGATGATGTGGTGGAGTTCATGTTCCCCGTGCTCGAAAAGCTCGATGTATGGGTTTGTCCAAGGTTGAGGTTAAGACCATGTGCACCAATATTTCGTAAGTGCACAATATCAAGAAGCCAACAAGTTATAGCTTCATTGGTGGAGCTAGGCGACATCTACCATCTCACCTCCTCTACTCCAAGCTCCATCCTTCCTGCCCACCAAGAGTTGACGATCATTGGTAGTCATTGCCGGAGTTTGAACCTGTTTCACCACTTCCCTGGTCTCCAAGAGTTGTTTATCGATTACTGTCCTTATCTGACGAGCTTGCCGGAAAGCATGCGGCAACTCACATCCCTTGAGACACTGCATTTGAGATCTTTTGAAGGCATATCAGCACTGCCAGAGTGGATGGGCGACCTCTCCTCTCTCAAAAGTCTCCACATCCGGAGTTGTACAAGTCTCAAGTCTTTGCCTCCATGTGTACAACAACTCACCAATCTCCAGGAGCTGCATATTGGGGCAAACCCACAACTGAAGCAGTGGTGCGAGTTGGAAGAGAACAAGAAGAAGCTCTCTCACGTAAAGGTAAGTTCGCTACTGAATACGTAAATTTTATCTAAATTCATCATCCAAGTTTTCTGGTTATGATATATCACTCTCATATAAAGATACAGTACTAGCTCACCCCGCACATCCTCTTCTTCAACTTCCTCTGGTTCCTCTAGGCTCTAGCTCATCGCCTCTATGGTGCTCACAGCCCGCCAAACCACTAATGCTGTTGTCCTCTCCGGCAGCCGGCAACTTCTCTGTACCTGCCACCGGCTCCACTCGAGCTCTGGCCTCCCCTAACCACTACAATGAAGCTCTCCCGGACACCCCACCTGCCGCCCACCATTACCACCATGGCCGGCGGCGCCTCAACCCGTCCTGCCAGCCACCTACCGTCATTCCCGCCTTCCTCGTGTTTTCTGTAGCAGTAGGGGAGAGGAAGTGGCCCCGAAAGACAAACACCATGGAACCATATAACTAATCAGTACTCACTTTATTGACTCTGCAGATTTATTATTTAGACTGTGAAGAAGATGAAGAAGAAGAAGATGAAGAAGATGAAGATGAAGAAGATGAAGAAGAAGAAGATGAAGAAGATGAAGATGAAGAAGATGAAGAAGAAGAAGATGAAGAAGATGAAGAAGAAGAAGATGAAGAAGAAGAAGATGAAGAAGAGTTATTATGAAGAAAGACACATCGCCACCAGGCACCAGCCAAAGGATTAAAAGCATACCGTCACAATCAACTTGGAGGCCTTATTGATGGGAGCAGGGGGCGGACTGGGATCGTCGACTTGACTTCATGTGCGCAAAGTCAGATCGACATTGCACTGCCACAAAGGAGGCAGGCTGGAGCTAACTCTGAAACTCATTCTTCATTCCCTTTTTCAAAAATCCAAAAGCTGATATTAGTAATATATACACATCCATTTTGGTTATAAACACTCAAATATATACTTTGGATATTTAAATAGAATTTCTCTAAGTTGGCTAACTGGTCAGCTTCTTACTTTGGTTTGGCATCGAGATTAGAGCCAGATTGACGCATTGATATGCATAACAGAAAGGCAATGGAGAGATGTTGATCACCATTTTGTTAGTACTTTAATTTCTTCTGCACATCATGGTTTGGCAAAGGTCGAGTCGGTATGCAATGGAGAGATGTTTATCACCATTTTGTTAGTACTTTAATTTTTTGTGAGAGCCACCGTCACGGGTTGCTGACATGATGAAAATGTAATTTCCTGAGTGTCAACCCTTACGAAAATGTAATTTTAATGACGCCTTGTCCCTCTGACAACAATTCCTCTGATGATGGTTCCTCTGACAACTCCTCCTCCGACGAGAAGCTGTCCAAGTCCGCCAAGTCCAAGGCCAAGTCCAGCGCCGCGTCGCCGGCCGTCCTCGCCGCGGCCACGCCCTTCGCTGCCATTGCCGCCGTCGCTGCCCTGCTCTGATCCACCGGCGGTCCTATCCGTTCAGATCTTCAGTGTTCACATTCTTTTTCTTTTTTTTTTTTCCCACCCCTTCTTCCTCTCCAGATCTCCCTAGCTGCTGCTTTTCTTGGTTAATTTTGTACTACTTCAGGCTTTATTTCTATTTTTTATTACTTTTTGAGTGGAGGTTTGTGTGGCTACTGTAGCTGAGTTTGCAGATCATCAAGATTATATATATATCCAAAAAGTGTGAAGAGCTTTTAGATTGATCCATCAAGCTGTCGATCGTTTTGGTTCGTTGAGCTTCTTCACTGCAAATGATCGTTGAGCCAGGATCATTTTTGTTTAAGGAATTGTACTGTAATAAAATGCAAGCAGATTGACATGCAAGTGGCCATGTGGGAAGCCATGTGTCCTGGCCACGCACGCACTCACTGGTACAGTGGTACCGCAAGCAGCACCTGCACTGGAGACTGATGAACAATTTGCTATTAGGATGTGTTCGTTTCCTCTCCTTTAAATTTTAGAGGTGTCACATAAAAAAGAATCTTACTATTTAAGGTATTAAATAACATTTATCCTCTCGTTCGGATGACCGAGCCGGAGAGAATCTCTCGGTCGACCCGGTGCACAAGCACGAGGCGCGGCTTGTGCGCGGGCGAAGGGCACGTGGCGTGCAGGGAACGGATGCAGTGGAGGGAGAAGCGGGCGCGCGCAACAACGCAGAGCGGAGCGGGTGCGGGAAACCGGGCGCTGCCAAACGGGTCTGGCAGATTTTTAACTAGATTTGATTTGACTTGAAGTTTGAAAAACTTTGTAGGTTTATGTAATTTGTAGAAGATGCATTGCAAAAAATTGTCTTATGTAGTCCTATAGAAAAAAATGTATTTTGTCATTTGTTTGTATTGTTTATCTCTTAACGGGTCTGAACCCGAAACCCAAAATCCAAAAAAAAAGACCGAAGGTTGCTGGTCTGTTCGGGTGACCGTGTTTTAGCAACTCCCATTAAATAAAGTTTAATTACAAAAACTAACATCAGAACCTCCTGTCTAATTCGCGAGACGAATCTAATGACGGTAATTAAGACGTAATTAACAGATGCTTACTGTAGCATCACATTTATAAAACGTAGATTAATTAGGCTCATTAGATTCGTGCACCCACGCCTATCCAACTTACGTACAAACAAACGCAAGCAACAAGCAAGAATACCAACACTTTTAGTATCATATGATCTTGATCTTGGTCATGTCCTCGTGGGATGCATGTTTCTACCATTTTTGGGTAAAAACTTTTATATATGTACCGCCCTAGGTTGCTTTCATGAGATGCTGGTGGCCTGTTTATTCTCATGGTGAATCTATTGCTGTGATACTGCTCTTTTAGTCCTGTGATATTGTGGTGCTAAAACCTTCACATAGTTTGTACGACATAGCATTTATATGTCTTGATGATCATATTTCCCTTTTTAGTACCAGGATAGTTTAATTTGGCTTGTTAGAACTTATTACCTCATAATATTTCATAATAGTGTAAACACCACCCTACACAGGTCAGCTAGTTTCGACATCCAAATTGCTTTTGGACACTGTTTGATCAATGAATTAGTAATGCATATCACGTGAGGGAAACATCTTCCGATAGGAGTAGGCCCCTAATTTGACTTTTTTTTTTGGGACAAGCCCCTAATTTGACTTGGTAACTGTTATATGTACACCCTGTAAACATGAGTATCTTGCTTGAAAATTCTTACATTTGTTTGAGGATCGTTGTTCCTTGGCATGAAGTTGAATTGATCACCGCCAACATCCAAACTCCTGAATGTATACATTTCTACTTTGTAGACCATACTAATGTGGCCTTTAGGTGCAGATGTTTCTTTCTCTATCTCTTTTATGGATAAGATTGGTTACAAATTATATATAATGCTATCATACTTGAGATTATGCAACAAAATATTTGGAAATTCATCCTGATCTTGACTTTCTCAACCTGTTAAATTCATAAGGCTCTTAAACAAGATGATATGCACAAAAACAATTTTTTATTGCCATGGCAAAACATCTTAATGTCATATAATTAATGAAGTATGTGCCCATATACCGCATCCATGCATTTTGAGCGACGCAGGTTTTCAAGACCTATGGGAATAGCATTTAGGAAAATAATTTTGTTGATATTGCCCTTCCCTGTTGATCGAGTGCTGAAGATGCACTTGCATATTGTATTTATTTCAGGTTATACATATGGATGAACCCATCACTTGTGTGCTTCTCAGGTCAAGGGTGCACGTGCACCAGTTATTTGCAAATTAATCATGCCTAAGCTACCATGAGATCGTTTGAACCACATAATTAAGGTATGTCCACAGATCATTTGAACGGTTTCAAGATTAAATTTCCTTGACTTTGTATATATGTACCGCCCTAGGTTGCTTTCATGAGATGCTGGTGGCCTGTTTATCCTCATGGTGAATCTATTGCTGTGATACTGCTCTTTTAGTCCTGTGATATTGTGGTGCTAAAACCTTCACATAGTTTGTACGACATAGCATTTATATGTCTTGATGATCATATTTCCCTTTTTAGTACCAGGATAGTTTAATTTGACTTGTTAGAACTTATTACCTCATAATATTTCATAATAGTGTAAACACCACCCTACACAGGTCAGCTAGTTTCGACATCCAAATTGCTTTTGGACACTATTTGATCAATGAATTAGTATATATACGTACTGAACAATGTTGGTGCTATACTTTTGAGCAAATTTACAATCTTTTCATTCATGTGCTATTTTTCTGTCTGCTTACCTAGTGGTTTAGTGACAAGATGTTGCCTTCGATGGACGTAAGATTACGCTCAATTTGTGTCCCTGCTATACAAGTCTTTAATACTACTTTCTGTTTCGACCGACTAAACCACACTCTTATTAGCATAAAAGATTTGTATTTACACTGCATACTTTTATTCCTGTGAAACGTAACCAAGAGCTTTCTCTCAAGTCATGTTCATGACAGCAACCTGCCGGTGCCCTTAACTATAAACCAGCAGCAGAATCTATTTCCCGGGGCATGGTTTTCGTTCTCATCCAGGTGATCTGATGGATCTAACTCACGTCGGCCTAAAAATAAATTGGCGATGCTTGGCCATGGTCCCTGCTCCCGGCCGGCCGTGCGCTTGATGAGTTCGCTCCGCCATTCAAAGAGCCTGCCTATGTTGTTGGAGCATTGGATGGGCCGGCCCCATTCCGGGCAATGAATGGGCGAAAGGATGGATGGATGGGTACTTGCCGCTTGACGTGACGCGAGAGAGAGAGAGAGAGAGAGAGAGAGAGAGAGAGAGAGAGAGAGCGGCCTCTCGTTCGACAGGACGCGGCATGTGGGTTTCCTGGCGGGGAAGCTTCGCAGCCTGTCTGCCGTGGACGGAATCGATCGATCCAGTGGCGTCGACCGGCAGGCAGGCCGCCTCTTCTGTCTGTCATCGTGCCGTGGCTTGTTTGAACTGGGAGGGACTGCAATCTTGCTCTCGGATTTGAGAAGGTTTTTGCAGGGACTGCAATCTTGCTCTCGGATTTGAGAAGGTTTTTGCTGCTTGTTTGTTTGTCCAGGTACGAACTGTTCGAAATTACTAGTATAAAGAGATGAGCTTTTTAAGACTTGTGTTACTTCTCAGTGTCGGTAGGGATACGTCCCCAGGACATACTGACAATGACTTTACTGTGTGTTGATTGATTATCTACTGCTGGAGATTTGGTTCCATGACCAGAACAGGCATGCCGCCGGGTGGTCCGTGCAAGCAACTGACGACCTTCACTGCTCAAGACTTGAGAGCACCATTTGGGCGGCAGACCTACGTATTAATACGTTCACTATTAACATCTCTACGACGCAAGGAACAAGACATGCATGCCACTGTTGGAACTTGAATGATGTAATTTAATAAGCATTTGTATCTGTAATCGCAATGCATGTGTATCTCGAACCGTCAGTGTCGCTCAGCACTTCGGATCTCCAGGGGTTCTATATGAGTAGGGGACTGAATCAGCACTTGCTGATTACCCAAATCGCCAAATCGGCACGTTGCTTGATGGCACCAAAGGGTTGTAGTTTTGTAAGGTTGGAGTACTTTTCTTTCGGAAAAAAAAAGTTATACTACTCCAAATGCAATGAACTAATCCATCAGAACTTCTCGAGGTAGTGTGAGAAAATGTGTGAAATATGCTTTGGGCGCTCCGACGAACTATCTGTGCAAGGCCTAAGTATTCATACACACACCATACGCTTGGATGGAGCTTGGTTGCAAGAAGATTAATGGAATTCTTTCGGAAAGTTGAAAACACAGTAAGATTCTATTTATGCATTAATGACATAGACATTATAATCCTTTTTTTATTCTTATTTTTTGTTGGGGCTGTATGTGGCATCATGCATGGACCTGGAATGGGTGCATACTAATTACTAATGTTGAATCAGCTTGGACTAAATCATTTATTGATATTCTTGCTAATAAGGACTGCACAGAGCTTGTAAAAGAGACATGTCAGCATTCAAGTAGTTGATGCCACAGGTCACGTCATGTTTGGAAATTCATAACATCCTATACATCATGATTAGAATCTATTTTTTTTGAGAAGATTATGATTAGGATCTAATGTCATAATCAACCACAAGGATCGCATGCCGTTGAACTCTCTCAATCAGCTAAACACTTGCATACTTCTCCGCACAAGTAATTGTCAAGCCATATTAATCTGGCACAAGCCCCTTCTAGCTAGTCGATCTAGGAGTAGATCTTTAGTCCTCAAAGCTTTAAAAATTAAGGAACAAATGTGAAGGCTTTGCAATGTAAATTTGTATTACTATTGGTTACTATAACCGTGGCAACCTAAGGCCGTCATCAGTGCATGTTTCATTGCACATTTACCAAAACTTAAATTTTGGTAATAAAGCTAGATGGGTTTCATAGGGATGAAACTTCTCTCTAGTCTAATGAAACTTTCTCTCCTCTCTCCTCATAAAATTGCTGATGTGGTACGAATTTAATGCTTATGAAACTCTCTATGAAATCCCCACTGAGATTGGCCTAATGAATCAATTTTCATTCACAAAATTCCGCTGAGTACATATCTCATTTTTCCTTGCATTGCGCTAGCTGCCGGCGAAATAAAATGCAGCATGGACAGAAGTTAATGCGACGTCAGAGAATGGTGCAGCTTCCCAGGGACGTGCAGCCAATGGAATCCAAAAGCGCTGCGGCTCACTGCTCTTCGCCCGCTCTCGATCGATGTCTCGCTACTCGGTCACTCCATTCTCTCTCATGCTTGCTCTTAAACATGTACCCCAAGAATTGATATGCTCAGGATTTTATTCTGCACTTGGCTTAGTTGTGTAATGAATATTGAATTTGCCCCCAGTCTGCTGAAAGATCCAGAGCGGTCGATATAGCCATAAACGCCAGATTATGAAGTCAGCATGCCTTTGGCTGCATTGATGCCAATCTCGCTCTTGATATTGGTCATGTACATGCTCCTTTTTAAGACTGCAAGTAGGTCAGTACTACGTAGATGTCAGGTATAGCTTCTGCGTGTGCAGCTGTACAAGATGGATGCGTGCTATACGTCACATGCTGACATGCATCAGAATTCGGTGAGGAGGCTACTCAACCAGTGAACGGAAGTCAACTACCTAAGCCTGTGGGCTTTTATGGCATTTCCTCAGGAAACCTGATGGGTTTCCAAGATTCCCAATTCGTGGTTCGCTTCGGCCCATGCTGGGGCTGGGTTGCTGGCCCTTGCACAACTGCTCATTTTGTATCAATAACGTAAATCCTAAACTCTCTCTCGCTTCTATCCCCTGCTACAGTACTTGGCAAGGCGAAAAGGGGCGACGAGCCGAATCCGGCGGTGAATCCGTCGGATCTCGCCTTCCGGTGGCCGCTCCGGCGCCGGAGTGGGTGGGATCCGGCGGATCGCCGGCCGGTCTTTGTGCATAGCCTAGGTTATCACAAATCTTCTTTGAGTGATGCAAGATTTTTCTTTTTTTTCAAAGAAAGGATGCTATTAAAATTTCTTTCGCATCAACAACTCTAAAATACAAGTAAAACACATAGAAAATACCCAATTTTGTGCCTACACACAAATCTTATGTGTAGGAATATCGTGCCCTGCACTAGCAAGTTTATGAGATGCGAGACATGAACAGAGACAGCACAGAATTCTAATTAAAGAAAAGGATGGATAGGAGCTCATAAATATAAGAAACTCATACTGATTATTATCAAAAAGCGATCTAACAAGAGCCGTCTTCAGATTAACTAATCAGCTTGCTAATTAACATCTTGCAGTTGAATGGCCCGGTTCTCGTTTACTAATATAAAATAGGGTACCTGACCCCAGTCTTCTTTGGAGGCATTTCAGGCCCAGCCCACCCGGTTCTCGTTCACACGATGGCGCATTGGACATCTTTTGATTTCCACTATTTGCATTCAGAGTTGTACTTAAGTAGTTGTACCTGTAGCTTTCCCAAAAAAAAGTTGTACCTGTACATTATCTACCTCGTTCTCTGTTTGCCTAACTGCACCAGAAAACAAGAGCTGCCCTAATGTATCAGGACACATGAAACAGAGAGTTAAAAGCGGACGCACTGCCCATGGATGAGACCCCATGACTCCATCCTTGCCTGGGATCGTCAACTTGGGTGGCATCGTCTTCACAGCACAAGCAGGACTGACTTTTTCCTCTTCGAGCTTTACAAATGATAATCGAGACATGTTCACCGTCATTTATTTGCAAAAAGAAACAAATTGCAGCGGTGGTCATCTTACATGGCCTGGAATATATGGAAGGAGCGCAACCGAAGGACTTTCCAACATCAAGAAATGCAGCCACAACAAGTGTTTGCCTTAATTCGAGAGGAGATGCGAATGAGTCAACTGGCGTAAGGAAGCAAGAAGATGAACATCATAACGAGTAGCTTTATTTGTATGGTATTTCACGATCATGGATGATCTTTTTAATCTTTATGTTTTCTTTGCGGGTGTAATCATTATGTAATAAGCTCTATGTATTGAAACTTTGGACCTTTCCCCTTAAATGAAAGAGCAGTGCTCCTGCTCATTTGTTCGAAAAAAATTTATTCGCAAAAAAGAAAAACTCACCGTCATTTGCATTGCGACTACTCCAGATGCTCTTGATATGCCGATATCTTGGCAATCTCTTGGATGACCTCCACACCCACGGATTTGCGATCCATGGGAATTCCAGAGAACCCTAGGTATCGGATTTATAGCAATTCCAGAGAACCATTGCAACACCATGGTTGGGTGGCGTCATTGTTAACCCTACTTCAAGTCAACCGAACCCTAGGTATCGGATTTATAGCAATTCAGAGAATCACAACCTTCCATGGGAATTTTATCGACCGAGGCCTAGAAAGTAGTGAAACACAAAGACTGACCAAATACGACACAAGTGTAAGAGCAGCAAGGAATGAGAATTCTCACAATTTGATAGTAATTGGGGAAAAGGAATAAAAAGATAAAGAACCTGGGAAGAAGAATCAGGTCCTGGGAGCGCGTTTCGGAACCGTATTTGTTTCAGATTTTAGCTTTGAAATGTTGGAAAGCTAGCTTTTGAAGAAATGACGTGTTCGGAAGGATGATTCGAGGGGTTTTCCGATGACAACCCGATAAACTAAAGAACTTTGTTATTTCAACTGTGCTGAGAGTGCCTGATGAGCTAGAATGATGAAAAAACACATTTGAGCTGGTCTAAGGTTGGTGGTTATGTCAGACTCCAAGTAAAAATAATAATGTAATTATACAGAATACGGAGTACATGCATATTGGAAGGTCATATATGAACTTTTGTTGCTGATTATACCTCACACATTAACCTTTTGTGTATCACATATGCATTACTCCAATATAATTTTGTAACTTATCTAAAGAGGACATGCATTATAGTTGTATTTTATTTATAGCTTGTTATTTTAGTGGACTACGTGAATGCCCTACGTCATTCATTCCTCCGACTTGTGTCCACCCAGATGAGAAATTCTTAAAAATCAAGGTCTGAGTTAAAAGCTATTAATTAAGAGCCATATTACCTAATCAATCCATTTTTGTGTGTGTCTAAGCATCAAATTACTTTGTGGGCATAATATAGATTATATTCCCTTTTTTGAGCAATAAAGCATATATGTCTCTTCTCCAATAATTGAGATCCTTTAATTACTTCTTACATCAAGTTTAAACAACCATTGGTAGTTAAGAGCCCACATATGTATATAATAAATTTCTATATGGTCAAGGCATCAATCTCTTATCTCGCAAAAAAAAAAAAAGGCATCAATCTCTTATTGAGTATTGTAGGATATGCGATGTAATAATTAATATGCTGGTGTCCCATGGGTATAAATGCAAAATGCTAAGCTAGGTTTAGACGTCAGGATACAAGCATCTAGCAGTGTTAACATTAGTCCATGCATGTCAATGGTTCATTGGTTGCATCATTTTAATCAATGTGGACAACTCATATATTCTTAGTTGTTTGATGAGTGCACTCATACTCTTGTCACCGAAAAATATGCCTAGAAGAATCTTGCTGATGCGCACGCACTTACCTAGAAGATGCAGTTACAAAGAAAACAAATAAACTTGAATGTAATATTTAGTCTTCTCCGAAAGTATGGATTTGATTCTATGCTCACCAATTATCGACTTCTATGACTAATTAGGGAAGGGAAATGATGAGGCCTTCCGTATTTAGATTAACACTAACCTCGTTTGAAATTTCATGATATTACAATGTAATTTTATACGAAGATATCATTGGCCTAGGTCTGACAAAGTCGAGATACTTCTAAATAATAAATGAGAACATCATTCCTGGAGAGCAAAACTTGCCTATCTAAAATGAATCACTTTTGCGACTCCATCCTAATTTGGGATCTCCGCACCGTTCTTATTTCTTAGTACCGTACACCGATGATCATTGTCATGCTATCTTATACTACTCTAAATCCAGCATGGAAATCTTTATGCTCAATGCAACTAAAAAAATACATGAAGTATAAATAAATGATAGTATGACAAACTTTTTTATTTAATGATGACATAATTTTTACATCATAATAAGTACAAATAAATTGCATCCTTTATTCTTGGAAAGCAGTCCATTTTTACTCCCTCTAACTATCCACTGTGTCGGTTTGACCATCTGAACTATTACACTGATCATAATAGCTCGAGGGAGTAAATCGAGCCAAAAGTTTTGTCTGGGTCAAACGGATAAAGTGGAATGTTTGGAGAAGTAAATAGATTTACTCCTTGATTCTCTTCTACAAAAAATTCAATTGATTTGGTGCCTCGTGCCTGATTACCAGCTTCCTTACTAAGGCCCATATGCTGACATCTAGCTTCTAGAAGGGCACAGAGAAGACGTTGCATGGGCTTCTTATGCTGAGACCTTTTTCATGCACGTGTAAAATTACATGGGCAAATCATGCCTAAAGTTCTTTTTCGTTGTATATCTCATCGGCTTCCTATTGCATTTATGTTGTGACTTTTTCTCCATCTACATCTCAATTACCTTATATTTGTCCGGTTAAAGACAGTGACCAATTAATCTGAGTACAAAGGATGATTAAATTACTATAGAATTAATTGTGAACTCCCTTCGGTCGGAAATGGTTGATGTTAGGGCAGGGGAAATTATTGTGAAATCGAGAACTAATTAAACTCCATGTCCTATAACGCAACCGGAGGGCGTATATTATGTAAGCTAACCATTATTATTTTCTAATCATCATGAGAAATTTGTCAATGAACAAAAAATATCTCTTGTGGTACAAAATAAACAGCAAAAACAATAGTACTTGTACAATCCTTCAGAAGGGGTATGCCTGGATGATATGCTACAAACTAAGGAATATTGGGATACAACAAAAAGTGCGTGCATGTGTATAAGTTCGCCTACCCTGTATGGCTTTTAATTTTCAACACAACCACTCATGCAGAATCCAATACCCACTACTAGGGAGCAAAATTAAGAAACTCATGTACGTCCGCTGGAAGACGAATGAACTGGAGTCACATCTATCTCCTGATGTCACAAAAGTCAAGTGAAGAAGAAAATAAATAAAAAAAAGGGAACGAAACAGAATTCCACAGCTATGGGCTATAGCTGTGGGTGTCAAGAGATCAAACACGAATGATCTCATGGGTCAACAGGTTTCAAAAGCAACACCACTTTCTTTATATCTTCCTTCTGTTTTACTACATTGCATTGGTCCATTCGTTCCAGATCTAGAGAATAAATGGCGTCGAGCTACGAGATCTTCACCGACATATATAAATCGGTAATAACTCTGAAATGGCCTATCCGCCCCACTATCTATCCGGCCTGCTAATGGATTGAGATGGATCTCTACAAAAAAGTAAAGATTCCCCAAGGACCCATAGGTTTTAGGAATCGTATCACCCCATTCTAAAATGCTCCAACGTTGTGGCGACAACGTGGCCACCGGATCGATGACCAACTACTCTTTTCGGATACATGCATTGGTGGGGGATCAGCATGAAATTAATTGGCCCGCCCAACTAAGACATTGCGTGAGGCGATCTACCACGTAACAAAACGTAATTTCATGGCCTCATCCTGTTTAGGATCTTTCAAATCCTTGTTGGAGGGCTGTTGGAAGAACATTTGACCAGAGAGGCTCCGCTAGCTATCGTATCTTTTATTCACATCATACTGTGTAGGACAGTAAGAGTACACACATTCCGTTTCAGAACTCTTCTGCCGGATCGATGGCCTATAAATATGCGGAGTCTTACTCGCCATACCATGCCACACCAACTAAGCACGATCACATTCGAGCTTAATATATAGCTACCTATAGCCAGCTAGCTAGTGTCGTGGTAGCTAGTCTTTCTCTGCAACGAATTGAAGTCAGTCAGGCCGCCGGCGACGATGTCGAGGGACCCCCTGGTGGTCGGCAGCATCGTCGGCGACGTGGTGGACTACTTCGCCGCGTCGGCGCTGCTGCGGGTGTTCTACGGCGGCCGCGAGATGACCTGCGGGTCGGAGCTGCGGCCGTCGCAGGTGGCCAACGAGCCGGCGGTGCACATCACCGGCGGTGGGGCGCTCTACACGCTGGTGATGGTGGACCCTGACGCGCCGAGCCCAAGCAACCCCTCCAAACGGGAGTACCTCCATTGGTGCGTACCTGCTTCTGTGTTTTCCATGTCGTGCATTCAATGCAGCTAGTAGCATTTTTTTGTTTCCCTGGCCGGTGTCAGCAAGCAAGCACCTAATTACTTTGATCGTCTTGCATCTGTAAAAGGCTGGTCACTGACATACCGGAAGGGGCTGGCGCCAATCATGGTGCGTGAACTTTTATATATGTATACATAACTGAATTTGATTCTTCATTTGGGCTTTGTACATCTTTCCGACGCAGAGGCTGGAACACAATTTCCTTTATCTGAAATTTTTCTTGAATTTATCGTCGATCAGGAACCGAGGTGGTGGCCTACGAGAGCCCTAAGCCGTCGGCCGGGATCCACCGGTTCGCGTTCATCGTGTTCCGGCAGACGATGAGGCAGTCGATCTATGCGCCGGGGTGGCGCGAAAACTTCAACACCAGGGACTTTGCGGCGTGTTTACAGCCTCGGCGCGCCCGTCGCCGCCGCCTACTTCAACTGCCAGAGGGAGGGCGGCTGCGGTGGCCGGAGGTACAGGTGAAGCCAGAGCAAGCTGAAGCAAGCCGGTGATCCAATTGCAGACATATCGTATTGATTTACGTCATTAATTTACATTGCAAGTAGTCAAACTGATTATTGCTAACAAAAAAAGAGGCACATTACATGGAGTTTGTATTAGGCTCCATATGTATGAATTATCCATCTGAAATGTGCGTGATTGAAGCTGTATGTGTACTCTACCTTCGATCCCTTTGGAAACATTTGTCTGTCTTCTGGGACGCATCTCATTTCTAAATCTTATTTTGATTTGTGCATCATTGAAAAAAGCATAGTTACTGAACTTTTCCACTATACATATATATTTTTTTGGAGGAAACACTCTACATATTACGCATACATGCATTAAATGTTGTTGTATAATTAGTTCTTCTTAGAATTAGCGCTATGTTATACAAAAACGTATTGGATGTTGAAGAACAAAGGTTTGACCAGATTATTCTCGAGTTGCCATTGGGAAATTGAAGATTTTAAAACCCTCACAAATTTAATGTAGTGTCACACTGGTTTGAGACAGCGGATGAAGCTGGTAAATCTTGAGATGCCATTTGGCATTAAGAATTCTAGGACTGTGGCAGCTATGGTGCAATTGTTTCAAAAACAAGTTTCATGCAGTCCCTCCAAAAATGGGTCAAAACCATGCTGAAACAGAAATATTGTTTTGAACTGTCGATTCGTATGGTGATTGATAGATATCAACAAAATGTTTTGCAGTATGTACAAAAGTCAAAGAGCCGAGTGGAGTAGCTTGCCTTCCTTACTCTTGCGAAAGGGTGGATGGGCTTTTTGTGCCCCTCGCCGGCGGTGCTGGCGATGGTGGATGGGTGTGCGGCCGATTGGCGTCTTTCTTGGGCGCTGATGGCTCGGATTTTGCTTCTTGCTGCTGTTCTTCGCTCGGTGGTGGTGGCTTGGTTTCCTTCCTTCGATCTGCTGATGTTGCGGTGGCCGGCGCGGCGCCTTCTTCGTGTTCATCCAATCGGCTTTCCCAAAGCTTGGAGTCCGCGGTCAGGGATGGAGGAGGGGACCTGCTGCCGGCGTCGGTGGAGCGCGGCGGCGAGGAGAAACTGTCGGGAAGGTCCTGGAAGATGAAGGACGTTGTTGTAATTTCCTTTTCTTCAGGGACTTTTCTGTAAAAGTTGTTCAGGGTGTGGCCTGTAAAAGGACTGGGATGTACTGTTCTCAAGATTAATATAATTCCCTCCCCTTTCGCAAAAAAAAAAAAAAGTCAAAGAGCCGAGACGGCCACATGCAGGTCTATCCATCTTTGTTGGACTGATAGTACTTGGGTGCGTTATCTCATTCCAGCGCCGCAATGCCTGCAACGGCAACGAGGACGCGCGTACTAGTACAGTATAGGATCATCAGCAGTAACGACGTGTGGCGTGTGGCTTGGGATAACAATAAGCTTTTGATGTCGGAACAGTGGCGGACCCACGGGGTGAGCCACGTAGGCCTCGGTGTACCCAAAAACCGGCGATTTAGCTCAATTAGAGCACTGTTCATACACTGTTTATTACTGTTTATGCACTGTTCATTACTGTTTGGCCTACTGTTCACACACTATGCATATCCGGATTCATTGGTCTGGGTCCGCCACTGTGTCGGAAAGGCAACCTAGGCACTGCGTTGCATATGTACTGTAGTAGGATGCAGCAATATTCTGGCCACACATATATGCTACATCCTGTTTCATTTATACACTTGTTTGTCGTAATAACAAGTAAATAAACCAGAGGAAGTAAATAAACCTAGGAGTATATGATAAGTAACGAACTAGTTACACTGAGAGAATATCTAGCCACTAGTCTTAGTGCTCGGGCCCTCTACTATGCACTTCTTTGCCATCGTATCAAAGACATCTTGTTACACCCATATGACTGGTAAAGTGGCAATCCATGTGGTGAGAATTCAACCAGAAAAAAAAAAATAGAGACAATTGCATATCAAGCGCATTTTTAAGTCTAATTGTGAAACAACCATCAATTTTCAGATTTTGTGATTTCACCACATATTTTCAAAAAAATCTGTGGTGATCTTGTAAGATCTGAAAATCGATGTTTGTTTCACAATTAGAGTCCAAAATTGTGGTCAAGATGCTATTGTCCAAAAAAAAAAGTAGTACTGACATATCCATTCTTTCACCCTGGTCGCTTGCTTCATTCAGCGGGCTTCTGCTGCTGGCTGCTGCTGATTTCCTCTCATGTGGCTACAGTGGCAGCAGCGATCCAACAGTGCAAAATAGCACAACCGAACAGAGCCTTTCTATCCTTCCACTATTCCTTATCAGAAGGCTATGCCCACAGGCCACTAGTCTTCCTCAATCGGATGCGCAGGTGGCAATGCTTGTGTGAAACAAGCAAGAAAGAAAACAACGAGGGAAGCATTTCTTTCCCAGGTTAGGTCTACATCTGGACTCTTTTTGGTCGCTTTATTGCAATGACGCGTCTTCCTACATAGTACGGCTTATGTATCAGCAAGCATGATGTTATGAGTTGAACATAGGTACATTACTATACCCATGCATGTTTATAATCAGGGCCATGATATTCCTATGGGTCTTTTAATTGGCCCGTTCATGGAAAAGTTGAATTCTTTACATGACACAACGCTATATGGATATAGTGTTTCGAGTTGCTCACTCGAGGCGATGTCGTATCAGGATGTGGTATGCCGGCAGCAGCGAAGAGAGCATGGCAATTGATACTTTAATTAAGAGGGGTTAAAATAAAACTTTTCTAGAACTACATGGCAAAAATTAGAGGCCACATGAAGAGTGCACAAAATTACGTGCTATCCGGACTTATCTAGTACAACAAACCAAACAAACAGCTATATATAACTAGTAGCTTGTTATTGCATTGCTAAAGACGGGTTGGGATCCTAGGCCAGGGTGCCTGAGCCAGGCGGGCACATCTGAGTCATCTGACCCCAAGCACCTAAATCCAACGCCTGGGATTGCTGCCTCGGCTAAGCAACTTTCCGAGAGTTTGAAACCAAATAAGGATGAAGTGCCCGGCACAAATTAATGCCACAAATATCCAACTCATACACTTCGACCTCACAGTTGCAGGAATCTTCCAAAGTTCCAGTATACTACAGTTTACTCATCTGCAATAATGTATCAAAAAAGCCTACGTGGAATATATGCATGATTTGCAGAAGAGCTAGCTACCTAGTACCTATTACGGTCCCCACGTAAGAAAAAAAGGAGTACCTATTACGGTCGAGAAAGATTGAGCTGGACGTGGCGACGTAACGTACCAAATTAAAGGGCACTGCCGACAGATTCTCTCTGTATCAAGTGCACATATTGATATCCCTCCGTCCCGGTCTCGGCGAGCGAGCTGCGCCGCGCTGCGGTCCCCGGCGCACGATGCCGCGCTGCAAATCTGCGGCGACCCAACCAATAATTGCGACACGGCGACGTCGATCTGATCAATGATTGCCTTCGAGAACGATCCGGTCCGATCTGCAAGAATGTGCGCGTGAATCATATCAGTGCGGCGGCATCGCCCGATGGTTGGACGACGACGAGGGTGCTGTTCGTTTCCTCCTCTCTAAATTTTAGACCCGTCACATCAAAAAAAATCTTCATATTTAAATATATTTTGATTAGTTTAATGACAAAACCTTTTTCACAGATAGGTGTTATTTTCGAGACGAATCTAATGAGCTTAATTAATCTATATTTTGCTATAGTGATGTTACAATAACCATCTTCTAATCGTCGCTTAATTACCCTCGTTAGATTCGTCTCGCGAATTAGATGGAGGATTCTGAAATTAGTTTTGTAATTTGACTTTATTGAGTACATATAAATAGTAAGATTCTCTTTGATGTGACTTCTCTAAAATTTAGACTTCTGGAAACGAACATACTCGGTAAAGCAGCAGATAGAAGTGCAGAGACTAGTTGTGCCGGCCGCCGCCTCGATCGAGAACCTTTTGCGGAGAGATGGACTTGTGATCGAACAGGCAGGGGCATCTGATCGGTGGCCGCCGGCTGACCTTATCTAATATCTATATATACCTTTTCTTGCATTGCATGCAGCTCCAGATCGATACTGTTATCATATATCCTGTGATTGGTACGCGTGATGTGGATGGTCCACAAGTGACGATTGGCGCGCCTGCCTGCAAGATCTGGAGGAAAACGTGTGGTGGTGGTCTAACATGGCGGCGTGTCCCCGCTTGGGAATTATCGGACAAGTTGACAAGTTGTTCAGCAGGGTCGCGAGATGGACAGATGGAGATGGAAGTCAAGATATCTAGTACTGTTTCAAAAGGGATGCATCGATGATGCTCTGACCAGGATGCTATGAGAACACCTCGCGTTCACATTCGCAAATTTGCTGGAAGATCTCCTCTGGCGCAGTGTTACTGTTACGCCACTGCATGTGCATGTAATTGTTGGTTTTTCGCCACGCTATGTGGACTGGCGTGGGCAATGACTTAGCTTTGAAAAACATGATTTAGGACTGATCTATGTAAAATTAAAAGGGTTAAACATAAAAAACTCTAAAAATTGCCAAAAAAAAAAGCTCCAAAAAACGATACTCTCTCCGTTCTATTTTAGACCAAAGAACCGGTCGACACAAGTGAAATGGACACTTTTACCCCTCATTAAGCTGTTCGATCAAGCAGCCAAAAAAAAAAAGCCACTACCCTCGGAGACAGTGCTCGTCCCCTCATCCTTGCGGTGTGTTTCAGCCTTTCAGGCGTGTGTGACGGAAGGACGCAATGGAGGCTGGCTGGTGGCATGACCTCATCTCAAGCCGCTAGGTCAATTGCAGACCCATCCCTTGCAAAAAGTATGTGCTCGAAGAAGAGGGCCGTGCGAGGCCCACCTACCCCGAAGGCAAGCAAGACCACGGCTTCATATCTTCGCTGCGGGTTGGACCCACCTGTCCCGCATGGCAAGCTGCATGGGGACATCATGACGACAGCAGCTTGCGGATGCACCTAGATTCGCCCTGCCCAGCGGCTAACGGCTAAATCTTGATCGACAGGGAGAGCACCATGACAAGACTTCCACCAGCCCAGATCCGAGCCGAGGAGCTCAAGTTGAGAGGAGACTGGGGAGGGGGCAGAGCAATATTCATAGCATATAGTAAACATATTGTATCAATATAAATTCATAGTCATGAATTAATTATTCATGGTAAAAACTGTTTGTTCATATATAAAACAAACACAATCAACTTAGGAGAAACTATAGCTACTTTTTATATAAGAAAGAAAGTAAAGTGCACAGACTGTCCCTGGACTTATCCGACTGTACCACTTTGGTTCTTGTACTTAAAAAATGCTGAATTGGCATCATTAGGCTTACTGGGTTGTGTCATTTATCTCCATCTACTTGTATTGACGTCTCTAAACTTGTCAACTTATATATGCCACTTAGGTCCAACCGGGTTTGAACCCTCTTTGAGAGCTGATATGCCACATTTGGCATAGAAAGGTGCGACACGTAGTGATATGTGCGCTATATTAAGAGAGATTTTAGTACATCCTTATGAAACAAAAGTATTTTGTTCGGCTCGAAAGTTATATATGCCTACAAATAATACTCAATTCTGTACGGTTAAAAATATAAAATCAACTTGGTCAACAGTTTCTAGTTCATTAGGATAACTATCTTCTATAACTGTGGGAGATGATTTTGTTGGGAATGACCTTGTTGGCAAATTACTAGAACTGTTGGAAAACACATGAATTTGTACTATTAAAACTGTCAGCCATTTGTTAATCATACTAAAAAGAAACATAACTGTTGGCCACATGGATAAAACTGTCGGCAAAAGTTGAGAATCTTGTAGTGATTCTTCTTTTAAAAAGATTAGGATTACATACTTTTTTTTTTGAAAAGAAACAATAATCTTGTTACCCTTTCGCTGGATTTGTATGCAACTACTAACGTGGAGTAATGAGAGCGACACATGTTAATAAAAAATATCATGTTAGAGATTTACACAATTCAAAAGTATATGCAAAATTCTACTTTGTGATGAACCTACAAAGTGCAAAAAGGTTTAAGGAGATACCAATACATTTTGCATGCAATGAATCTTCATGTCAGAGTGCCATGTTTGTTCGGTTTGAGCCAGTTGGACCTAAGTGACACGTTTGAACAAGTTTGGGAGTGCTAATATAAGTAGATGGACCTAAATGACAACCGAACAAGTTTATAGATGTCAATTCATCATTTTGTGAGTAAAGGGACCTAAGTGACAACTCGGACAAGTTTAGTGACTGACTGTGTATTGGAATTCAATTAGGAGACTTTTTGTGAAGTTTCCAACTCATCTACTTTATTTTTCCACTGTTTTTGACAGATGAATGCTTTCTAAACGAAAAAAATTGAAACTATGCAATGCTAAAAAAAAAGAAATACCACAACAACTCAAGAAAATCCTTGAAATTGTTACATGGAACTTGCAAAATCCTAAGAATGTCAATCCCTAACCAATCAATACATTGTTGATAGCCTGCTGTTATGGCGGAGCCTGTATTACTTGGGGCTTTGATTAGGGAGAGATCACTGAAAGAAACGATTGGGAGAGCCATGGAAATATTTAGTGATCATCAGTGGCGGATCCAGACGGAAGCTGTAGGGGGGGCTGAACCATATGGGGCAGAGCGTGAACCACAAAATTGCCGCACGGTCTGTCTACACCGGCTACCCACATAAGACGCTGTCGAGAAGCTAGACGCCGGTCCAAAAGCCTAGCCACCTTTCCACCTATCTGTCGCCGCCGTCGCTAGCTAGACATCATGTGTGGTTGCTTGATTTCGATTGATTGGGATTAGCGCAATGGCGGATCCAGACGAAAGCTGTAGGGGGGGCTGAACCATATGGCGGCAGAGCGTGAACCACAAAATTGCCGCACGGTCTGTACACCGGCTACCCACATGAGACGCTGTCGAGAAGCTAGACGCCGGTCCAAAAGCCTAGCCACCTTTCCACCTATCTGTCGCCGCCGTCGCTAGCTAGACACCATGTGTGGTTGCTTGATTTCGATTGATTGGGATTAGCGTTAACGACTAAGGCTGAACCTTGTGCTGGTGCGGGATTAATATCATAGCACACGGCGAAGTAAATTTGAATCTCGCGCATAATGGTCGATGGGAAAAACAGGGAAAAATTAAGGTATGACGTAGTTCATGGTATAGGCTAATTGCAAAATTAAAATATTTTATACAAGACGAATAATTTTTATACAAGACGATTAATTTTATTTCAAATTATATCGCTAAAAACTTGCAATACATATCTTTCGTTTTGATCTAGCAGAGGCGCTGAGCAGTTTTACTTGTACTTTGCACCTAATAGAATATGGATTAGACTAAAGAAAAAATCAGAAAGGCTTAGAGAAAGAAATGCTGTCGCATACAGACTCAGCCAGCGTGAATGGCCCAATCTCAGGGTAGGCTTAATGCTCTCAGCCCAGCATAGCCCAGGAGCCCATCTACCCCTTCCTTCTTCCTCCTCCAGATCGAATCGAAACACAGAGGACCGGACGCCATTGTTGCAAACTGAAGCTCCGGCTATTGAAATTTAAGCGCTCAATGATAGCGGATGTGAGCAAAATGGATTCACAACGACCTCCTATTTCATTCCCGAGCCATAAACATTCGAAATCCGAGTCGTTTTTGACCTCCAGCCGAGCCCAACGCCCTCAACCTCTCTCTTACCTGCCAGAAAAATGTAGGGGGGGCTCTTAGGAGGGGCTCCACTGTCCGGCTGGCAGTAGGGGGGGCTGGAGACCCCCCTGCTGCCCCGATGGATCTGCCACTGGTGATCATGGGGACCTTATACCGGAGCAAATTCAAATCGAAGCAGCAGCGGCCATGAACACGAAGATACAACGACCCATGGGCCATGGTGCACGAAGAGCAGGCCTGTTTCAGATTTGTTCAGATTTCTGGTCCTCGTACCCATGAAAACGACCCATTCTCAAGAAGCCCGTTTGATATGGCTCGCTTTTAAGGCCCACGGATCAGAAATTTTCCATCGCCAATAAACCCATTCTCCTCTTCAAAACTTCTTCATCCCGAAAATGGTAATCCATGTCACGTTTGACCTTTTTTTTTTTTGAGATTACACAGTACAACTCAGACACTCACAACGCACGCACACTCACCCTATGAACACACGTACGCAAACCCTACCCTATGAGCATCTTCGAAGACTGAGCCGGCAAATTTAGAGATATGAAGTCACCACTGGCGCTTCGCTGTCGACGGGAACGTCGCCTACCACTGAAAGCACAAATGCCGTTAAATCCTTGAAAATTCGCTCCCACAGGAAGTCGAACCCAGGACCTAAATGTCACGTTTGACCGGGATCATAAAGACATGATCTAAGATGGCATTCACATTCATCCATCAGGAGTGGTTCTAAGTTTATTTCTAAATTTGAGTCAAAGTTTGAATATTTCAACAAAAATGGAAAGCAATGCTACCAATACACAACTAACAAGGAAGCAAATGCGCAAATGTAGTGTGCTAAAGGAAAGAAATGCAAACAGGTCTGACAAAGTAATAAAAACACGCGGTAAAAGACACCGTGTAAACAGTCTGTCCGACACACAGCAGTTCATATTTACCGGGCTGCAGTTTAACCTTCGTCTTCACAACGGCCACCCTAGCCTCCTGCCATTTCAATTCCCTCCCTCTCCATCGCGCTGTGTGTTACGCCCTCGCCCTCACCCCGCCGCCGAAACTGCACCGTCTTGAAGCCAGGCGGCAATGGCGACGAACGGCTACAACAAAAACGACCAAGGCGCTGAGGGGCAATGGTCGTTCGACCCCTCACTTCTGCCGGACGACTACGACGATATCATGGGCATGCTTGACATTCCCGCCGGCGACGACCACCACTTCCGCGTCGATGCTGGCTCTGGCGATCTCTTCGACTGGACGGCGATGGCCGGCAACGGCAGTGCTCCGGCGTCCGGTGACGCCATCCCCGGCCCGTCTACCAGCGCTCAAGACCAGGACATTGCTGCTCCGTCTAGTACCGCTCATCATCAGAACGTTGGTGAATCAACGTTGTCGGTTCCTCATCAGAGCCCATTGAACTGCACTGGATGCCAAATTCTACTAGAAGTTGTGCACTCTAAAGGTAGACACTTGTACTAGTATATATACCTTTCAATTCTGTCACATAACACGAGTGCTTATGGTCATGTTAATTTTCTAGGATTTGAGACGACAAAGCTTTGCATTCATGGCGCTGCTGGCCTGTTCTGCCATGCGACGCAGGAGGAGTATCTCGCCAACTCCGACGGCGTGGTTCTGGCACTGACACATCAGTCCTTCACTGAGTAAGTTGGATCCTCTTTTAATTTCATGTTACGCTGCAAATCTGATGCGTGTTTCAACCATATGTCTACTACTAATTTGGTTTTGTGAATTGTGATGAATAGTTTCAGGGGCCGGGACTTCGCCTGGGTGAAGCAGTATCTCGTGGACTATGCACACCAGTGTGCCAGCAGCGGCTACGCCGTTGTGCAGGACTCGATCTCGGCTTTTCAAGACGTCCTGTGCACCAGCATGCTCACTGGTGGCGGCCATGCCGATGACCCCAGTCAAGTAGTAGCACCACCCGGAAATGGTTCTGTAGATCATATGAAATAGTACTAGCCGGTGTTGGTGATGCTGTCGAGCCTATGGTGGTCGAGCAGGAACAAGTTCCAGCAGCTTCAGGTTTGATGGTTCGAAGTCACTTCATACGTTTTTCTTATTCCAGATTTGATTCTACCATTTGCCAGTTATGAAATCTGCCGTTTGATGTGATTAGGGCCAACTCAACCAACTGATGATGCCGTTGCCGTCCACGAGCAACGAGAGATCCGCCCTGCTGTCAGGAGTGATTATGCAATTCAGGTATATATCTAGTATGCTCCCACTTCTACACTATTAACGATGTACCATGATTCGCAGAGTGTGCCTGAGAGCATTTTGACCGTTAGATAGAATCTCGTATTTATGTATATATAGTTAACCGTAAGTCTGAATCTCGTCAAGCTAAGAATGTAGCATGCGAAGCCAAACTGTTTTTTTTTTTTATTGAGCAAAAGCCAAACTGTTTTATTGAGAGAAAGGAAGGAGGAGCCAAACCAGGGGTGGAAACAGATGCCACTTAGGCCTCCTTTGGGAGCCCCAAACCCCGCGGGGATCCCTGCGCATTCCCGGGCAGCCAGCCCACTCGATAGCGGAACCCGGGCCACTTACACAGGCCTTTGGCAGACCGATTCTGCGCGTTAGCAGGCCCCGTTCCCCGTCGGGTTGGAAGGGTGGGAATAACCAGTCGCTCGAGGCGTGCCCGTCTGGCCCCGTCTCCTTCCCCGCCGCGCGCCCGCATCGTTCTCGGCCGCCGCCGCCGCCGCTACCTCACCGACTTAGCTGCCTCGTCTTCATCCCCGACGCATCCCCATCGACGCGCACGATGACGCCCTCCTCCCCATCGACGCGCACGACGACGGCCTCCTCCCCGTCGACTCGAGCGACGCCGGCCGTCGTCCTGTGCCCATCTTGCAGTGCGGTGAGCGCTTGCTCTCTCTCTCTCTCTCTCTCTCCTCTCTCTCTCTCTCTCTCTCTCTCTCTCTCTCTCTCTCTCTCTCTCTCTCTCTCTCTCTCTCTCTCAGCCCCCGCTTCTACTCCAGATCTCCGACGAGGGAGGCCGCCTCACGATTTGCGAGCCGAGCCCAAGAACTAGAGGTCCTCGTTGACCTCGACGAGATTGACGTCTGAGGTGAGCTTCACTCTCCCTCACCCTCCTCCTCTTCATTCTGTACCTAGGGCTTGAAGAATCATTTTTAGACTTCTTTGTAGATCCGAAAGAAAGGAAGGCTGGAAGGTTGTGTTCATATAGTATATGCTATTCGTAAGGCTCTATAGAATTCTAGTTTGGTTTCAGTTCAAAGTTCAGAGTTTCAGTCAAGTCTGAACTGAAATCTGGATGATGCTCTGTCAACTTTGGGAGAGTCCCTGAACATGCTTTATTATTGCTGTTGCAGAGAACATAAGATGGTGATGGCTTATTGTGATATATCGTAGTAGAACAGGCACTTTGTTGTGATTTACAGGGCAGGTTGTATGTAGCCTAGTAGATTTGGTTGCGGTTCTCAGATTCAGCAAATCCTTTGTGCATGCTCCCTCTGACCAGTTGTCCTCTGATGCATATTACTTGGTCACTAATGCACATACATGCGACTAGTTGTATGATGATATTGTGATATCTCTACTGTTATGCATAAATTACTTGGTCAACTGTATTTACAAAACGTCGTATTTCTTTTTACATATGTATGTGCATGAGTGGACAATAGACTGTGAAACCAATACTTACCTGTTAGTTTATTTTGGTTGACATGCTCCTGTAGGTCAGAGCATAGTTTATACAGCTCAGTTTATGACTTTCTAGTTTGATTTACTGCCATGTTCACTAGATGACCTGTCTATCAGAATTGTTCTAATTTTCTTTTCCTATCATGTTGCATTTCCTTCTCTAGATAAATTGTAAAGGTTATGGTTAGAATCAGGTTTCATCCTTGTCATGCTTACCCTCATATTGTTAGTGCTTACCCTCATATTGTTAGCTTGCAGGGAGGACTGTGGAAAACGTTCCAAAGCCAAGAGGTTGCTTCAGAAGCAGGTAAAATATTTCTCAGTCTGTTCTCTTGCTGATTGTCGGTTCTCTTTTTGCACTGTTTCATGCTGACAGCGTGCAAGGCGGGCGAAGTTTTGGTCGTCCGCCTCACCGCCGCCAGACAGGAGGTGGCGCGCGGAGAGTGAAGGTCGTCGCGTTGCGTACTCCGGCGGATGCGCGGCTCTCTCCAAGAGGCTGCGCGCCGTGACGTGGCCCAACAAGTTCCGCCCCGACATTCCGGAACGTTACGATGGGACCGCGCCTCCCTCCGAGTTCCTGCAGATCTACTCCACCGCGGTGCGAGCGGCCGGGGGCTAGGAGGACGTGATGGCCAACTACTTCCACCTCGCGCTCAAGGACTCGGCGCGGTCTTGGTTCATGAACCTACCTCCCGAGTCGGTGAAGTCGTGGAAGGGGTTGTGCCGCGACTTCCTCGTCAATTTCCAGGGCACAGCCAAGCGCCCTGGCACGCAGATTGATCTGGACAAGGTCATCCAGCGGAAGGACGAGCCGCTGCGCAAGTTCGTGCAGCGGTTCAGCCACGTCTGCAACACCATCCCCAACATCGACCCGGCGCGGGTCATATCGGCGTTCGCCCACGGCGTGCGCGACAAGGACGTGTTGGGTGAGCTCGGGGTCCACGAGCCCCAAACCGTCGTCGAGCTCTTCGGGTTGGTCGACCGGTGCGCGCGCCGGAAGGAAGCGCAGGCCTGGCACGACTCCGACCCAGAGAAGGAGGACGAGGACGACGACCATCCTCTGTCCCGGAAACAGAAGAAGAAGCTTGCCAAAAAACGCAAGGCGGGCGAAGTTTTGGCCACAGCACCGTCGGGAGCCAAGGGCGGTAAGCTCCCTATGGCTCCGAAGGCGGCCAAGGGTGGTGAGAAGGCTCCCACCACGGGAAAGTACTGCGCGTTCCACGACTCCACATTCCACGATCAAACGGAGTGCAAGTACATCATCGCCATCGCGGAGAAGCGCAAGAAGCGCAAGGAGGAACGCGCGGGCAACGAAAAGGGATCCCAGGAGGACGAGGAAGCTCTCCTCTTCCAGGATCACGAGGACACCGTCGCGGTCATTTGCGGCGGCTCCGCGCCCATCACGTCCAAGCGGCAGGTGAAACTCCTTCGCCGCGAGGTGTGCGCGCTGAGCGCGGGAACCATTCCCGCCCGCTCGGTCAAGTGGTCGGACGCTCCGATCACCTTCGACCGGAGCGATTTGGTCGGCCCCGACAACTCGGACGGCCGGCTCCCACTCATCGTCGCGCCGACGGTGTGCAACAAGAGGATCGCCCGCACGCTGGTCGACGGCGGCGCGAGCATCAACCTCATCACCCCGAAGGTGTACGAGATGCTCCAGGGCAGCAAAACTGACCTGGAGCCCTCAAGGCCCTTTCACGGGGTCCTGCCGGGACGCGCCCAGCCCCTCGGGCGAGTCACGCTCCCGGTCACGTTCGGCACCAAGGACAACTTCCGCACGAAAAAGGTGGTGTTTGACGTGGCGGACATCGACCTCCCGTACAACGCCATCATCGGGCGCCCGGCCCTCAGCAAGTTCATGGCGTGCGACCACTACGCCTATCTCACCATGAAGATGCCGGGGCCCAAGGGCGTGATCACCATCCGGGCCGACTACAAGAGCGCCATCGCGTGCACCGAGCTGATCCTGGCTGCTGAGAAGGCGGCGGAGGCGGGTCCAGACCTCGGTGATGTACCGGAGACGGTCAACTCCTCCCCCAAGCGCTCCAAGCTGACGGCCGGCGGGCCGGTGAAGACCAAACAGGTCGCCGTCAATGCGGACGGCTCCAAAACCGTCACCATCGGGGCCGAGCTCGACCCCAAATAGGAACTCGCGCTCGTCGCCTTCCTTCGGGAGAACGCGGACGTCTTTGCTTGGGAGCTGTCCGACATGCCCGCCATACCAAGGGAGGTGATTGAGCACGAGTTGAAGGTCAACCCGGCCGCTCGGCCGGTGAAGCAAAAAGCTCGGCGCCAAGCCCCGGAACGAGAGATGTTCATCAGGGAGGAAATCCGCCGGCTCCTCGAGGCCGGCTTCATACGAAAAGTCCTACACCCCACCTGGTTGCCGAACCCGGTGGTCGTACCCAAGACCAACGGCAAGCTCCGCATGTGCGTCGACTACACCGACCTCAACAAAGCTTGCCCCAAGGATCCGTTCCCACTACCGCGCATAGACACAGTAGTTGACTCAACCGCAGGTTGCGACCTACTCTGTATGTTAGATGCGAACTCTGGGTATCACCAGATTCCCATGGCTAGGGGGGACGAAGAAAAAAGGGCATTCATGACCCCGGCGGGGTGTTATTGTTATGTGACTATGCCTTTCGGTTTGAAGAACGCGGGCCCTACGTTCCAACGAGCAATGCGCAAAACACTTGATGAGCAACTCGGGAAGAACGTAGAGGCCTACGTCGACGACATCGTGATCAAATCGCATAAGAGCGAGACCCTGCTGTCCGACCTGAAGCAAACGTTCGACAACTTACGCGACAAGCGGGTCAAGCTCAACCCAGCGAAGTGTGTGTTCGGTGTCCCTGCGGGAAAGCTCCTCGGTTTCCTGGTCTCGCACCGGGGGATAGAAGCCAACCCGGAAAAAATTCAGGCCATCGAGAACATGCGCCCGCCCACCCGCCTCAAGGACGTCCAGAAGCTGACAGGCTGCATGGCCGCGCTCGGCCGTTTCATTGCAAGGCTCGGCGAGCGCGCCCTACCCATGTTCAAGCTGATGAAGCGGAAGGACCGTTTCCAATGGACTCCCGATGCTGAGGCCACGTTTCAAGAACTCAAGGCCTACCTCTCCTCAGCACCCGTCCTGGTCACGCCCCAGGACAAGGAGCCGCTCCTGCTCTACATCGCGGCAACACCGGCCGTGGTCAGCGCCACGCTCGTCGCCGAACGAGAAGAGTTCACGCTCGACGAATCCCGGCGGAAGAAAAGGCGCGTCGGCGCCACGCCGGCTCGGAACGAGGGCTCGGGGGCTGCGCCCACGGCTGTCCTCGATGTTTCGGCTCCGACGTCGACACACGACATGGTTCGCCCGGGGGCTGCGGCACCGCTTTCGGATGAAAGTTCGGGGGCTGCGCCCATGGCCGACCCAGGGGCTCCGGCTCCGACGACGACAAGCAATATGGCTCGCCCGGGGGCTGCAGCACCGCCTTCGCATGATGGCTCGGGGGCTGCGCCCACGGCCGACCCGGGCGCTCCGGCTCCGACGTCGACAACCAATATGGCTCGCCCGGGGGCTGCAGCACCGCCTTCGCTTGATGGCTCGGGAGCTGCGCCCACGGCCGACCCGGGGGCTCCGGCTCCGACGTCGACGGGCAACGCAACTCTCACGCCCGACTCCGGCACGGGCGACGCTGAGACGAAAAAGCGCATGGTGCAACGCCCTGTCTACTTCGTCAGCGAGGTACTGCGCGACGCCAAGACGCGCTACCCCCAAGTGCAGAAGCTCCTCTACGCGGTCCTCATAGCGTCAGGGAAGCTGCGGCACTATTTCCAAAACCATCCAATCCGGGTGGTCACCAGTTTCCCGCTGGAGACGGTGTTACGCAACCGCGAGGCCACTGGGCGAATCGTCAAGTGGGCGGTGGAGATGTCCGAGTTCGAGCTCGAGTTCACAACCTCCAGCGCAATCAAGAGCAAGGCCCTCGCAGAATTCGTGGCAGAATGGACGCCCGGTCCTGTAGTTGAGCGAGAAGAGCTCACCGCGCGTCCAGCCAGAGACGAGCCTTACGAAGGTGACGACATATGGACCATGTACTTCGATGGATCCCTCACCTTGCAAGGCGCAGGTGCAGGAGTGTTGCTGGTGGCTCCTACCAAAGAGGAGCTACGTTACGCCATCCAGCTACACTTCGAGGCCACCAACAACATGGCGGAGTACGAAGGGTTGATCACGGGGATGCGAATCGCCGCGGAACTCGGCGTCAAGAAGCTCCTCGCCAAGGGCGACTCACAACTTGTCGTCAACCAAGTCTCCAAGGAGTACCAGTGCTCGGACCCCCAAATGGCGGCGTACCTAGCGGAGGTCCGGCGGCTAGAAAAGAACTTCTTCGGCTTCGAAACGCGCCACATCATGCGAGGCGACAACACCGAAGCCGACGCCTTGTCGCGGATCGCCTCCTCCCGGCAAGACCCACCGTCCGGAACCTTCGTGGAGCAACTCGCTCCGCCGTCGGCATTGGTCCCGGACATGGCGGACGGCGCCGATCTCAGCAGCGCCACACTGGCAGAGCCGCCCGCGTCGGTTGACGCGGGCCCGCCGCCAACCGACGAGCCCTACGTGCTCGCCACGGATGACCCGGGTACCCCATGGATGAACGAGCTTGTGGGGTACCTCCGCGGTGAAGTCCTACCCGAGGACGACGAGCCCGCCGAACGCCTTGCCCGGCAAGCCAGGCGCTACGCCCTTGTAGACGGGCAGCTATACCGTTGGGCGGCGAACGGAATCCTCCTCAAGTGCATCCCGACGGAGCAGGGCAAGGAAGTCCTCCATGCCATCCATGAGGGCGAGTGCGGGAGTCACATGGCCTCCCGCACGCTGGCCGGGAAAGCCTTCCGCCTAGGCTACTACTGACCGACGGCCCTCACGGACGCTATCGAGTTAGTGCGACGCTGCAAAGCGTGCCAGTTCCACGCAAAGCAGACGCACCTACAATCGCAAGCACTCCACACCATCCCCCTCTCATGGCCATTCGCGGTCTGGGGTTTGGACATTGTGGGACCATTTCCCGCGGCCGTGGGAGGTTACAAGTTCCTCTACGTCGCCGTGGACAAATTCACTAAGTGGGCTGAGGCAGAACCAGTCGTCCACATCGACAAAAACTCCGCGGTCAAGTTCATGCGTGGCATTGTGGCGCGTTTTGGCGTACCGAACAGACTGATAACCGACAACGGCACCCAATTCACAAGCCATGCCTTCGAGGCGTATTGTGAGGAAGTTGGCATCAAAGTCTGCTACGCCTCCGCGGCACATCCACAAAGCAATGGTCAAGCTGAGCGCGCTAACGCTGAAATCTTACGCGGCCTCAAGAGCAAAGCTTTCGACCCCCTGAAAAAACGAGGGTCGAAGTGGACCGCTGAGCTACCCGGAGTGCTATGGTCTCTCAGGACCACGGTAAACCGCTCCACTGGCGAAACACCTTTCTTTCTGGTGTACGGCGCCGAAGCGGTCCTACCAGCTGAAGTGGCGTTCGCGGCTCCGCGAGTTGCCCTATATGATGAAGCAACCCAAGACGAGAACCGTATGGACGACATCAACTTCTTGGAAGAATGCAGGCATCGCGCTAATGTCCGAAACGCCCGGTATCTCCAGGGCCTACGCCGCTACCACCAATCCCGTGTCCGTCCCCGATCCCTCGAATTGGGCGACCTAGTTCTATACCGCGCGCTCGACCGCAAAGGCAAGAACAAGCTGTCCCCGATGTGGGAAGGTCCCTTCTTGGTGACTAGGGTAACGCGGGGCGGCGCGGTGCGATTGGCTGGGGAAGATGGCCACCCGGAGCAAAGCGCCTGGAACATTCAGCACCTGCGCAAATTCTACCCTTAGCGGGGTGCATGTCTCACTCGGGGGCTCACAACCGGAGACACTTGGCCTCTCTACCAGTGAGCCCGGGGGCATCGCACTTGTATCCACCATGTATCTTTATTTCTGCGATTTTCAGCTAGCAATAAAGTCTTGTTTTCTCCTACTATGCATCTTTTGCTCTCTGTTCATAACCCTTTCTCGCTGATGAACCTGTGCTTTTCGGGCAACACGGCAAGGACATCACCCATGTCAGACGTCTCGTGTCATGGTCGATCGGCTCAGCCAACAATCCTGCAAACACTTGGGAGGGCAACCCCTGACCAAAAACGCGGATGCAAAAGGCCCAGGCTATCACCAAAACACAGATTGAAAACGTGGTGATGCCCGAGCCAAAGCCGAAAGCAGAACGGATCATCATGGGATAGAAAAACACAGGGAGCGAGGAAGAAAACCACGAAACTTAACTTACAAACTTAAAAAACTTAAGTTGTCACCAGCCCCTACTTGCCGGGGCACAAGTTCTGGTGTTGCAGGAACAGATGGAAGTAAACCATTACAAGGGGCGCCTCCCCTATGCCGGGCTCGCAGGCCCCTCGCCCTGATCAGGGACGTACGCCCTCACCAGCTCCTCGACCACTGGCTGCACGTGATCCTGGGGGCGCGACGCCTCAGCAGGCTCGGGACCGGCCAGAAGCAGATCGGTCGGAAAGTCAGGGACGCGCTCCAGGACGACGGTGACAAGATCGGAGGCGACGGCTCGAATGGCGGCCTCTCCCTGCTGCGCAAGTCGCCCGCGGACATAGTCACCAAGGCCCTCGAAGAATTGCGCGAGCGGCATCAGCGCAAGGATGATCTGGCCGAGGGAGGGCTCCAGGTTGCCGGTTTGGAGCCGCGCCATGTTCGCCCTCTCCAGGCCATCGTTGATGCGGCGGAAGATGTCGTGCGTGTTGGTATTTCTTACGTCACGAATAAATCCGCAAGCGCACGGAGAATACCGTTGTAGCACTTCACCCGTGAGTATTCAAGGGTATCGTTATTTATATTTTCCCAAAGGAACGGAGTGGAATTATCTTCTAGTCTAGCTCGTCCAAGGACACGAAGAAGGATGGTAGAAAAGGGTAGAGAGGATTCCTATGGATGAGGTTCTTTCTAGAAAAAGACAGGATTAAACACAGCAGGGCTGTCACCACCTACCGGCAACCCTCTACCACTAGGACACGTGACACTAGGGCTATCAAGTCCCTATGCCAGTCCTGAGGTCGCGTGACAACAAGGCAATCAAGTCCTCACTGCCAGACCTATGATAGATCTCTCCTCTAATTGCTTACTTTGGGCGCCGGCTTAGACCTGGTCTGCCAAGTCACTCCGGCCAAGGGGCCTACTACGTACCCGAACGTGGAGGATTACGAAGGACGGATAGGGCTGTCACCACCTACCGCCTACCTCAACAAACCGTAGAGCACGCAGCAAACAAAGGTAACCTCTAACCTAGACACCACGTCTAAGTTATTGATTACTACCTTAACTTGGTTGAAAGGCAAGGTACTCTAGAACAGAGCAATGATCCCGTAAGCAAATAAAGGAAGAACTTAATCTAGATAAGAAGTACTCAAATCATAAGCAAGCCAAGGATCCACAACCAAACAAGGAACGCTTAACCAAGGCTAGACTATATCCAATAGGAGATCGAGAATACTTACTTTGATGAAGATGAACGAACGATGAACGACGAACGAACGATGAACGAACGACGAACGATGAACGAACGACGAACGAACGATGAACGAACGACGAACAATGTATTATAAATAAGTATCCTCAAAGATACAAGATTGGGGCTAAGTCCTCACAAAGGGAGGACTACCCTTCTCTTCTACCCAACTCTCTCCCTACTCTACTAGTATACAAGGGACCCTAGGCCCTTGGGAGTGGAATGAGGCTCTCCTTCTTGTGTGTCTTGAGAGGAGGGGGGTACCCCTTTATTTATAGCCCTCCAAAGGCGGTGGAATTGAGGCGGTTCCCGGCATTTATGGCATTGATTGCAGGCAGAACCGACCTTGGTACGTCGGTGGGGAACCGCCACAGAAAAATGGGCCAGAATGGCCACTGTAGCAGGTCGGCCGACCTACTGTAGCAGGTCGGCCGACCTCCCCTTGGCCCCCTTGGTCTTGGGCTTTTTCTGGTACCTTCTCCACTTGATTTTGCTTCCAAATGGGCCTGCTATTGGGTACCTAGGTGTTTACCATTTGTTGAGTTGGTTTGGCACTGTTTGGGGGTCCGAAAGTCCCCGGGAATGGCCTTGATTTGTCGGGGTGTACAATCTGCCCTTTTGGGTTGTGTTCCCTCTTCATTTGGGCCTTAAATCACCTGCATGCATAATTTCACCAACACTTGTGGAATTGGTTAGTAATAAACTCCTACCACTATGTTTGGTGTTCATTTTAATTCTTTTATGCAGGTAATTGACGGCAAAATTCTTGCTCTAAGGACCGTCAACAACTCCCCCACACTTAGCCTTTGCTCGTCCTCGAGTAAAGTTGAAGGACTAAGGTGGAACAAAACTTCCTTTGGTATGATGCTAGCATACAAGTTATTCCAAGCCATACCTGCACCTGTGAACTTTGATGTGTCTACCATGTCATCTTGGGCGTTGAGGAATGGAACGGTCTTGATTCAAGTCATCATTACTCCTCTGTTGAGTAACTTGGGTTTTTGATATATTTTCAAAATAAAACATAGCTTGTACTCCTCAAATGATAACTCTCAGATCGCTCAATGTGTATGATTCCTCACCAAGGCATTTGATTTGCCTCTTTTCATCCTACTTCTACAAATGGCTTATGTGGAGCTTGGTAGGGATGGAAAGGAGCATACTTGCATCACTTATATTGCTAAGTCAAAAACCGGATCCAAGGAGAAAACTAGTCATACAATCTGATCAAGAGTGTGCATGTGTGTGGATGTGCGAATGATAAGTGGAAATGAAATGGATACTCCTTGATGGGGTGATATCTCTCTCTCTTGATTGATTTTCTTTCGAGAGCATGGCTATCTTCATTTTTTTCCTCTTTTTTTTTTTTCAATCACACTCAGCATGCTAGAGCATGTATTTCTTTTATTCATGCTTCTCATGCATGTGAGTGCTCCCTACTTCTTCTCTTTTTTTTTTCATCAACCTTTCTTTTTTTTTTCGATAGCCATGTCTCCTTTGCAAGGATATTTTAGAGAGAGAGAGACATCAACAACAAGTGATGGAGTATTTATTTTTGGTGGATGGGTGGATGGAAAAGGTGTTGCTAACTTCCAGTGTAGAAGTTTAGCATGTTTTGTGGTGGTGGTGTCTGTGTACGTGGTCTTGATCATGAAAGTATGACAAGCAGCATTTGTAGGGGTTTTCAATGTGATCTTTATATTTGGCTCTGGTGGGAATATAAGGTCATTGAGGAGTGCAAAGCTATGATTTTAAATTTTATAAGATAAATTCCCAAGCACTCTATACAGAAGAAGCAAGATTCCTCTCATCCAACCATATCACATTCGCCAACAACTTAGATAAACATGGGTTCCTAAGAGAAAGGTGTTCACAAGCAACAGATGTATGATGCGAGGAATAAAGAGTATGCAGGCCAACCAGAAAGAAGCATGTTGTTGAGGCATATTGAGTTAAATTTTAGTGATGGACTCAAAAGATTATTTTAACTCATGGATTAGGGAGATAGAGTAGTAGGGTAGGATGCGCAAACCATCGCTTTGGATGAAGTGGAGGTCAGTGCAATGTTGTGCATCTTGTTGGTGGGAGATCTCGATTGTGTGCATGATGAAGAACGAGGGGTCTCCCCCACACTTGTTCTTGTACCTGGCTTATTTATTCAAAACAAACGAAAGAATGTGGAAATAAAGAGGACTCTACCGGGGTTAAAGACCGGGAGCCTAAATCATTTATGTATTTATTTTATGAAAATTAAATTTATTGTTATATATAAATATTATTTTTTTTTGTAAGGGGAGATCAAGGTAGGAGACTATGGAGGATTATTGAAGTCAACTAAGTCGATCACATCTACTTCCTCATCTAGGTTTTTATCCGGTTCTAGGAAAACTTTTAAACGTTGACCATTTACCTTAAAAAGGTTACCTCCATCGTCTTGGAGTGTGATTGCTCCATGTGTTGCAACATCAACGACAGTGAATGGCCCTTCCCATTTACTCCGAAGTTTCCCATACCCGAACAACTTGACCCTAGAATTGAAGAGTAGCACCTTGTCCCCTGCCTTGAATTCCTTTATTTTTATTTTCTTATCATGCCATCTCTTGGTTCTTTCTTTGTAGGTCTTGGCACTATGATATGCTTTGTCTCTTGCTTCCTCCAGCTCGGATATTTGTTGTTGTCTAAGTTTCCCGGCTTTCCGGAAGTCCATGTTCCAAGTGCGGATGGCCCAATATGCCCTATGCTCCAACTCGACGGGCAGATGACATGTTTTCCCATAAACGAGTTGAAAGGGTGACATACCAATGGGTGTTTTATATGCCGTTCTGTATGCCCATAGTGCATCGGGTAGCTTTGTCTTCCAAGCCTTCCCCATTTCATTGACAGTTTTCTGCAGAATATTCTTGATTTGTTTGTTGGATGTTTCTGCTTGTCCACTTGTTTGGGGATGGTATGGAGTTGCAATGTTGTGTCGTGCTCCAAGCTCTTTTAGGAAGCTTCGGAAGGTCTTATTTATGAAATGAGACCCTCCGTCACTTATCACCATTCTTGGTGTTCCAAAACGAGGGAAGATGATCTCGTGGAACATCCTGCGGGCGTGCTTGGCGTCAGCGGCTCTGCATGGCATTGCTTCCACCCATTTGGACACATAATCGACTGCCACCAATATGTACTCACAGCCATAGGACTTTGGAAATGGTCCCATGAAGTCAATGCCCCATACATCAAACAGTTCCAACAGAAGATTGTATGTTAGGGGCATTGCATCGCGAGCTGTGATGCCTCCAACTTTCTGGCAGCTCTTGCAGCTTCTGACAAATTCCTTGGAGCCTTCATACATAGTTGGCCAGAAGAAGCCACTTTGCCAGATCTTTGCTTGTGTTCGGAAGGCACCATAATGCCCCCCATATGGTGCTGCATGGCATCTTTCAATTATTTTGGTGGCCTCAGCTGTCGGCACGCATCTTCTTAATAGGCCATCAGCACAAACTCTATAGAGGTATGGGTCATCCCAAAGGTGACGTCGACTCTCATAAATCAATTTTCTTTTGTCCTCCCCTGGTGGGACATAACCTGTGACCATGAAGTTCACAATGTTTGCATACCAAGGGTTTGTGTCTGTCACCTTTAGCAGCATATCATCTCGTAGGAAGTCATTGATTGGTATTTCCTGCATGTTAGTGACTTGCATACGAGACAAATGATCTGCTACAGAATTTTCTACTCCTTTCTTATCTCTTATTTCAATATCAAACTCTTGAAGTAGAAGAATCCATCGTAACAGACAGGGTTTAGCATCTTTCTTAGTGAGCAAATACTTTAGAGCAGCATGATCAGTGTAAAGATAACTTTTGCTCCCACTAAGTAAGATCTAAACTTGTCGATAGCGAAAACAACAGCAAGGAGCTCTTTTTCAGTAGTTGCATAATTTAATTGAGCTCCTGTCAAGGTTTTGCTCGCGTAAGAAATTGCATGATGCTTCTTATCTTTGGTTTGGCCAAGAACCGCCCCAACAGCATAATCACTAGCATCACACATTATCTCAAAGGGTAACGTCCAATCAGGGGGTTGTATGATTGGGGCTGATATGAGCGCGTTCTTGAGGACGTTGAAAGACTTCAAGCACTCATCATCAAACACAAAAGGAGCGTCCTTAGCTAAAAGGCTCGTGAGGGGTCTAGCAATTTGAGAGAAGTCTTTTATGAAACGGCGATAGAACCCCGCATGGCCCAAGAAACTACGGACTCACGTTGGTTGGAGGAGGAAGCTGTTCTATGATATCGATCTTAGCCTTGTCCACCTCTACCCCCCTCTCGGACACAAGGTGTCCAAGAACAATCCCCTCTCGGACCATGAAGTGGCACTTTTCCCAATTAAGTACCAAGTCCTTCTCTTGGCATCGCTGCAAGACTTTGTCTAGATTTTCAAGGCAATGATCAAAGGTTTTCCCATAGACAGAAAAGTCGTCCATGAAGACTTCCATGATTTCCTCGATCATGTCAGAAAAAATAGACATCATGCACCGTTGGAATGAAGCGGGTGCATTACATACCCAAAAGACATTCTGCGATAAGCGTAGGTTCCATAAGGGCATGTGAAGGTGGTCTTGCTTTGATCATCGGGATGGATGGGGATTTGATGATAACCAGAATACCCATCAAGAAAACAAAAGAAAGAGTTCTTTGCCAACCGCTCTAACATTTCATCAATGAAGGGCAGTGGAAAATGATCTTTCTTTGTTCCTTGTTAAGTTTTCTGTAGTCAATGCACATTCTCCATCCCATGACGGTTCGTTGCGGGATCAACTCATTTTTATCATTTTTGACGACCGTCATTCCTCCCTTCTTGGGCACTAGCTGGACGGGGCTAACCCACTCACTATGCGGAACAGGATAGATTATTCCGGCATGGAGTAGTTTCAAAACCTCTTTCTTGACGACCTCTCTCATCGCATTATTTAGCCTCCTTTGAGGCTCCCTAGAAGGTGTGCTTTCAGGATCGATAGGGATGCGATGGGTGCAGAGCGCGGGACTAATCCCTTTGAGATCTTGAAGAGAGTAGCCCAGGACAGATCTATGCTTTTCTAGAATGGCAATGAGTCTAGCAGTTTCATCTTCAGAGAGCTTGTCACTTATGATGACAGGAGCCTCTTTATCGCCATGAAGGAAAGCATAGCGTAGGCCAGGAGGTAAGGGCTTGAGCTCAATTTGAGGTTGTGTTCGAAATTGGGAAGCTCGAGAGGTTCTTCTAAATCTGCCTCCTCTTGGATAAAATCATGAGCGTATTCATCCAGGAGTGATTCAGGAGACTCGAGAGGAAAGATAGCCATCACTTCCTCCATGGGTTCATCCTCAGGGAGACTATTTGTCAAAGTGTTTCTCGATCGAGAGATCGGGATGGAAAAAGAGTCTCTCCCAAGCTTGATGTCGAGGGTTCCTAGTGTCGGCGCATCAAAGAACAACTTTTCTATGGGATGCCCGATAAGAATATCAAAGTCATAGACTTCAAAGACGTGGAAATCCAGGATGGCCTCGATATTGTTGTGACCAATGGTCACATTTTGCAAAACCCCATATCCTTCTAAAAGATATCCCGACGGGCTCTTAAGGATTTGGTTGTTGGCTTCAAAGGTTCATCGCCAAGAATCTCAAATGCAAAGGAGTCTGCTATTAGTTTCGCACCAACAGTGGGGTTGTAGTGAACATTGACTGTAACTCCTCTTATGTTGCATTGAATGATTGAAGAAGGTTGGATAATTCGAATTACTTCGGGAGAAAGCTCAACCTCTCTCAACCATTCATCGCTCATGAGGTGGTCAACTCCGAACAGTTTCCTTAAGGAATTCCTTTTCGAGTGGATCGGGAGGAGACCTAGGAGCTGGTGGTTTCTTTTGATAGGAATAATTCGAGGTGTTTCTAATCTTCAAAGAGATCATCCTCGAATTCAAATGGCAACTCAGGAGGTTGAATTTCTTCTTCCTCTACCATTGTTCTTGGTACGGGAGAGTGCTCAACAGGGGAATCTTGGGATGTGGAAGAAGAAGTGATGGGTTCGGATGTTGAGGGTTCCTCAATGCTTGACACGACGTGTTCTTGGAGGGGTTCGTGAAGATTATTGGTGAAGGAAGTATTTTCTGTGATACGGTGTAAGATCTCTCTTCCTTCTGTCGGGGTTTTGGACGCGAAAGATCCTCCAGCGGTGATGTCAAGATATAGGGCGGATTCCTTGTCTAGACCCATATAGAAGTGTTGCAATAACATGGGGTCGGGAATAGACAAGTTTGGGCCGGAAAGAGTTAGCAAGGAAAACCTAACCCAGGCCGCACCTATAGACTCCTTCTCGTTCTGACGAAAGTCGAGAACTTCCATACGGAGAGCAATGACGCGGGATAAGGGAAAGAAGGCTAAGCAAAATTTATCTCGAAGCTTTTCCCAATCACCGTACGTGCTTCCGACGGCATATATGTACCATTGTTTCGCTTTCTCTTGAAGGGAGAAAGGAAACAACTTCCATTTCACTGTTTCTTGTGACATGCCTTGGATCATGATGCATGAACACAAGTGCTCGAACTCTCGCAGATGGTGATACGGATTTTCATGCTCAAGTCCAGAAAAGGGTCGTTCCCGTACCATGGTTATAAAGGTGGGGTGGAGTTGATAGCCAGATGAGGAAATAGGTTTTGAAGATGATGGTGGCTCAAAGAACTCTCCCCTAGGAGCAGAGAATGATTCGATTGTAGGTTCTGGCTCCATGATAGATGTTTTTGGTATTCTCTATTAAGTGAAAAGGTGATGATGGGGATAGGATAGGAAGGATAGATGGTGGAAGCTTGATGATGGAAAGAAGAACAAAAAGATTTTTTTTTTGAAAGGATACAATACGAGGACCAACTAGGTTCGAAGATAAAAACAACAACCGTTCCCCGGCGACGGCGCCCAGAAATGCTTGTTGGTATTTCTTACGTC